>CAKOAT010841821.1:28264-177089 GCA_932364175.1 Eruca vesicaria subsp. sativa | reverse complement strand
GTTTACTCGCGGAAAGAAAATAAAAGTCAAGTTTAAACATAAAAGGAAGATTTGAAGAGAAATAGAAGATTTCCGCAGAAGAAAAGGAAGGATCGAGAAGAATGGAAAGTTCCCGATTTAAGTCAAATCTGGGCGAAATGGAAAGATCGGATAGCCAAGATGAGGAGTATATAAAGAGGAGGTCTAGGGCAGAAGCACACACACGAAATTCAGAGCTCTCACCACCAAAAACTAGCATTTAGGAACTTTTCCGTTTTTCTGTTAGCGAGCTGCGTCTCAATTAGGGTTTTTCGTTCTTAAGCCTTTTCGGCTACTCTTTTGTACCAGTTCTACGCAGATTCGGAATAAGAAACTCTTTGCTCTCTTTGTTTTTCGTTTATTCTAATTTAAATTCTAAGTATTTTCGTCATCTTGTTTTCGTTGTGCGGTTCTCGCAGATAGCCGGTTCCTCTGGAAACTTAGGGTTCTCCCGAAGTTTCTTTTTTTACGATTTATTGACAGTAGGGTGAAATCGACTCCCACAACTACATCTATCGATCGACAGACAGAATCACCCGTTGATCGATACGAAGCTAGAGATATTGACCGACATACTCCAGTTGTCGCCACGATATACAGTACCCCAATTTCAAGTGAAACCTCCAAAGATAGTCGTTGCACGACTTAATGCACTCCGGGAGCAGTCTAAAACTCCCAGTAACCTTCCCACCGCCATCATGAAGAGACCCACGGATATCTTTGAGCCTATGGAGATAGAAAAGGAAAATCATGGAAGAGTTCTCAGAAAAAGGAAAGAGAAGATTCCCAAACCTTATAAAAGGGAAGCTAATGAGAAAGAATTGTCAAGCTTCAGAAAGAGAGTTCTGAGAATACCTAAAGAGAAACCCTTTGAAGAAGCCTACTTTTCACACAGATTGTGGATGTTTTTCAGAGAAATCAAGGAGACTAAAGAAGACATCAAGAGAATGTTTCACCAAGTTAGAGACAGTGTAAAGAAGAAGTTCATATTGGAGAAGAAGAGCGATCCAGGGAAGTTCACAATACCATGTTCAATAAGAGGTGTTGAGTTCCCTCGTGCTCTCTGCGACACATGATCTGGAGTTAGCATCCTACCCAAGATCTTGGCAGACCATCTAGGTGTGAAGATAGAGCCTACTGAGGAATCTTTCATCTTCGTGGATTGTTCTCAGCAGAACTCTGAAGGCATAGTTCAAAATCTTGAGGTACATATTGGAGATGCCCTAATTCCTACAGACTTCCACGTCCTGGACATCAAGCTCAACTTCAAGACATCTCTACTGCTTGGAAGAGCCTTCTTAGCAACAGTTGGAGCTGTTTGTCACCTGAAATCCAATAAGCTCTGCCTAACCTTAATTGACCCTACCATCAACTACAATCCGGTCCAAGTCATCAAGATTTCAAGGAAAAAGAGCTCAGCACTTGTAGCAGCTTGCTTTTGTGCCCACGAGAATGATTCAATGGCCGAGTACGAGACAGATATCGACCGATGGAAGCCTTATTCCATTGACCGATACCAGTCAACGGGAGTCAACCGACGAGCATACCTGGTCATCGATCGACATGCTATTCCGAGAGATCGAAGAGGAGTTTCCAGACGGCGACTTCAACGTAGATAATTGGGAGAACGATCATTACATCCCGAACTGGCTAGCATCACTACTCAGGAGGAGTATGATGAGGAATCTGAAGAGGAACGAGCCACAAAGTACAGATTTCTTCGGGAAGATGAAGAAAGACCTCCTCTACCGACCTTCACCTTTAGAGCATCGATCGACAGAGACTACTCTCCAATGACCGATATGCACCAACTAAGATCGCTCAAAAGACGTTTCGAACCATCGAGCGACAACCCCTACTGTGTACCAATCGACGTCCCACATGATGATGATACACAAGACGGAGGCTACTTAATTGGAAGTTGGGCAACCAATTACCACGAAAGTTTCGCAGTGGATACAACACAACTGACACATGCGACTAAACCAGAAGCAGACGTATTGAACGACACGGAACAACATCAATCGATCGACACGTTCCTCAACCAGTCGACCGATGCACATGCCTACTATCGACCGATTATACCACTACACCATCCAAGGTACAAACACATACTTCGATTTTACCTTACTAATTCCGGATGAGTTTGGTATTTTCAGGGATCCAGATGGTCATGCACGAGCAATGGATGGAAGAATCATTCCAATCTCCAAAGAAGACGTTGCAGACATTCTACAGATGACCAATGGATGAGTCAGCCCCTTCGCACAGCAACCCATCTATACGAAAGATCAGCACCAGGAACAAACAATTCAAGATACCTCAGACAATCAAGATGGTGCATAAAAGATTCATCTCAACTTAGCATATCCATAATTTCAACAAGCGTCAATCGATACGTGGAGACTCACATCGAACGATATACGTCGGGAATTTGGGAAACGAGCTTTCAAATTCGGGATTTGTCAATTCTTGTGGGAAAAGAAAGACGAATATGGAATCTACAGAGATGAGTATGGTTTCACAAGAGGAGTAGATGGAGATATCATCCATGTTTCCAAAGAAGATATGGGAAAATTGCAGAATAGAGCCTCAATGATGGAGCGCTCTTGTTTCTGTTTACCAGAACACGCAGAAAAGTTTACTAAAGGAGTTTCAGTTTGCAAGCTCTACACACAAGCAGAGGTCACGCACATGATCAATGGAAGAGTTGGTGAACATAGCTGGGAAAAGGAATCACTGAAGTTTGAACATGAAAGAACCGAAGCATCACTTCAAGGAGAATTACATTGGCTTCAGACTGCCAATGAATTAGTTCGCAAAGAGAGGGACGCCCTGCAGGAAGAAGTGAATGCGCTTCGCGAAGAACTGGAATCTCAGAAACAGATATCGACCGATACAACTACAACAGCATCGATCGATACGAGTTCTTCACCAACGATCCCTTACACCAAACAAGAGATCGACGAGATTATCAACACCATCTACGTCAATATGGTAAAATAAGACGAACGCAACAATAAAGCCTTGGATGACAAATTCTTACACCTCAGCAACATCATCATGCATCGAGTGAACAACATACAGAGAACTATGGATACCACCATAGACAAGCCCATCGAGAGTCACCTATAGGCGCTATCGATCGATGACCTACCCAGCCCATCTACCGATAGACATCCTTTCAAATCGACCGACAAGACTACACAAAGATCGGGCGATAATACCTCTTCCCGTGTGAAAACCATCCAACACCTCGACACCATGCAGCTGAGTATTGATCTAAAACAAACCTACAGCAAGATTGGACAACATGAGTTCAGCATTGCGAGCCTTGAGGAGTGGCTACAAAGAATCCAAGATGAGGTCCAAGGGTTCAAAGCTAGTATGACCAGAAGAGAGGAAGCGACAAGAAGCTTCTTAACTGCATGGTTTGGAGAATCACAAGACAAGGAGGATACTTGTTTCACAACAAGTACCTGCAACTCACATTACTAGCAACCATACCTCCATAGTCAAGCTAAATGAATTTAACTAAGCGCTGAGTGGGAGGCAACCCACTATTAGGTATTTTCTTACTTAGTTTTATATTATTTTTAGTGTTAACTTTCGTTTTATTAGTTTAAGAAGAGATGCTACACGATCACTACCTCTATCGACCGATACGATCCTGTCGACATCGCTCGACATAGACCTATCCATGACGATCGACGAAGGCGACTCACCATCGATCGATATGAATTCCGGTTAGGTATATAGTTCACAATTTTCTATATCAGTTATACATTATTTATTTATGCCCTAAATCTGATTGGTTATACACTGAGGAAATTGTATGATTTAAGTCTGGGGGAGTGGATATCACTGATGCTACTTTACCTTTTGATCTCATTAAATGTTTTCAAAATTTGTTTTATTGAGTCAAGAAGGGGACAAAGATATTTCAAATTTTTTACTTTTTATCTAACCATTCTTTAGCACCATTCTTAGAATTGATTGCAGAAAGTACTATAGATGCTAAAGTGGATCACTGGTCACCTATGACGACACTTTTCATGATTGTTTGGAAGAACCAAAACTGATTTCCAACCTAACCTGACATCTATTGCTTGTCTTGGGGCTTGTAATATAAGGGATTGGAATCCTCCTGCGAGTTTGGAAGGTAAAAGTCTTGATAATTTTGGTTTCCTTCTCTCCTCCCTTTGGCATTCAAAAAAAAAAAATTGAGATGATTCCTGAGAGGCAGAGGGAGAGGTACATTACCCATGACCCCACTATTCTAATTCAAAGGAATGATCACACATTGTGGAAGCGAGGGAGAGGTAAATTACCCATGACCCCACTATTCGCCTACACTTTGTCAGAAAAGGCTACAAAAAGTAGAAAGATCAATAAGGTGAACATTTGTTGTTCATTGGGATTGATATAAAAGAAAAAGAAAATTTTGGGATTCAGAAAAGGGAGATATAAGGAGAAAAGAAACCATAATGAGAATGCCTGAAACTTGCTTGAGTTGAATCCAAGTGTTCCTTGATCGATACTCCCAAGGTAAAGCCTACACTTTTATTTTATACATAAATGAAATCTGTAGAGGGAGAGACAAACAGGATTTCTAAGTTGATTGGGTAGATGAATTTGGTTGCTAAGCTAGGTTATGGTATAATGTACTTCTGTAGTTAATAGATATGAGATGTGGCTTGCAACAAAGTAGAGGTGATGATCTTAAGTTAAGATTTGATTGAGTCCCTGCTTTTTTTTTTAACTTCTTCCAAAGACTAACTATTGTGTTTGCTTGAGGACAAGAAAAAGGTTAAGTTTGGGGGAGTTGATCTACCGTGGTTTTGAACCACTTTGAACCATGGTATTGAAATTATTTTACAATATATATATAGATATATGTTTTGGAGTCTATTAGGTATGTTTTCAGGTTCAGGAGCATTTTGGAATAAAGTTATGATTTAGGTGCCCTTATGGAGCTTAAAGAAGAGTTTTCCCGAGATAACTATGAAGATCAGACAACAAGGTCGATATCCCGAGATACATATCGATCGATACACATCCTGTGTAATTGATCGACGACGCTTCCGTAGAAGATAACGAAACGAGATACTCCATCGATCGTTGTAAGCCTTGTACCATCGATCAATATCGAGCGTGAAGAATAAGTTTGACTCAGACAACTTGAAGCCAAAGTTCTCTCAATATTACAAGATTGCCCCTGACGAGCTTTTAACCTAATTGAACTCATATTTATAGTTATGCCTATGTGTTTTGGCAAGGTATGGTTTTGATTCTTAGTGTGCTTTTTAATGCTCTTAGTGCTTTCATTAATAAAAGTATTATTTTCATCTTATTCTCATTTTCATCAAAGGTTCTAGAGTTCTAGATTTACAAGAATAGACAAAGAGATTTGTTGTTCAAAGGAACCAAGTGTTCAATCTTCTAATCTTATGAATTTCTATTATTACCTTGATGCTATGAATCACTTAGCCATGTCTGAGTAGATTCACTTGTTAGATTTGGGGTTCAAATAGTTATGAGGGATTAGCCCCAACTATAGATTGTTGAGTTGTGATATTCATTATCCTGAAGAACCCTAACACTACAAGAAAACTAAGAAGTTACTACGAAATTTTACTAGGAAAATAATTCCTCGTAAATTTACTACGAAATTACTTCGAAGTTACGAGGAAACAATTTTCCTCGTAAGGTCCTCGTACAAGTACGAGAAAAATATTTCCTCGTAACACCGTAGTAACGTTACGAGGAAATTACGTGGCAATAGTACATTTCCTCGTAAGCCCGTAGTAAGTCAGTTTCCTCGTAAAGTCCTAGTAAAGTATTACTACGAAATTAAGAGGAACATATTTGTTACTACGGAATTAGGAGGAACTGGATAGGAAATATGGAATTTAAATCAAAAACGTTTTTTGTACCTACATTTCCTAGCAATTTCCTAGTAAATGCTCAGATTCGAAAATTTCTATAAATACCACAATTGTGATTCATTTGAAACACACCAAAAAATAATCAGCTATAAGCTTGATCAAACACAAAAAAAAATGTCTGGTCCAGGATATATTTTTGAGTTGCGGAAGTGGATGTATTCACACAGAGATAATAACAGGAGGGTGACGAAAGAATATCTCGAAGGGTTGGAGACGTTTATGCATCAAGCAGATTCTACACCACTCACGCAGGAAAGTGGTAAGATGTTATGTCCTTGTCGGAAATGCTACAATACAAAATTAGGCCATCGTGAAAATGTTTGGAAGCATTTAATAAATAGAGGTTTCATGCCATATTTTTATATTTGGTATCAACATGGAGAAGACGATGCTAGTTGTTGGAATGAAGGTAGCATTAGTAATAGCAATTTTCAGGTTGAATCGGTTGATTATTTGCGTAATGAAAATATCAATCATCACTAAGAGGAACAAATGGTAGATTGTGATAGGGTTCATGATATGGTAGGTGATGCATTTGTAACTCATGATGATGATGAAGTTGAAGAACCTAACTTAGATGCAAAAATTTTTTATGAAAGGTTAGATGCTGCGAATGAGCCAATTTACAGTGGTTGTAGAGAAGGTCTGTCTAAATTGTCGTTGGCTGCTAGAATGATGAGTATTAAAACCGATCACAATCTACCTGAAAATTGTAATGGATGCATGGGCAGACTTGTTTAAAGATTATTTGCCAGAAGACAATGTGTCTGCTGAATCTTATTATCAGATTCAGAAATTGGTATATAGTCTTGGGTTGCCCTCGGAGATGATAGACGTTTGCATCGACAACTGCATGATTTACTGGGGAGATGATGAGAAGTTAGAAGAATGTCGATTTTGTAAGAAGCCACGATTGAAACCGCAAGGTCGAGGGCGCAATAGGGTACCGTACCAAAGGATGTGGTACCTACCAATCACAGACAGATTCAAAAGATTGTACCAATCTGAGGAGACTGCTGGAGGGATAAGATTGCACGCCGAGCATACTAAGACGGATGGAGAGATGACTCATCCATCAGATGCAAGAGCCAGGAAACATTTTAACAATGTACATCCACATTTCGCTAGCAATAGCCGGAATGTGTATCTTGGATTATGCACTGATTGATTTAGTTCATTTGAAATGTCTGGGAGACAATATTCAATGTGGCCAGTCTTTCTTACACCGTATAACCTGCCACCGGAGATGTGCATGCGACGAGAGTTTCTATTCATGAGCATATTAATACCTGGTCTAAAACATCCTAAAAGATCTCTCGACGTTTTTCTACAACCACTGATAAAAGAGTTAAAAGATTTGTGGTCAACAGGGGTGAGGACATATGATTGTTGAACGAAAACAAACTTTACGATGCGAGCGATGCTTTTGTGAACCATAAGTGACTTTTTTGCATATGGTATGTTGTATGGGTGGACTACACATGGGAGATTAGCTTGTCCATATTGTAATGGAATTACAGATGCGTTTCAGTTGAAGCATGGTAGGAAGACTAGTTTGTTTGATTGTCACCATCGATTTCTTCCCGTTTACCACCCATACCGAAGAAACAAGAAATTGTTAAGGCACAAAAGGGTTGTTAGAGACACTCCTCCTCCATATTGAACTGGAGGACAAATCGAAGCGCAAATCGATTACTACTGTGCTCTGGAAACAGCTCCTCGTGGTGGGAATTGGCATGTTCTCAGTAATATGCCTGATTCTTATGGTGTTCAGCACAATTGGCACAAAAAGAGTATATATTGGGAATTGCCATATTGGAAAGATCTTCTTTTGTGCCACAACCTCGATGTGATGCATATAGAGAAGAACTTTTTTGAGAACATCATGAACACTATATTGAATGTCCCAGGGAAGACGAAAGACAACGTAAAATCAAGGTTGGACTTACCCGATATGTTCTCAAGGAGTGAGCTACATATAAAAAGCAATGGGCAAGTTCCAGTTCCTATATTAAGATTGTCATCAGAAAAAAAGTCTGCGTTGTTCAACTGGGTGGTTTCAGAAGTGAAGTTCTCTGATGGGTATATTTCAAATCTCTCAAGATGTGTTGAGAAAGGACAAAATTTCTCCGGGATGAAGAGCCATGATTGTCATGTCTTTATGCAGCGACTACTTCTCTTTGTGTTTGCGGAGCTATTACCGGCAAAAGTACATGAAGCACTTTCATGTAATTAATTAATATAATACGATGACATGATTAATTTATATATATATATATATATATATATATACTAATGTGGATAATTTTTGTTTTTGTATATATATAAGGAGCATTTTTTAGGGATCAGAGCACCCGCACTCTTAAAGTGGAAGTTGTCCAACAACTTCATGAAAATATCCCCGTCTTAATCTGCAACTTGGAGAAAATATTCCAGCCTACTTTTTTCGACGTCATGGAACACTTAGTTGTCCACCTCCCATATGAGGCATTACTTCGTGGACCCGTGCATTATGGATGGATGTATCAGTATGAAAGGGCCATATAAACTTTGAAAGGAAAAGCGAAAAACCTAGCAAAATTTGAAGGTTCTATTGTTGCGGGAAGTTTGACGGAAGAAATATCACATTTCACATCGTACGACTTTGCACCAAAAGTACGTACAAGGAAACGAGCTCCAAGAGTGCACATCCATTACAATTTACCTTTGAAAGAGGTTTGGGGGTCGAGTGATGAAGACGTCCATAGTGCACACCTTTATATTCTTCTTAATTGCGAGCATCCATTGATTGCTTATTTTGAAAGGTAAATATATAAACATACACACTTATATATATATATATATATATATATATATTATTTTTTCAAAATTAAATATATAACATAACATATATGATTTTACAGCCAATTTGAGACTCAGGTCGAGGAACTAATACCTGGTATATCGACAAGTGAGTTAGACAAAAGGAAAGATCAACACTCTATCAAGTGGTTGAGGAATCATGTATCTATTATTACTTAAACTGTATGCATACATTACCACAAAGTAAGTCTAATGTCTAGTTATATTACTTTTTCTTGCGGGTTGATTATGACGATCCTGAGTATCCCTCATGGTTTCGCGAATTACTTCAAGGTCCAGTTGCAAAGGTCACTACATCATCGATGTATTTCACCCGAGGCTATACTTTTCATACCTATGACTATGGTAGACACCGGGCGACAAGTAATTATGGAATATGTGTGAAAGGCGAAACAGATTTCTACGGGATTTTGCAGGAGATTTACGAAGTTCAATTCCCAGGTATGAGTTTGAAATGCGTTATCTTCAAGTGTGAGTGGTACGACCCCGTCGTCAACAGAGGTGTTCGGATTAACAAGAACGGTGTAGTATATGTCAACGGTGGACGAAGGTACAACAAATTCTTTTTTTTTTTAATATCCAGGTTTCCAGTATTAATTAATTTTTACATTGATCTTTATTTTCGTAGGTACAACAAGTTCGAGCCTTTCATATTAGCTTCCAAAGCAGATCAAGTTTGCTTTATTCCATACCCTCGGATTACTACCTCGGGAATAAAACTGGTTAGCTATTATCAAAGTTACACCTCGAGGACGAATAATCGTTGGAGAAGAACCACCATTACAAGAAGAAAACACCAATGAGATCGAGGAAGCTGAAGAAGAAACTGATGAGTTCCTACTCATTGATCCGCATAATCGTGAATACAAAGCTGTTCATGATCACTCCACGGACGAAGGTGTAGACGACGATTTTTTAGAAATGATGATGTCTCAACAGATTACGACAATGTATCCGAATGAATTATTTATGTTTATATGTTTGTTTAATCACAAAAATGAATTTGGATTATATATGTTTTAAGTTTGTTTAATCACAAAATCAATTTGCATTTGGGGTTTATGTGTAGAAGAGGTTATATGTTAAGGAAGTTGTGGTTTGGGGTTTGGGGTTTCGAGTTTAGGGATTTATAAACCCTTTCCTCGTAAAGCCCTAGTATTAGAAAACGTGGGCATTGCCTTTTCCTTGTAAAATTCTAGTAACGGTATTACTAGGACTTTACGAGGAAAAAAACGCAGGCATAGCTAGTTCCTCGTAAAGTGTTTTCCTCGTAAGGTCCTAGTAATACAATTACTAGGAGCTTACGAGGAAATAAAAACACGGGCATAGATATTTCCTCGTAAAGCCCTAGTAATGTTACTAGGGCTTTACGAGGAAACAAAATTCCTTATATAAACTCGAGCAATCCGATTTCTCATTTTGTAGTAATCTTCTCTCAGAATCCTCTAAAGGTTCTCTTTAATTCGTAGTTAGGTGATTAGATTAGGGAATTTAGATTAGGTGGTTAGTTTAGGGAATTTAGATTAGGTGGTTAGTTTATGGAATTTAGATTATGTTGGTTTATTTTTTTTAACTATTTTTTTAAATATAGATGCCTAGAGAGAGCAAGATTGCTAGGGCTGCTGGTAATAGGACGTCGTCTCTTCAGGGGAGTCACTACGGAGATATTTTTGGGCGTCAGGATGCTCCGGGTGCATCTTCGTCAGTTCCCGGTTCATCTTCGATACCAGATCGTGACGCTGTTCCCGAGACTCAGGGAGCTTCTACGGCGTCCCGGCAACCACCTCCACCACCTCCTCCTCCTCCTCCACCGGTCTGGGTTAATCCCGATTTGTAGGTGCCGCCGAACGCACCCTTTGCGGTGTACATGGTGGAGGATATTTTGGCCCTTCCAGGCAGAGAAGGGCTGCAAGAGTTAGATCCTATCCGGCGGGACGGCCAAAACGTATTATGGTATGTTTTAATTTTTTTAAAAAAAATTTAATTTATTTCTTAATTAACAAAATATTTACAAATTAATCTAATTAATGAGTTATTTTGTGTCTTTCTAGGTTTGGTCTTGACGGATGTGTCGCAACTAGCGTCACGGACTGTATCAAGCGATACTTTCCCGATGCAGCTCCAAACTGGAAGAAGACGGCGATCCACACAAAAAGACGTGGTTCAAATCGTTCCATGTAAGTTTAATTAATGATCAACTTAATTTATCTTTAATTATTTAAGATTATCAATATTATTGAACTAATCCGTCTATTATTTTTTCTGGTTACAGCAAAAATATCATTGGTCTATTGGGATTCACCAGCGGGTGAAGACGGAATTTGAGGCCAAGGCAAGAGCACGATTGCTCGACATGGTCTACAACTGGAAGGGTGACTTTCAGGTATAGATTTATAAATTATAATATATATATAGTTTTAAAAATATTATTGACTTTTATTCTAATTATTTTAAATCAGGTGGATTAGTTACGAGGACGGGAAACCCGATTGCCTCACAACCACGGTGTGGGATGCCCTCATCTGCTATTTGGGGTTGCCGGACTCGGTCATAACCTCCCACACAAACTCCGGGAACCGCATGACTAGAGACGAGCATGGCAACACGAAGATGCTTCAAACCACGGGTCGAAAACCTCACGGGGGAGTTCGTCTAGACATGGTAAGATGATTTTTTTATAACTATTTAATTTTTATTTTATTTGAATATTCCAAATTAATATTTAATTTTAAAAATTACTTTTATGCTAAAGAGACAGGAGTTCTTCCATCTCTGAAAGACCTTTACGAGAGGACCCACTGGAACAAGGCTGGGCAGTTTGTAGATCCTGCTTAGCGGATCTACAACGAGGTTGTTGCCCGAGTTGATGAACGCCAGACCCAGTTGACTCAGCAGACTGGGACTCTAGTCGTATTATCCACTCTTGAAGTGGATAAGATTTACGAGGAGGTAAATAATTTGTTTTACTTATTTAAATTTTTTCTTAATGTTATTAATATTTTTATTTACAAGTCGCCCCTAGGAAAAAGGGGTGTATCGTCGGGATTGGCTCGGTTAACGATGTCCCTGCAGCGACATCGTCCTATGCTCAGGAGCAGCACGATGTCAATGCTCAGTTGCGCTCGGAGATGCAGGCGACGCAGTCTCATGTGAGTTCGCTCACCGAGCATGTGACTTCTCTCACCGATGTCCTCGACATTTTGCGGTTGGAAACCTGCAATTGGAGGAGATCTTGCGTCAGAGACAGGAACGCGGAGGTATTCCAACCCAACAGCATCCACCATCACAGTCACAGCCGGCAACCAACTTTGGAGAGGAGCAGGATTTGGCGAGCCAGGATGAGTTCGTTCGGCAATTTCACGACCAGCATCCGTAGTTTTTTTTTATTTTTAATTATATATTATGAATTTTAAAACTTAACTGTATATTATTTAGTTATTTATAAAATATTTTGTTTTTTATTTTTTATTTATATTTTTATTTTTTATATTTAAAAAATAAATTATTTATATTTATAATTAATTTTTTTTAATAGGGAAAATAATATTTCGAAGCAAAATCCTTGTAAAGTTTCCAAGTAATGTCCTCGTAATTAATTTTAGTAAGTTCCTCGTAATGAATTACTATGAGTTTACGAGGAAAAGCTAATTACGAGCTTACGAGGAAATCCTACGAGGACCTTACGAGGAAAAACTAACCACGCCTTTACGAGGAAAAGTTTCCTCGTAAATTTGCTAGGACCTTACGAGGAAAAACGCTTTACGATGAACATGTATCGCCGAAACGCGTTTCCTCGTTATTTCCTAGTAAATGGTCATTTACTAGGAAATAACGAGGAAAACCCGTCATAGTAATGGACGAGTTTTCTTGTAGTGTAATGCTTACTCTAGAGTAGCTAACTAGAGTATAATCCTGGAATGATTTAACTTGTTAATCATCATCCTGAAATCATTTGGCATAATCTGAGATCCTCTAGGGACGAATGATAGCCGGTCTATGATCTTGGTGAACACATATTCAATTCGATCTGAAGCTATATCGATCGATACTCATATAGAGTAATCGATCGACGACAACCTATATCGTCCGATATCGCTGTCAAAACATCGGTCGATATTTCCGGCAGTCAGATCAATGGACGAGTCTAGATAGCGATTGCTAATAGACTTATCTAAGAGTTGAAGTTCTTTGATATCTTGCAAGCAACTTATTAAGACATCTGTAGCATTAAAACCTGATTATCTGAATAGCAACCTTGAATCTAACTACTTTCTTTTATTGTTTAAAACCTAAACCAATTTTCTTGAGCAATCTACCATTGCTCATAACTGAAATTTACTTTTAAACTTAATCAACCTAGCATAATCACTATTATATCTTTTGTGTTCCTTAGTTCCTTGTGGATTCGATCCCTAAGTACTACAACTGAACCTCTTATTTGAGAGAGTAATTCACACCTTAGGGTAATTTGAGTGATATCAACCAGAGTGCTTTCCTGAGTGTGTCGATAGCCACCTTATCGCTTACTCCGCTGACTCTTGCCATGACGAGTTTGAATCAGTTTATGAACTCACGGAGAGGCTCTTCTTCAAGCTGTGCCATGCACCAGAGGTCAACGTCGGCAGTTTCTCTGTTAATGAACATGGAATATTGCTTGAGAATTTCCAAAGCTAACTAGCGGAAACTTCCGATGGAATTCCGCTTGAGGCGCAAGAACCATTCGAGTGCGGCTCCTTCTAGGTTTTTAACGAAGAGGCGACAGTACCAGGCGTCTTTCTCGCTATTTCGGAGTCTTGCTCTAACCATCGTAATCTGAAAGGCTTGCAGGTGAGCCTTGGGATAGGTGGTGCCGTTGTAGATGGGCACCTTTACCTTTCCCGGGTCGGATACCAATATTTCGGTGATACAAGTTGTGAAGGGCGTTTTTCGAGCTTCGTCGAGTAAGTGAATGATTTCAGGGGCGGCGCTTGTGGCGTGGTGCATTTGAGATTTCACAGCTTTTACCTCTGCGGCCATTTTTGTGATGTATTCGCGGAGATCGCTAATCTCAGGATGGGCGTCAGCAATTTTCCGACCTCATCGGCGTTTGCTGCGGGTAACCTGGGATTGCTCTTCGGCCATCTTCTCATGTTCCATACCGAAGATCTCTTCTCCCCCTTCGGTTAGGGGATCCTCAGGAGAAGATTCACGTGGAATATTACGATATTTTCTTCTCCTTGGATGGATGTCGGCGTCCTCTTCCGACGAATCAGAATGGTTGCTTATTTCCAGATTAACACACTTGGCGCCATCGCCCCTGGCCTCTTGTTCATGAGAAGGAGAGTTTTCCGAGTCTTTTTGGGTCGTGTCAAGGTTATTGTTTTTGGAGGCCTGCCCCAGTAAACCTCCTTGCACGGCTTTGGGACGATCCAAGGGAGTCGCAAAATCGAGTCGCCTTCCGCGGAGTCTTGTAGTTCCGCGGGGATTGACAGCCTTGGTCTTCGCGGTTAGGGTTTCAACCTGTTTTGGGAGAGATCCGATTAGCTTGTCCTGCTCATCCGATTTCTTTTGGAAGGCGGTGAGTACCTCCTGGAACGCTGCAGTGTTAGTGTTAACTGCGGATACATTTGCTTGTGGTGTGTAGGTAACGTTGTCGTGGACGTTCTCGTCGTCACGAGTTTGTTGTTCATCTGATACCATGCTTGACTGAGCGTGTTGTGGCTTCCGAGTTAGATAGATCTGTAACCCCCTCCTTCTAGCGCCAAACTGTGGGAATTGAAATTCGCATCGTCAATTTCCGTTGAATTACGAAGGGTAAACCCTAATTTCCTAGAGGTCCTGGTTATCTGTATACCTGATATAACATGATTTTGACCCATTATTAGTCATGCTATATTGGTGTTTTTACTACTATTTGTTATATTACAAAAGATTTTAAGCATATTTATAGGTTCATGAGTATTTTGGAAGAAAGTGATGTTTTGGAGCATTTTAGAGAGAATTGGAGAAATCACTTGATTTGGAATCGACCACGATGATCGACATGCACCTTACATGATTGATCAATGCCCAAGGCACAGAGACCAATTAGCGAGTCAAGTCAACTTGAAGCCCAAACATCACCAAATGACGATTTTACCCCGGACGAGTTTTAACCTAAGTTTATATACTCTGCCAAAGTGATAGAGGCAGAGTGAGAGATTTTTGTATTCTTTTTACAGAAAAGGGTTTTAGGATTCATATTTTAGGAGAGAAGATCAATAGAGAGATTTGTGACTGAAACTCTATTGTTTTCTATCTATCTATACTATGCAGTTTTATTTATTTGCTTGTGTTATTAATTGCTTAGCTATGTCTGAGTAGTTCACTTGTTAGAATTATGGTTTAAATAGGTTAGAGGACTAGCCCCAACTATTGGGTTTCTTGTTGTGGTATTCATTAATAGGATGTTCTTAATGCTCATGTTCTAGACTTGCTAATTAAAAACCTGAATCTAGGATTATTAGAGTTTTTGAGGTATCTTTGAATAAATCTAATAGTCTTGAACACATCCTGATTAAGCTAGGATTTTGCTAGAAACACAGCGAGAGTTTGATCTAGGGATCCATAGTGAGTCTTTGTTAACTCGCGTGTAATGCTTGACTAGACGCATTAAATGAGAGTTTAGTAAATTTGTTGATTGAGATAGTTAATGATCTTTAATATCATGCAAACAATTAGATATAACCTATAGGATTATAATCCCCAACACCTCAATAAAAACCCCAAGTCTAATACCTTTCATTTTAGTTTCAAAACCCTCATTCAATTCTTGTTAAGTAATTGTCTTGCTTAATCCGAATATTTCCTGTTTACTTGTCTTCTGTGTGTTTACTATTTATATTCACCTAGATTATACATTTGATTAGATTTAATAGGTTCCATAGCTCTTTGTGGAATCGATCCCTAAGTACTTCAATAGATCTCTTATTTGATAGAGTAAGTTGCTCCATAGCTCCTTGTGGAATCGATCCCTAACACCTTTCTGGTTTTGGAACCAGACCTTTACACCAAAATGAAATCAACGAAATGAGTGTGTGCATGAGTGATTGGCAGAAAGAAGCAATGGATACGCTCACCAACAATCAGGATACAGCCTATGTGATTTTGCAAGGAGGCATCACTGGATTGACCACGCGGATGAAAGTGATGGAAGCAGAACTAGCTAGTCTGAGAACACAGCGTGTGCCATCGATCGATGCCTCTAAGGACGCATCGATCAACACAAATGACAAACCAAAAAAGGATGAGCTGTCGATAGATCAGATAGCTACATGGGACAAGTCATATCTAGATACCAGGATTGACGCGATACATCACCTCCTCACCAACAACATCAACTGGTTAAGCATGAGGATTGAGTTGTTACATGAAGATTTGGATAACATCCTCGAGGAGAAGCATTAGGAAAGCAAATCGATCGATGCTAAGCTTTTGGACATCGAGAAACGAATGAAGATCTGCACAGATGAGCATGATCACTACATGTCACCATTCATGCAGTACTTACACACCTTGGATGGCTGGATGACTGCTTTGCAACAAGAGGTCACCAAAATTCAGATACAACTCGAGTTCCACTTATCATCCTCATTATCGATCGACACACGTAGAGGCAAATCGATCGATGCTAGGAAGTTACCTGAGCAGAAATTCTATACCATAGCAGAAGTTGACCAGATCATTGATAGGATCTACAAATCTCTTAACACCACCAAGAATAGGCTTGACGAGAGACGTGATGACATATTCTTACCCTTCAACAACAGCATCAGTGGATTACATTCAGGAACAGATTGGGTGCAGAAGGAAGTCAGGACAATTCAATCAAGACTCGCCTATCGACATGAAACTGCAGCATCGACTGACAAGGATAAGGTTCCGTCGATCGATGAGATTCCACCTAGATCGATCGACACTACAACTGTCGCAGCGATCAATGCCGAGTCCGTACCAGAAGGAAAGAAGCTGTTACAGGAAGAGCAAGTCACATCTGATTTAATTAAGGAGACATCAGGAGAACTGACAGAGCATGTCTATGATAAGGTTCAGTGGAACAGCATCAGCATTGAGAGTCTTCAGAAGAGACTTCAAAACATTGGAGACACAGTCATAAAGATGGATGCAAGATGGGCCAGAAGTGATGAAGCCACAAGAAGTTTCATGGCCAATTGGTTCAGCATCAACAGAGAAGTTGTGGATACTTGTTTTCATTCGACACAATAGCTCACCCAACGCCAATAGGCAAGCTAAATGACTATAACAAAGTGCTGAGTTGGAGGCAACTCACTATTAGGTTTTCTAAAAAAAAAATATTAATAATAAGATCCAAGGAGAAACCGATGACCACCTCATCGACCGATAACAGACAATCGATATCGATTGACAGATGATCACCTGCAACGATCAATGTACTCGCATACACATCGATCAATTATTCAGTCTGGTAAAGTTCATCTCTCTTCCTTGTTACATTGAGTACTTATGATTTCTTTTCTTTCGCCATAACTCAGATTTCTTTACACTGGGACAGTGTAATTTAAGTCTGGGGGAAGTTTACTGAAATTTTATTTGCTATGAGTCTTATAAAAATTTGTTTTCAAAGCTATTTTTATTAAGCTCAAGAAAAAGGATAATGATAGTATTTGATTTATACTTGTTATCTAACCACTTTTTTGCACCATTCTAGATTTTATGATTACAGATAGTACTAAAGATGCTAAACTGGATCAACCAATCAGCTATTCACACTTGCTTAGATTGTTTGAAGGAACCAAAACTGACCTCCAACACTAACCGGACACAACTGCCTGTCTTGGGGCTTGGTATACATGGGAGCGGATTCTTCAAACAAGTCTGGAAGGTAAAGCCTTGTGTAGATTTATCACCTTTTCTCTCTCTATTTTCGACTCTACATAGTTAAGTAGATTTATAGTATTTTTATAAAAAAAATCCAAAAATAGTACTAAGTTTATTAGGTTTTTAGTTAGGAGGAATCATAACATGACTTGGTGGCTACAACCATTAAGGTTTGCTTCATAATGATTCCAATAAAAGAATTCGAATGAGACTTGGGGGCTACTACCATTAAGGCTCACTTCATATGAATTCTTGGATATAGGTCAAAAAGAAGTGATCGGGACTTAGTGGAAAACACCATTAAAGGCTTGTTACATGGAAGCCTGTCCAATCTTGGTCAATAATCATGCCTTAGAAGCGGATTTTGACTCAAGATAGAACTTAGAAGAGAGAAAAGATAGGAACAAACTTTTACCTGCAGATCCAGATACTTGTTTGAGATTCCTTGCATCATGTGATCAATACTCCCAAGGTAAAGCCTTCACTTTTATTTTATGTTAAGAAATGAAGTTAGTTGAGGGGAATGCCAGATAGTATTTTCTAAGTTGTTGGCTAGATGAATGTGGTTGCTAAGCTAAGATATGGCATAATGAAGTTTTGTGACTAGATTTTCATAGATGTGGATTGCAATATTATAGAGGTTTTGATTTTAAAGTTTTTAAATCTGTGAGTCCCTGTTCTTTTCAAACCTCTTTCAAAGAGGTTGCATGTTTGTTTTGCTTGAGGACAAGAAAAAAGGTAAGTCTGGGGGAGTTTGATATACCATGATTTTGGCCCGTTTTTAGTCATGGTATATTGGTGTTTTTACTACTATTTATTATGTTATTGAAGCTTTTAAGCATATTTATAGGTTCATAAGTAGTTTGGAAGAAAGTGATGTTTTTGGAGCATATTAGAGAGAATTGAAGAAATCACTCGATTTTTAATCGACCATGACGATCGAGGTCGACACTTAGTGACTCACATCGAAGGCGCAGAGACCGATTTGCAAGACAAGTCAACTTGAGCTCAAACATCACCATATGATGATTTTACCCCTGACAAGTTTTAACCTAAGTTTATATACTCTGCCAAAGTGTTAGAGGCAGAGGAAGAGCTTTTTTGTATTCGTTTTACAGCAAAAGGTTTTAGGATTCATAGTTTAGGAGAGAACATAAACATAGAGATTTGTGACTGGAACTCCTTTGTTTTCTATCTATCTATACTATGCAGTTTTATTTATTTGCTTGTGTTATGAATTGCTTAGCTATGTCTGAGTAGTTCACTTGTTAGAATTAGGGTTTAAATAAGTTAGAGAGATTAGCCCCAACTATAGGATTGCTTGTTGTGGTTTTCATTAATAGGATGTTCGTAATGCTCATGTTCTGGACTTGGTAACTAGAAACCTGAATCTAGGTTTATTAGGTTGTTTAGATATCTTTGAATAATTATAATACTCTTGAACACATCCTGATTAAGCTAGGATTTTTCTAGAAACACAGCGAGTGTTTGATCTAGGGATCCATAGTGAGTATTTGTTAACTCGCATGTAACGCTTGACTAGACGCATCGATCGATATTCTCCTCAGAAATCGATCGTTATGGAGTAAAGTGAATCGGTCGATATTGCTCTAGAATAATTGATCGACATTGTCATTGATCGGACATTCTTGTCTAGGTCAATAGCCTTCTAGTCAATAGGCTTATTTATTAAATGAGAGTTTTGTAAATTGGTTGATTAAGATAGTTAATACTCTATAATTCATGCAAACAACTAGATAGCATATATAGGATTATAATCCCCAACGCCTGAATAAAAGCCCTAAGTCTAACACCTTTCCATTTTAGTTTCAAAACCCTCATTCCATTCTTGTTAAGTAATTGCCTTGCTTAATTAGAATTCCATGTTTACTTGTCTACTGCGTTTTACTATTTATATTCACCTAGATTATTGATTTGATTAGATATAATTGATTCCATAGCTCCTTGTGGATTTGATCCCTAAGTACTGCAATAGAACTCTTATCTGAGAGAGCACGTTTCTCCATAGGGTAAATATTTGTGCAAACATTTATACCACACGTCAACAATCAAAAACGATAAGTAAAATGACGAATATATAATATAAATATGAATACAAATTAATAGAGAGAAAAAGAAGTCTTATTCCGAATTCGCGTTGAGCATTACGACGAGTAAGGAGCCTTGGCTACAAGAGCTGACGGTGAGATCCTAGTTCTTGCAACCTAAGACTGCAGAAACCCTAATTGAGACGCAGCTTGAATAACAAAAACGGAAAGTTGTGTAAATGCTCCAAGTGCTAAGTTTTCTTCTCTCTCCCTCTACATGTCATCTAGAACTTCTTTTCTACTCCCTCCAAGGTCGGTTTACGCTTTCCACTTCTGCCCTTAAGCTGTCATAGCTCAAAAATGGAGATTTTCCACTTTCGTGATCTTCTTGATTATCTTCGGAACATTAACATTTATCCGCGGAAACTTCACATTTATCTTATCTTGCCGGCCACGGATAAACCGTCATAGGATATATGGTCTTTTTTAATAAAAAAAACCGTAAGTGGGCTTCTAGTCGCGTTCTAGACCTCTTTGGGCCGTATTTTGACTCGAAACGGTTTTAAGGTTTCTTTTCGATAAAAACAAGCTTTCCGCATTGTTTTGTGCAAATTCTAAATGATAACTCCGATCGAGAAGGAAAGAGTGGTAGTTCAAATGTGACCTTTGGGTGATTGGGTCAAAGAGTAAACGAGAACGTAGGGACTCGGGTTACGTTGATCTTTCGAACGGTCCGATCGCTACATAGTGACCGAGCTTAGCTCGAGCTCTGTCACTACGTAGCGACTGAACATATGCATGCTTGGTCGCTACATAGCGATCGAGCTTGGCTTGTGCTCGGTCGCTACGTAGCGACCGAGCTTGTCTTAAGCTCGGTCGCTACGTACGACCGAGCTTGGCTTGAGCTTGGTTGTTACGTAGAGATTAGATCTTTGTTCGGCTTGGGTTGCTACGTAACGACTTGGTTTGTCCGTTTTTGTGTTCTTGTCCGATGTTTGGATGTTAACTTTGTCATGACCGTTTTTGGCCCCAACAACAATGGCTGCCTGTGGGACTTTATTAATAGCCCTTCAGCCTTTGACCTAATAATCGATTCAAAGCAAAAGAAAAGACTCAAGAACGATAGTACTTAGAGTTCAAAAAGAAAAGGAAAAACAACTAACATTGCCCGATTTAAGACCAAAAAGGAAAGATGCAAAAATAAATAAAACTAGGCCTAGATAAGTCTTGGCCTCGAACCCTGGTTGTCTTTGGGATGGGCGAGTTCTAGGAACCACTAGACTGACCCATCTTACCTGCACAAATTGTAAATAATGAAAATACTTCCCTTGGTTCAGTGCTGATCTTCTTTGGTATGTTGATGTTGCTTGGGCCGGTCTTGCTTGAACTCTTGGCCTGGTCTTCTTCTTCAGGTTCTTCAGAGCTTGAATTTTCAAGGTTTTCATTTTCACTCTTGTAGTCTTCATCAGGAAGGAGCTCTTCAGGCTTTCCACCAAGGTTTGTTCCTACACAAGAAACATCTAACTTGGTTCCGGTCAAGTAAGCTTGCTTACCTTAAGTTATATTGAGTTGTACAAAGACATTGATCAAGTCATCACTTGGTGTGTCCTTAGGCTCTACTTTGGCTAGTGAGCTATAGGTGGGGTTAGTGGTTCGTCTAGGTTGTCTAGGATAGCTTGAACCGCAAGTATGAACCCTTTTTTAAGCCTTATCTCCTTGGAATGTGTCATTGGACCTTCTTTGACCTTAGGAATGATTTTGGGCTCATGGTTCTGGTCAATGACCTCATCATTCCCTCCCGCTTCAGAAGGTTTTGACCTCAAAACTGAATCATCTGCTAGATAAGGAGACAAGTCAGCAACATTGAATGTATGAGAAATGTTAAACTCCCTTGGAAGCTGCAAACGATAGGCATTGTCATTGTTCTTCTCTAGGACCCGGAATGGACCATTTCCTCTAGGAACTAGCTTAGAACTCCTCTTCTGTGGAAACCTCTCGGTCCTCATGTGGATCCAGACCCATTCTCCTGGTTGAAAGATCATCTTCTTGCGCTCATTATCGGCTGTCCTCCCTTGCCTTTTGGTGTAGCTTCTTGATTGCCTCTCCTCTCTTTAGGCCATCCTGATTAACTTTCTCAATTTTTGGAATTGGCTTAAGATCCAAAGGAGTTAGTGGATAAAATCCATAAACAACTTCAAAAGGGGACATCTTAGTAGCAGATTTAGTAGCATGGTTATTGTGGGAACCGAAATTCACCCCTTTCGATTTTACGTAAATTTAGGAATTTAGAGTAAACCCTAATTCCCAGAGGACCCGGTTAGCTGCGGAACCGCACACAAGCAATCAAGAACACGATGAGAATAAAGGTAAAGTATGAAAAATGAGATTAAGAGCAAGAAGGATTCTTATTCCGAGTTCGCGTAAGAACGGTACAACAAGAGTAGCCTTAGCTGCGTGAGCCGTCGGCGAGATTCATAGTTTTAGCAATCTAAGACTAAAACCCTAGTTGAGAGGCAGCTCGATAACAAAAATGGAAAGTTGCCTAAATGCTAAGTTTTGGTGGTGAAAGCTGTGAAAACTCGTGCTCTTTTTATGTCCTTTGCCTTCTGCTTATATACTCCCTCCTTAGCCGGTTTAGTCCTTCCTTTTCGCCCAGATCCGAGTTTATCGAGAATCTTCCATTTGTCTCGATCTTTCCATTTTTCTTGCGGAAATATTCTATTTAATTTCAAACTTGACATTTATCTTCAAACTTGACATTTATCTTCTTTCTGCGAGAAAATCGACAAACTGTCATTGTATCTTTGGGTTGGATTTCATTTAAAGTCGCAAGTGGGCTTTTATCGCGCTTTTAGGCTGTCCAAGCCGTTTTATGATTTTAGACGAGATCGTTTCTTGATATGATGCTGTTTTAATAAGATTTCTCGAGTTAATCGTATAGTTTAAGAAGGTATGATGTTCCGTCTAATCTTTGCCATTTGATACGATCTTCTCGAACTTTACGATAAAAGAAGACTTTTTACGATTTTTATCGTAAAACTTGAACGGTGAGACGGATTGAGACGAATCCAGAGACATTTTGACCATGGTTCAGAACATGATCGAAACGTAGAACGTTTACATTACATCAAGGATGCGGGAGATCGAGGCTCGGGACGGTCAGCTCAACGTACAGTGAACTGAACTAGGTTGGTTCAGCTCGCCGTACGGCGAGCTGCATTGAGGCAACCAGCTCGCCGTACGACGAGCAGAACCGGCTGGTTCGGCTCGTCGTATGTTGAACTGGTTCGGTCGAACCTACTCGTGGTTTACAGCGGATGCGGTTGTTTTGTGGTTTTTCGCTTAACTGGGGCAATCGTGTAATCGGCGTTTGTTTCGTTTGTTCTTCCGAGATTACAATTTCCTAGTTTTTCCGTGGATTTCCTTTGTTCGGAAAGTCCTTAGAATTTTTTAAAACAACTTCTCGTGTTTTATAAAACGTATTTTTATTTCTGCGGAAAGTTTTGGTCATTGATTCTGTCGTACCAATTTTGACCCCAAAAGTTAGCCCCACAGCTCGTAAGAATTGTGGAGTTCTTGCGAGCGGTTCGAACTTGTTTGGGAAGTTTAGTAGAATTAGGCAGAACATAATGGCCAAAAGTCCAAAGGAGTAAAACTTTTTCTTATTAATATATGGAGTAAATTTTCAAATTCTTTACTCACTTTCTTCCATAAATTTTCTAAGGTTCAAGAAGTTTTCTCTCTTTCTTTCCCTTTGAATCTCCTTTTCTTTTGATTGCTTAACATGTCTTCTGAGTGGAAAGCTTTGGAATGTGCTCATGCATCAATCTTTGATCTAAGTGACCTTGCTAATTTCTGTGGCTGCGCCCTCCCCAAGCCGATCTTTCTGCGATTTTCCGCGAGTAAGGAAGAAACCACGAAGTAATGGTCAGCTTTGGGTGTTGCCGATTTTCCCCCAGCTAGCTTCTGGGTTCCAAAGAGGGATAAGCTTCGGAGGAACAAGGAAGGTCCGAGCGCAAGTATCGTTCGTTCCCTCAGGGATATTAGGAATTCTCACGCGATCCCGGATTCGGTGAAGTTTTGCCTTTCCGAATGGGGTCAGGATGCCGAGACTCCGCCACCGGGTTACTTTACATGTTACAAGGCTTTTCTGTTGAACTGTCAATTATGGTTCCCTACTCCACGAGCCATTGTTGAGCTTTTGGATTGGTTCAAAATATCGTTGAGCCAGCTTCGTCCCTCCACGTTGCAGCACCTTGTCAGGATTCTGGTGCTGGGTTACGAACACGGCATGTCTCTCAATGAGGGCTATCTTCTGGCTATGCTGCTGCTCAAGGGCGCGAAAGAGGGTGGTTTCTACTTATCCCCGCGGTTGAAGATGTCGGTTATCGACGGACTTGCCTCGAATGATCACGGGTGGAAGGATTGGTTCTTTTATGTCAAGGCCGATAGCGCATCGATGGTGGAAAGTTGCATTCCTTTGTTCAGGACTGACTGGGCGACGAAAAGTACTTTGATTGTGTATTATTATTATTATTATTATTATTATTATTTTTGAGCTCTAATCTTGTGTACGATTCGTGCTTTTGCAGCGTCTTCCCCCCTTGTGCCGTTACTTGAAGACATCAAGTTGGTTATGAGCCTTCTTCGCGGCGGTCCATTTTACTGGGGATATTTTTCTCCAAAGAGAGTTTGTCGCGTCGTTGCCTATTACTCTTCTGGTTTTTCTCAGAATGATCGTGTCGAGATTGAGGCAGATGACGATGCGGAAGCGAGGGAGAGATCTAGATCCTCACAGGAAAGAGATGTTCCGATTGGTCAAGACCAATGGATTGATGAAGACCTTAATATTTAAGATTTCATTGACGTGTTGGCTCCCTCATCCGAGTTTATTTGTTCGAGAGGTCGTCCGAGATTCCAGCCGATACGTCGTTTGCGAAGGCGTCGAGAATTTTCAATAAGGTCTGTTGTTCTTTACCGTTTTTCGTATTTGTTTTACGTGTGACCGGATTTTTGACAAAAGACTTCCCTTATTTTGCAGGGTCTTCGCTTTATGAGTGAAGCGGTGAGCGCAAGCGATGCAGAGATTCGTAAGGCTGAATCTAGGGCAAAGGCGGCGGAGACGAAGCCTGCTCGTTTCAAAAGAAGAGATCGACACCAACTTCTCTCGCGCCCAGGATTTAGCTAGAAGGGAGACTGCTCAAGTGAGGGAGGAGTATGAGGCTGATTCTTATCGCGTTCTTGAACTTTCTGGCATGAGAGTCTGTTGCGCCCACAGAGCAGGAAAGAGAGAAGCTGCTGCGGAGATGATGGCTCGTCGTGAGCGGTTTGTGCCTCAATATGCGGAGTTTAAGGACGCGAAAAGGGCCAATGGTGATTATCGCGAATGCCGTGGCGTAGTTGGCGGTTTGCATCTTACCCAGCATGCGGATTATTTGTATGAGGCGGAGTTAGCCAAGTAGAAAGCGCGCCTGGCCAGATGGGAGAAGAAGAAGGCCGAGTTTCTCAATCCTGAGGCGTAAATGTGGGATCAGTGAAACCATATCGTAGTGTCGCCAGATTCAGTTGAAGTCGGGCCAGAGATCCCGGATGCGGGCGGAGAAGTTGATCAGCCGTGGATTGACGTAGGTGTTGGCCAAAGCTCGGTGTCCGGGTTTGATGTATGATGTCTTTGTTTTATGATATTGTTTCTTATGTTTATCGGGACTGGCCGTTGGTGGCTTTGAATCTCTGCCGCTCGGCGGCGTGTATTTGAATGAAAAATATTAATAAGAATATTTTCTAAGTATGAAATCTGAGTTTTGTTCTAGATGTAGAGGGAAGAGCACGAGTTGTCATCTCGCATCTAACTCTTGGTGTAGATCGTCCGGTTCATTTACTCAGAATGTTTCGATTTTTCGCGACTGTTTAGATGTGGGCGAAGAGACATGCCTTTAGGATCTCGATTCATGCCTTGAGACGTTAGAAACCAGTGTGCTGGGTTTAGGGCAAGACCTAGGTTTACTTTTGGATTGAGGCTATACGATGACTAGTCGGATTTCGTTTTGCCTGTTGCGATTTTACCTGATTCCATACCGATTTAGAATCCGCGATAGGTTCTCGGCTTATACGATTCGTCTGGTTGGAATTGAGCATCTCACCGAGGACAATTCTTAAGTCTCCCTGAAGTGCAGACCAAAAATTTGGATTTCTTTTATAGCGCGCTATTTTATCCTAGTCGGATGTATGCGGACCAATGGGTCGGTGCGTTTGTTTAGGACAGCTAGCATGCTCGACGGGGCCAATCGCCGAGCGTTTGTGATTTTATAGTCGTGGAGGGACTTTTGCGAAATATTTTTCTAAGACTAGGTGATGTCTCGCCGGTTCTTTTCAAAAATATATGTGTATAAGTTTTTTGTCTAAACGATTAAGTAGTTGATTTTCGGATGTTTAGAATTTTTTACTCTTTCCGATAGTAGAGAGATTTTATAATATTCTAAGTTAGTATTTATTAAAAAGTTTCGAAAATTTTGATTACAAAGCGAATATTTTAAAGCTTGGGAGTATACGAATATTCGTATACGCACCCACTCCCCCCCCTCCCGGTTTCGGAAAGGGGGATAGCTGAACTCGTCTTTAGCCGAGCTGCCTATGTATTCCTTTTGGAAATCAAGCCATCTCGTAGTTCTGATTGTTGGTGTGAGTATGTTGACTCGACTGACACAGACTTCTCGATCACTTTCGTTGTTGGATCGTCGCCTTGGTCTGGGTTTGTCTCCTCTGGTTGGGTAGATGCGATGGGTTTGGTGGCTTGCTGCTTCTTGACCGTTGCTGTTTTGGATTCGTTTTCTGTGGGCGTCGGCGTGAACTTCGCCTGTTTCGGTTTCACGATTGCGATCGCCAATTGCCTTAGCTTATGTTTGGCTAAAAAGAAAGGTCACGATTGTCGCTGGCATCCCCAAATTTATGCGACTCCCATAGGGGTCGGAAACTTGATGCCTAAGTGGTATGTCAACAGAACCGCCTTCATGGAGTTTATCCAAGGCGTGCCGATGATCACGCTGTAGATACCTGGGGAATCGACGACTGCGAAGTTGACGATTTTCGTCACTTCTTTCACGGAGGACGGAAGCCGGATCGATCCTAGAGTCATAGACGTTTCGCCGGAGAAACTGGTCAACGGCTTTGGTATTGGCTCGACCTCCGATAAATCGATTGCCATGCGCTAACGTGTTGCGGAAGATTATGTTGACGATGCTTTTAGTGTCGACCAGGATTCGAGCGACTTCTAAGTCGCTTATGACTAAGTCGATGACGACAGGATCGGCGTGTGGTTGATTGATGCCGCTGGTTTCTGCGTCGTCAAAAGAGATTACCCCCTTAGGAGCGTTGTCCAATGGTAGGTTACAACTCGAACCGGTTTTGGCTTTTCGTTGGTAGGACTTGATAGAGGAGATGGTATCACTGTATTTTGCGATTCGCCGATGATCATATTGATCTTTTGGCGGCTAGCGTCATTACCTTTTTCGTCTTGTCTTCGTCTGCGTTTCTTGTCCGGCTGGTTCTCTTGAGGCCGAGTTTCCGCTCGCGATTTCCTATCATTTTTCGGGGGCCGATCTGAATCGCGGATGAGGTCCTTTACGCTAGATACCTCGGAGAGTTCTCCGGCAAGCAATTTTGCGGCAAGTCTGGCGCCGAGAACTTTGCAGTTCACAGTAGAGTGTCCACGAGTTTGGTGGAGATCGCAGAAGGAATATTCGTCATAATTCGGATTCCTTGACCACGTGTTCCTCGTAGTTCGCCCTTGTTCCAGTCCGGAAGTTATGCCGTAATTGTGCGCCCCTTGGAGATCTTGTCCCTCGTGATGGACGTATTTGTCGTTATGAGGGTTTTTTCTTTTTCGGCTTCTGCTCGGATGCGATGTCCTTTGCGGATGCATTCGCCAGCTTATAATTTTTGGACAGGATTTTAGTCTCCTTTTCGATTGTTATGTAATCGGTAGCTTTGTGGAGCGCGTCCTGGATCGTCCGCGGTTTTTCGAGAGTTATCCACTTTCGAAACATCGTTTTGAACCAGAGCGATTTTATGAGCGTATCGATGACGGCTTTGTCGTTTATTCCTCTAACCCTAGCCATGATAAGTTTGAACTTGCTCAAGAAGATGCGGAGAGGTTCGTCTTCTTTCTGGGGTAAGATCCAGAAGTCGGCGTCGGAATTTTCCCAATATTTAAACATCGAGTATTGCTTCAGGAATTCAGAAGCAAGCTGGCGGAAACTCCATATTTAATTCCGCTAAAGCTTGGCGAACCACTCGAGCGCCTCTCCTTCTAGGTTTTCGACGAAAAGACAGCAGTAGCGTGCGTCTTTTTGTGATCCTTGCGCTTTGCTCGTCCCATTGTAATTTGGAAGGCCTGCAGATGCGCTTTAGGATCGGTCGTCCCATCATAGGTTGGCACTTTGAGTTTTACAGGATCGGGTAGCTTGACCTCAGTGATGCGAGACGTGAAAGGCGTTCTCCAAGATTCGTCTAGCAGCCGATCTATTTCAGGCGTAGCGCTGGTAACATGGTGAATTTGAGATTTCACCGGCCGTTTTATTAATGTAGTCGCGGAGATCGCAAATCTCCGTTAGTTCGCCAGCAGTTTTCTGATTTCGTCGGCGTTCGCTGTGAGTAACTTGAGATTGTTCCTCGGCCGTTTTTGCGCGTTGCACGCAGTAGAGCTCCTCCTCGTCCTCAGTAAGAGAACGCTCGGGAGAGGATTCCGGCTGAGGGGTGCGATCCTTCCTTCTCCACAGATGGACGTCTGCGTCCTCATCCGATGGATCAGATTGTTCTCTCGTTTCTAGGTTAACCCTTTCGACACCGTCTTCTTCGGTCTCCTGTCTGCAAGTAGGAGATTTGTCCGATTTGTTCAGCGTCGCGTCAGGGTTATCTTTTTCGAAGTTTTGCTCCGGCAGATTTCCATGCTCGGTTCTGGGGCAATCCAAAGGAGTCCCGAAATCTAGCCTTCTTCCGTGGATCCTAGTAGTTCCGCGGGGGCGAATTGCCCTGGTTCTCGCAGTTAAGGTTTCAACCTGTTTTGCGAGTGAACCGATGAGCTTTTCTTGTTCCTCCGATTTCTTGTTGAAATTGGAGAGCATCTTCTCGACAGCTTTGGTTTAGCGTAGCGTTAACCGTGGGCGCATCGGGAGCTGGTGTATTGTCAACGTTGTCGACATCGACGAGAGTTGGTTGTTCTTCAGACATCGCTTCTTGATTTAGCACGCCGCAGCTTGAGTGTAAGATAAATCCGACCCCCCCCCCCCCGCCTCCTTCTAGCGCTAAACTGTGGGAACCGAAATTCGCCCTAGTCGATTTTACGTAAATTTAGGAATGTAGAGTAAACCCTAATTTCCCAGAGGACCCGGTTATCTGCAGAACCGCACACAAGCAATCAAGAACACGATGAGAATAAAGTTAAAGTATGAATACGAGATTAAGAGCAAGAAGGATTCTTATTCCGAATTCGAGTAAGAACGGTACAACAAGAGTAGCCTTAGCTGCGTGAGCTGTCGGAAAGGTTCCTAGTTCAGCAATCTATGACTAAAACCCTAGTTGAGACGCAGCACGTTAACAAAAACGGAAAGTTGCCTAAATGCTAAGTTTTGGTGGTGAAAGCTGTGAAAACTCGTCCTCTTCTTATGTCCTTTGCCTTCTTCTTATATACTCCCTCCTTAGGCAGTAAGTGCTTCCTTTTCGCCCAGATCTGAGTTTATCGAGAATCTTCAATTTGTCTCGATCTTTACATTTTTCTTGCGGAAATCTTCTATTTATCTTCAAACTTGACATTTATCTTCAAACTTCAAGTTTATCTTCTTTCTGCGAGTAAATCGTCAAACCGTCATTGTATCTTTGGGCTGGATTTTGTTTAAAGTCGCAAGTGGGGTTTTATCGCTCTTTTAGGCTGTCCAAGCCGTTTTGTGATAAAAACCATTTTACGATTTTAGTCGAGATCATTTCCTGATACGATGCTGTTGTTATAAGATTTCTCGAGTTAATCGTATAGTTTGACAAGGTACGATGTTCCGTCTAATCGTTGCCGTTTTATACGAACTTCCCGAACTTTACGAGAAAAGAAGACTTTTACGATTTTTATCATAAAACTTGAACGGTGTGACGGATCGAGACGAATTAAGAGACGTTTTGACCATGGTTCAGAACATGATCAAATCGAAGGACGTATGTCATACATCAAGGATGCGGGAGATCGAGGCTCGGGACGGTCAGCTCGACATACGGTGATTCAAACCGGATTGGTTCAGCTCACCGTACGGCGAGCTGGTCCGGGACCGACTAGTTCTCCGTACCGCAAGCTGAACCGGCTGGTTCGGCTCATCGTACCTTGAACTGGTTCGGTCGAACCTGCTCGCGGTTTATGGCGGATGCGGTTTTTCGCTTAACTTGGGCAATCTTGTAATATGTGTTTGTTTCGTTCGTTCTTCCGAGATGACGATTTCCAAGTTATTCCATGGATTTACTTTGTTTGGAAAGTCCTTAGAATTTTATAAAACAACTCCTCATGTTTTATAAAATGTATTTTTATTTTTGCGGAAAGTTTTGGTCATTGATTCTGTCGTACCGATTTTGATCCCAACAGTTATAAGCAAATTCAATCAGTGGTATGCAATCAAACCAAGTGTTTAATTTGCGACAAAGAGTTACTCTAAGTAATGTAAATAGTGTACGGTTTACCACTTCAGTTTGTCAATCGGTTTGGGGAAGGCAAGTTGTAGAGAAAACTAGTTTGGTACCTAACTTCTTCAACAAGGTCCTCCAAAAGTGGCTCAAGAACTTGCTGTCTCGGTCAGAGACAATGGTCCTTGGTATGCCATGTAAACGTACAACCTCCTTAAAGAACAAGTCTGCGGTTTGTGATGCATCATTGGACTTATCACATGGTATGCAATGAGCCATCTTAGAGAATCGGTCCACAACTACAAAGATTGAATCTTTGTGTGTTATATTGGGAAAACCTAAAACAAAATTCATAGAAATATCCTCCCAAGGAGCATTAGGAATTGGCAAAGGTAAATATAAACCATGAGGGTGTGATCTAGACTTAGCCTTATGACATTGAACACATCTAGCACAGTTCCTCTCCACGTCTCTCTTTAGGTGTGGCCAAAAGAAGTGATCAATCATAATCGCCAAGATCTTTTCCACTCAAAAGTGACCCATCAGACCTCCACCGTGTGCTTCTTGAAGTATAAGATCTCTCATAAATCACTGAGGTATTCAAAGCCTCTTATCTCAAAATAGGAACCCCTCATGTAGATGGTAGGAATGGAAAGCTCCCTTTCCACAAGACTGGAAAGCTTTTTTCATCTTCAGATCTTCTTTGTACAGCTCCTTGATAAGCTCAAACCCCAGCACCTTGGCATCCATGGTAGTGATCAAGGCATGTCTCCTGGATAGAGCATAAGCAACCACATTCTCTTTGCCCTTCTTCTACTTAATTACATATGGGAATGTCTCAATAAAATCCAGCCACTTAGCATGTATTCTCTTAAGTGATGTATGGCCTCTTAAGTGCTTGAGAGTCTCATGGTCAGTGTGAATGATGAAGTCCTTGGAAAGCAAGTAATGCTGCCAAGTCTCCAAAGCCCTAACCATTGCGTACATCTCTTTGTCATATATAGGATAGTTGAGAGTTGCAACACTTAGCTTCTCACTGAAAAAGGCCACTTGTTTCTTTCTCTTGTGTAGAACAGCCTCTATACCCACTCCAGATGCATCACACTCCACTTCAAACATTTATTCAAAATCAGGAATTTAGAACCTGTGCCTAAGTTAACTTGTCCTTCAGAGTGTTGAAAGCATTCTCTTGCTGATCTCCCCATGAGAAAGGCACATTCTTTTTGATCACAGCGGTTTGAGGTGCAGCTATGGTTCTGAAGTCTCTAGCAAATCGTCTATAGAAGCTTGCCAAACCATGAAATCTTCTAACATGTGTAATGGTACTTGGAGTTGGCCACTATTGAATGGCTTCGATCTTCTCCTCATCTACTCGTAGCCCCTCTTTACTTACTACAAAGCCTAGGAAAACAAGTTGTTCAGTACAAAAAGTGCACTTCTTTAGGTTGGCATATAGGCCTTCCTTCTGAAGTGTCAACACAAGTTCTAAGTGTCTAATATGATCATCTAAGCTCTTACTGTAAATAAGTATATCATCAATGTAGACAACAAAAAAATGTACTTATAAATGACTTAAGAACCTAGTTCATGAGTCGCATGAATGTACTTGGGGCATTGGTCAGCCCAAATGGCATGACCAGCCACTCGTATAGGCCTTGCTTGATCTTGAAGGCAGTCTTCCATTCATCTCCATTACGCATTCTCACCTTGTGGTACCCACTTCTTAGATCAACCTTAGAGAAAACAATGGCTCCACTAAGCTTATCAAGCATGTCATCTACTCTCGGAATGGGGTGCCTATATTTGATGGTAATGTTGTGAATGGCCCTGAAGTCTACACACATCCTCCATGACCCATCCTTCTTTGGAACTAAGAGAACTGGAACGTCACATGGACTGAGGCTTTCTCTGATGTATCCCTTGTCCATCATGTCACATACTTGCTTCTCTAACTCCTTGGTCTCATCTGGGTTCATCCTATAAGCAGATTTGTTTGGCAAAGCAGAACCGGGAACAAGATCAATCTGGTACTATATTCCTCTGATTGGAGGTAAACCGGCTGGTATCTCATCAGGAAACACATCTTGGAGCTTGTCTAGCATGGCTTGAGCTTGTTTGGGAAGTTGGAGTTCCTGATTTCCTATACTTAGACATTCTTTTAAAATCATTAGTAGCACAGTACCCTTGGCACTAAGGGTCTTAATAATTAACCAGTAGATATCATAAGGTTAGTCTTACTTACCTGGTCCTCCTTGTTCATTTGAGCTTGCAACTCACATACCTCAGATGGGCTGAGAGGAGCTAGGTTGTACTTGCGGTCCTTGAACTTGAAGGAATAGTAGTTGGTACGGCCATTGTGGAAAGTGGCTTGGTCGTATTGCCATCGTCTTACCAATAAGATGTGTCAAGCTTGCATGGGAACTGTAGATCCTAAAATCCAAACTAAGTATTTTGTAGTGATCAAGAGTTTAATCTGAGTAAGAATGATGTGGGCAACGATGCTCTTAGAACACAATGATACAATTGGATTCAGTTGACAAAAATGGACTTTCTTGAACGTGGGATTTGGTACAAAGTAGTAAACAAGATCTAGAACAACAAAGAAAAATGAAAGTTAAATGACAACTTAATGTCTATGACGTGAGGCCAATGAGAGTAGTGATTTGATCTAGGGTTTTCTGTGTCCCCTATGCCCTATTCTAGCTCCTCTTTTACAGTCTCCTTCTCTCTTAATTGTTTCCGCGATCTCCAGAGTGATAGCTCGAGCTCATTGTGCTCGATCTTATCGAGTTGATGGTGTTAATGCATGGGCCTCAACTTCTTACGATCCTTAGGTCCAACGCTTATTCTTGGCTTATTTGATGGGTACTTCGCGGGCTCATTTTCTTAATAGGTATCTTTAACTCGTGATGGGCCTCGTATTACCGAAATTAATGGGACCGGTTTTTGGTCTAACATTTGCCTCCTAGACTTTTTAGTTTGGGAAACTGAAAAGGCAAACGGTTAATCAACTGTCCGACACTGTCACGTATCTTGGAGAGCGTGATGCCACGTGTATCGCTCTTTGTCGACAACTCTTTTGCATCGTGTGGCTGAGATTGAGCGTCGACGTCACCTACTTCGGGAACTGTTTTCGAGTTGTATTAAATAAGTCATCTTCTTCGTTAAGAAAGCTAATCTTCATAGCTTCCATAAGTCTTTTCCTTTTTTTCAATTTCTGTTCTGGACACACCAAATGGCTAACGAGATATTCGGTCCTCATCTTTCTTCGATTCTTAAGGGAAAAGACCTTGAAGGTATCTAGGATCTTTATGGAGTTCCTTATGCTATGGAACTCGATATCACAGAAGTCGGTGAAACCCCAGAGACTATGCGATCTGGATATTGTTGGGCTAATTTGACACACTTCCGAGATTGTAGCTTGTCATTCCCACTTCCTTCATTTGTCCTCTAGCCTCTTGCCGATATGGAGATGGCTTTCACTCGTATGTGCCCTATCTTCCTTCTCTACGTTCTGGGCTTGCGGGTTCGAGCCCAGGAAGAGGGTATTGATTCGGCCTAGAGAAGTAGAGGCAGCTTTCTGGTCTACGCATTTTCCTGTTACTATACTTCTTTCACCTTATAATGGTCGCACTATCATCGAGGGTATTCCAAACCGTGACGATAGATGGAGAGAGAAATTATTTGCATTCAAGATAAGTCCGGCTCCGGTTGGTGATTTCGACTTTAATCGTACTCCTCGGACTGGTCAAAAGATATAGGTTCGTTTCCTTGAAGCTCGTTTTTCTTTTTGTACCCCCTTTTCGAGGTTCTTATTTCTTTTGCACAGTGCTTTTTGGGAGCGCTCCGATGACTCCCGAGCTTTGTGGTTTAATGGAGACTTTGCGTCGGGGTCAAACTCGCTGGTTTACTTTCAATGTGGATCGTATTCGATTTTCTCTCTCTATTTTTCTCTGGGAGAAGATCGCGCCGATCCCAACGGTTTGTTGAATCCTGTTCGTCCGGAGGGTGCTCGCCGCAGTAAGTTTCCCTTTCTTCTTCGATTCCATTGATATATGTTATAATTATCCTTGTCATGCTGCTTTTTTAGGAGTGAGAAGGAGAAGTCCTTCTCCTGAAGGTTCGGGTTTACCTCTCGAGGTCAAGCCACCAGAGAGGGTTCACAAATCTCCCCGGAAGGCCACACTTCGTTCGAGGTCGCAAGCTCAGTCTCCTGGGATCTTGGCTCAGCCACTAGCTATTGCTGTTCCTGTCACCGGGAATCTAATCACCCCAACTTGCTCGGCCGAATCTGTTAGAAATCATCCTAACGGCAGTCATGCCGATGCCACTGCCGCCAAAGCTCGGCGTCGGCATCTTGAGGCTATAACCTCTGCTTGTACGCATTTGTCTCTTCCTGGAGTTTCCTCTACCGGGAGAGCGTCCGAAGGCGGTCAATCGAGGGTCGATCTTGATCGGTCTTTACCTAGGACGGAAGGGGCGGCCTCCCGGTCTATTTTACCTGATATGGGAGGGAGCCTTCCTGACGATCCCTAGCATCTTGCTCATGTGTGGCATGGACCTAGGTCCAAGGACTGTGATCTTCCTCCGCTGGCTGATATGCGTACTCGGGAGGAGTACATTCGTATGTCGGTTGTGAATGCAAAGGTAAGCGGTCTGTTTTCTTGTTCTTCTGTTGCTTCCCTTTTAGTTTTTAATAGTTTTGTCTGTTGGTAGGCCGTAGAGATTAGCAACGAGTATGATGTGTTGATGGACAAACGCCTGGCTGAATTTCCGGGCAAGGAAGAAATCGAAGGATGTCTGACTATGATCCAACAATTGCAGATTTCTGTGTTGGGGGCGGAAAAGAAGGACTTGAAGCGCATTGAAGAGATTCATGACCTGACGGATATGTTGGTCCGCCTCGAGAAGGAAAAGGTCGATCTCGAGAATAGACTGTTTGCTGTTGAGCAAGAGAAGATCGGGCTCCAAGGCGATATCAGATCGATGGAAGAAAAAATCAAGAGAGAGTTCAAGAATCAAGAGATTGCGGTTAAGAGAGAATCCCGGCGTGCTTGTTGGTGTCTTGTTCAAATATACGAGGGAGTTCTTGTTGGGGTCAAAATCGGTACGACGGAATCAATAGCCAAAACTCCCCGCAAAAATACAAAAGGAATAGTTTTATAAAACCCGAGGAGTCGTTTTATAAAACTCAAAGTCATTTATAAAACTCACAGACCGTTTTATAAAACTCGAGAAGTCGTTTTATAAATCGAAGAATCGTTTTATAAAACTCGAGAATCGTTCAATAAAACTCGAGAAGCCGTTTTATAAAACTCAAAGATCGTTTTATAAAACTCGAGAATCGTTTTATAAAACTCGAAAAGCCGTTTTACAAAACTCGAAGATCATTTTATAAAAATTAAAGATCATTTTATAAAACTCAAGAAGCCGTTTTATAAAACTCGAAGATCGTTTTATAAAACTCGAGAAGCCGTTTTATAAAACCCGAAGATCGTTTTATAAAACTCGAGAATCGTTTTATAAAACTCGAAGATCGTTTTATAAAACTCAAAGATCGTTTTATAAAACTCGAAGATCGTTTTATAAAACTCGAGAAGCCGTTTTATAAAACCCCAAAATCGTTTTATAAAACTCGAGAATCGTTTTATAAAACTCAAAGATTGTTTTATAAAACTCGAATATCATTTTATGAAACCCGAAGGTCGTTTTATAAAACTCGAAAATTGTTTTACGAAACCGCAAAAAAAAGAAACAGACTTAAAACGCGAACTAGTCGCAACTAGTTCGCCGGTGGGCGAACTAGTCCCGTCCCGACTAGTTCGCCCACCGGCAAACAAAGCCAGCCCGGCTTAGTTCGCTGTTGGACGAACTAAAGACTTCCTCGACGTCCCGAGCCTCGACAAGGTCGTGATCTGAACCACGGCCGAAATGTCTCCCGTTCCATCTCGATCCGACCTATCGTTCGAGTTTTACGATAAAAACCGTAAAACTTCGCTTTCTCGACAAAGAACTCGAGGAAATAGTATAAAACGGCAACGGTTAAACGAAACACCGAACATTGCCTAAACTATACGATTTATTCGAGATTTCTCGTTGAAATCATAAAAAACGCGTTTTTAATAAAAACGTTGAGTAAATCGTAAAAAAAGCGTTTTTAATAAAAACGTCGAGAAAATCATAAAACCTTACGATTAGCTCGAGGAATTTACTAAAAGCGGTATCAGGTCGGGAAACGATCCCGTAAAAAGTTGGAAAATGGATTTATCGCATAACGGCCCGGAAGGTCCTAAAACGCGATAAAAACCCATCTCGCGATCTTAACCGAATCTTACCCGAAGATACGATAACGTTTTGATGGTTTACTCGCAGAAGGAAAATAATTGTCAAGTTTGAAGATAAAAGGAAGGTTTGAAGAAAAATAGAAGATTTCCGCGGAAGAAAGGGAAAGATCGAGAAAAATGGAAAATTCCCGATATAGTCAAATCTGGGCGAAATGGAAAGACCGAATAGCCAAGGCGAGGAGTATATAAATAAAAGGTCTAGGGCAGAAGCAAGGGACACGATTTTCAGAGCTCTCACCACCAAAATTAGTATTTAGGAATATTTCTGTTTTCTGTTAGCGAGCTGCGTCTCAATTAGGGTTTTTCGTCCTTAAGTTTTCGGCTACTCTCTTTGTACCAGTTCTACGCAGATTTGGAATAAGAACCTCTTTGCTCTTGATTTTCGTTTATTCATTTAAAGTTTCTAAGTTTTTGTTATCTTAATCTTCGTTGTGCGGTTCTGCATATAGCCGGTTCCTCTGGAAACTTAGGGTTTTCCCGAAGTTTCCTTATTTACGATTATTTGACACTTGGTTGATTTCGGTTCCCACAGTTTGGCGCTAGAAGGAGGGGGGGTCGGATCTATCTTACACCGAAGCCGCAACATGTCCAACGAAGAAACGATGACCGGTGACAACCAAACTCGCAACGAACGCGATAACGTTGAAACACCACCACCACAAGGAGCGTCTACGGCCAACGCGACAAACGCTAACGCCGAGACCCTCGAGAAGATGCTTTCCGAGTTTAACAAAAAATCGAAAGAGCAGGAAAAGCTCATTGGTTCACTCGCGAAACGGGTAGTAACCCTAACTGCGAAAACCCGAGCAATTCGCCCCCGCGGAACTACTAAGATCCGCGGAAGGAGGCTCGACTTTGGTGCTCCTACGGATCGTCCCAGAACCGAGCAGGGTAACTTACCGGAAAAGGATTCTGGAAAAGATAATCCTGACGCGACGCTGGACGAATCGGAGAAACCTCCTACTCATGAACAGGAGACCGAGGGCGACGGCATCGAAAGGGTTAACCTGGAGACGAGCGACCAGGCTGATTCATCGGACGAAGACGCTGACCTCCATTCTAGGAGAAGAAAGACTCGAAGTCCTCTGCCGGAGTCTTCTCCCGAACGTTCTTTTACTGGAGACGAGGGGGAACTCGACTTCGCGCGATACGCAAAAACCGCCGAGGAGCGATCTCTGGTCACTCGCAGCAAACGCCGACAAGGTCGGAAAACTGCTGGCGGTCTGACCGAGATTCGCGATCTCCGCGAATATATCACCAAAACGGCCGCAGCGGTAAAAGCGGTGAAATCTCAAATTCATCACGCTACCAGCACCGCACCCGAGATCGATCGGCTACTGTACGAGTCTTGGAAAACGCCCTTCACGGCCCGCATCACCGATATCAAACTGCCCGATCCCGGAAAACTTAAGGTGTATACTTACGACGGGACGTCCGATCCCAAAGCGCACCTACAAGCGTTCCAGATCACCATGGGACGAGCCAAGCTCAAGGACCACGAAAAAGACGCAGGCTACTGCCGCCTCTTCGTCGAAAACCTAGAAGGAGCCGCGCTCGAATGGTTCACCAAACTTAGGCGAAATTCGATCGGAAGTTTCCGTCGACTGGCTTCGGAATTCCTGAAGCAGTATTCGATGTTCATTAACCCGGAAACCTCCGACGCCGACCTCTGGAGCTTGGTGCAGAAGGAGGACGAATCTCTCCGCGATTTCATTTGCAGATTCAAACTCGTCATGGCTAGGGTTAGCGGGATTAGCGACAAAGCCGCCATCGACGCGTTAAGGAAATCGCTCTGGTATAAATCGAAATTCCGCAAGTGGATAACTCTTGAAAAACCGCGGACGATCCAGGATGCGCTCCATAAGGCCACTGACTTCATAACCATCGAAGAGGAGACCAAAATCCTGTCCGAGAAGCATAAGCCGACGAAAACATCCGCGAAGGATAACGCGTCCGAGCAGAAGCAGAAAAAGAGGAACTCTCGTAACGACAAATTCGTCCATCACGAGGGACAGGATATCCAAGGGGCGCATAACTACGCCATCAACTCCGGTTCGGAGCAAGGGCGAACTACGGGTAACACGTGGACGAGAAATTCGAATTACGACGAGAATTCTTTCTGCGACCTCCACCAAACCCGCGAGCATTCCACCGTGAACTGCAAAGTTCTCGGCGCCAGACTTGCCGCAAAATTGGTCGCGGGAGAACTTTCCGAGATATCCAGTGTCAAGGATCTCATCCGCGATTCGGATAGTCTTCCGAAGAACGACAGGAATGCGCGAGCAGAAACTCCGCCTCAGGGAAACCAGTCAGGCGAAAAACGCGGATGAAGACAAGACGAGAAGGGTAACGACGCGAACCGCCGAAAAATCAACATGATTATCGGTGAATCGCAATACTACAACGACACCGTCTCGTCTATAAAATCCTACCAACGCAAAGCCGAAACCGGCTCGAGTTGGAAGGTGCCGACGGATGACTCTCCGAAAGGAGTGATCTCATTCGACGATGCGGAAACCGGCGGAATCGACCAACCTCACGCCGATCCTCTTGTCGATACCGGGAGTACTGTCAACGTGATCTTCCGTAGTACGCTAGCGTGCATGGGAATCGATCTCTCGGAAGTCGAGCCGATTCCAAAACCGCTGACTAGTTTCTCCGGTGAGACGCCAATGACCCTGGGATCAATCCGACTACCGGTTGCCGCAAAAGAAGTGACGAAAATCGTTAACTTCGCGGTAGTCGATTATCGGCTATCTACAATGTAATCATGGGCACGCCTTTGATAAATTCCATGAAGGCGGTTCTGTCCACGTATCACTTAGGCATCAAATTCCCGACGCCTACGGGAGTCGCAGTAATTTGGGATGCCAAAGACAATCGCGATCTTGCTTCCTGCCGAACATAAGCTGAGGCAATCGGCGGTAGCAATCGTAAAACCAAAACAGGCAAAGGTCACGCCACCGCCCGCAGAAGACGACCCAAAGCAAGCAACGGCCGAGAAACCGGAAGTTTCCGCACCCATCGCTTCCATCCGACCGGAGGAGACAATGCCGGACAAAGACATCGATTCCGCAACTGAAGCGATCGAGAAGTCTGTGACAGCCGAGTAAGCACACTCGCGCAAACAATCAGAACTACGAGATGGCTTGATTCCCGAAAGGAATACGTAGGCAGCTCGCCTAAAGACGAGTTCAGCTATCCCCCTTCCAAAACGGGGGGGGGGGGGAGTGGGTGAGTATACGAGTATTCGTATACTCCCAAATTTTTTTACAAAATTTCTTTTAGCTTTGTAATCGAAAAATTTTCAAAATTTTTAATAAAGACAAAGTTAGACTATCTCCGCTACTATCAGAAAACGCAAATCCGTAAAATCGCTTCCGCAATGACAACTATTTAATCGTCTTTCTAAAAAACTTGCATATCAAAATATTTTCGGAAAGAACTGGCGAGACGTCGCCTAAACTCTCAAAGAAAAATATTTCCCCAAGTCCGTCCGCGACTATAAAAACACGAACGCTCGGCGATTGGCCCCGTCAAGCACGCTAGCCGTCCTAAACAAATGCACCGACCTATCGGTCCGCATACATCCGACGAGGATAAAATAGCGCACTATAAAAGAAATCCAAATTTTTGGTCAGCACTTCCGAACAACTTAGAAATTGTTCCCGGTGAGATGCTCGATTCCAACCATACGAATCGTATAAGCCGAGAACCTATCGCGGATTCTAAATCGGTATGGAATCAGGTTAAAATCGCAACGGGCAAAACGAAAGCCGACTAGTCATCGCACAGGCCCAATCCGAAAGTAAACCTAGGTCTTGCCCTAAACCCAGCACACTGGTCGCTAACGTCTCAAGGCATGAATCGAGATCCTAAAGGCATGTCTCTTCGCCCACATCTAAACACTCGCGAAAATCGAAATCTCCCGTGTTAACGAATCGGAAGATTTACACCAAAGAGTTAGATACGAGATGACAACTCGTATTCTTCCCTCTACATCTAACGCAAAACACGAATTTCATACTTAGAAAATATTGTCTTATTAAAAGCATCCAAGTACATACCGGCCAGCAGTAGGGATTCAAAGCCACCAACGGCCAGTCCCGGAAAAACAACAACAAAATCGAAAAACTAAGAACATCACACATTGAAGTCATCAAACACAGATTGATCGACTTCACCATCCACGTCCGAGATCCCAGGTCCAATTTCGACGGAATCCGGCGACACCACAATAGGGTTCCACTGATCCCACATATGCTTCCCAGGATTGGCGGACTCATTCTTCCTCTTCTCTCTCTTAGCTAGACGCGTCTTCTGCTTCGTAATCGCAGCTTCATACGAATAGTCCGATTCCTGGGTAAGATGCAAACCCCCAACTACGCCCCGGCACTCGCGGAAATCGCCATTCGCTCTTTGCGCATCTTCGAATTCCGCATAAAGAGGCACGAACCGCTCGCGCCGAGCCATCAACTCCGCAGCAACCTCTCTTTTGCCTGCCCTATGAGCGCGGCGAGCCATCGTGTCAGAAAGTTCTAGGCTTCGACGAGATTCAGCTTCATACTCTTCCCTCACACGAGCGGCCTCCGTTGCAGCCAAATCCTGGGTACGAGAGAAACTGGCATCGATCTCCCCTCTGATACGAACAGCCTCCGCCTCTGCTGCCGCAACCCTAGATTCGGCCCTGCGAAGTTCCACACTATTCGCCCTCACCGCTTCGCTCATAAAGCGAAGACCCTGCAAAACGGAACAAACATCCTTCATAAAAACATATATACATAATAATAAAGAATAGGCAAACCTTGTTGAAAAGCCTCGATGCTTTCGCAAACGGTGTGTCAGCTGGTCCTCGGGATGACGTCTCGGCCGGATCAAATTCGGAGGACGAAAAGTCAATAAGATCTTCGATATTGATATCTATGTCAAATGCCCGACCGCGATCAATCGGAACTTCTCTATCCTGCGGAGATCTAGACCTTTCCCTCTCCTCCGCATCATCGCCCACCTTAAAATAAGCATGACCGTCACGAGAAAAACCGGACGAATAATAGGCAACGGCACGACGGATCCTTTTCGGAGAAAAATACCCCCAATGAAGTGGGCCGCCACGTAGAAGATTCATAACCTCCGAAAAATCCTCAAGCATCGGCATCGGGAGGGCAGGCACTGCGAAACAAACGAAAAAGTTAAAACCTATATCTATATGGATATGGGTATCACGTTAATGGAATACCGTTTGTCGCCCATGCAGCCCTAATCAAAGGAATACAACTCTCCTCCACCGATGCGCTGTCGATTTTGACATAAAAGAATCGGTAAATCCAATCGTGATCATTCGAGGCAAGCCCGCCAACAACCGTCATGTCCCGCCGGGGGGCTAAGTAAAAACTGTCCTTTCTTCCCTTGAATGTCAACATAGACGAAAGATAATCCGCATCAAGGGACATTCCGCGTTCGTATCCCAACACCAGAATCCCGACAAGGTGCTATAAGCCACTAGGGCGTAGTTGGCCGAATGGTACTCCAAACCTATCCAAGAATTCGAAAATGGCTCGAGGAATAGGAAACCATAGCTGGCAGGTCAACAGAAAGGCTTCATAGCACGTAAAATAACCCGGAGGCGGATCCTCGGCACCCTGACCCTGGACAGGGATGCGAAACTGGACCGACTCAGGGATCGCATAGATATTTCTCAAATATCTGAGAGAACCAACAGTGCTCGTGCTCATGCCAACTGTTTTCTTCCGAGGTTTATCTTTCTTTGGAACCCATAAATTCGAAGGCGGTACCTCCGCGGCACTCAGGGCTAAATAGTAGTCTGCAAACTCTTCCTTGGTCGTAAAGAAACGTTGAAAGACTGGCTCGGGGAGAGGACAGCCGCTGGAAACATCAAGGTCGCTCGGATCAAAGATTGATGCATGAGCATAATCTGAAACTTTCCGTCCGGAAGACATATTGGATAGTCGAAAGAAAAAGGATCCAAAGGAAAAGGTAGAGAGAAGCTTTCCTAAAGCTTAGGCAAGTTATGGAAGAGTGAGTGAAAAACTTGAAAAACTCACTCCATATACTTATAGGAAAGAATTTTACTATTCACCCTTGGACTTTTGGCCATTAAAGTTCCGCCTAATTCTACCAAACTCGCCAAACAAGCTCAATCCACTCGCAAGAACCTCACGATTCTTACGAGCTGGGGGGCTAACTGTTGCAATAGCCAAAACTCCCCGCAAAAATACAAAAGGAATAGTTTTATAAAACCAGAGGAGTCGTTTTATAAAACTCAAAGTCATTTATAAAACTCGCAGACCGTTTTATAAAACTCGAGAAGTCGTTTTATAAATCGAAGAATCGTTTTATAAAAATCGAGAATCGTTTTATAAAACTCGAGAAGCCGTTTTATAAAACTCAAAGATCGTTTTATAAAACTCGAGAATCGTTTTATAAAACTCGAAAAGCCGTTTTATAAAACTCGAAGATCGTTTTATAAAACTTAAAGATCGTTTTATAAAACTTGAGAAGCCGTTTAATAAAACTCGAAGATCGTTTTATAAAACTCGGGAAGGCATTTTATAAAACCCGAAGATCGTTTTATAAAACTCAAAGATCGTTTTATAAAACTCGAGAAGCCGTTTTATAAAACCCGAAGATCGTTTTATAAAACTCGAGAAGCCGTTTTATAAATCCTGAAGATCGTTTTATAAAACTCGAAAATCGTTTTATAAAACTCGAAGATCGTTTTATAAAACTCGAAAGATCGTTTTATGAAACCCGAAGATCGTTTTAGAAAACTCGAGAATCGTTTTACGAAACCGTAAAAAACCGAAACAGCCGTAAAACGCGAACTAGTCGCAACTTGACTAGTTTGCCCACCGGCGAACTAAGTCGGCTTGGCTTAGTTCGCCAGTGGGCGAACTAGTCCCGTCCCTTAGTTCGCCGGTGGGCGAACTAGTCCCGTCCCGACTAGTTCGCCCACCGGCGAACTAAGCCAGCCGGCTTAGTTCGCCGTGTGACGAACTAAAGAATTCCTGGACGTCCCAAGCCTCGATCTCCTGCATCCCCGATTCGAACCTTACGTCTTTCGACACGGTCGCGTTCTGAACCACGGCCGAAACGTCTCCCGTTCCATCTCGATCCGACCTATCGTTCGAGTTTTACGATAAAAACCGTAAAACTTCACTTTCTCGACAAAGAACTCGAGGAAATCGTATAAAACGGCAACGGTTAAACGAAACACCGAACATTGCCTAAACTATACGATTTATTCGAGATTTCTCGTTGAAATCATAAAAAACGCGTTTTAATAAAAACGTCGAGTAAATCGTAAAAAACACGTTTTTAATAAAAACATCGAGTAAATCATAAATCCTTACGATTAGCTCCAGGAATTTACTAAAAACGCCATCAGGTCGGGAAACGATCCCGTAAAAAGTCGGAAAACGAATTTATCGCAGAATGGCCCGGAAGGTCCTAAAACGCGATAAAAACCCATCTCGCGATCTTAACGGAATCTAACCCGAAGATACGGTAACGTTTTGATGGTTTACTCGCAGAAGAGAAATAAATGTCAAGTTTGAAGATAAAAGGAAGGTTTGAAGAAAAATAGAAGATTTCCGCGGAAGAAAGGGAAAGATCGAGAAAAATGGAAAATTCCCGATATAGTCAAATCTGGGCGAAATTGAAAGACCGAATAGCCAAGGCGAGGAGTATATAAATAAGAGGTCTAGGGCAGAAGCAAGGGACACGATTTTCAGAGCTCTCACCACCAAAATTAGCATTTAGGAATATTTATGTTTTCTGTTAGCGAGCTGCGTCTCAATTAGGGTTTTTCGTCCTTAAGTTTTCGGCTACTCTGTTTGTATCAGTTCTATGCAGATTCGGAATAAGAACCTCTTTGCTCTCAATTTTCGTTTATTCATTTAAAGTTTCTAAGTTTTTTGTTATCTTAATCTTCATTGTGCGGTTCTGCAGATAGACGGTTCCTCTGGAAACTTAGGGTTTTCCCAAAGTTTCCTTATTTACGATTATTTGATAGTAGGTGGATTTCGGTTCCCACAGTTCTCAAAACGATAACGGGGAAGCTAGAGGAGATAAGGGTGGAGAAGGAGGCTGAAATTCGTCTGCAAGATGTGAAGGCACGTATTGAAGTGTGTCAGAGTATCTAGAAGGCGGTTTTGAGATTGAGGCCGAGTTGGAGAGACTTAGGGATAAGGAGCTCGATTGCTTGTTCGAGAGTGGTAAAGTCAAGGTATCTGACCCGTCTTTGGAACGTCTCGAGCTTACTGAAGTTTCTTCGAATTCGGTCAATCATGCGGATTTACCGTGGTGGCGCGGTTTGCTTCCTCTGTTGTTTTTGTTATCTTCTGGTTTTCTTTTTGAGACGCTAAAATTTTATGGGCTAATGAACTTTGAAGGTAAGTCCCTTTGTATTTGGTAATGATATTTAATAATATTATCTCGTATTTGTTTAGATGGAGACAAAAACTGATCAGGAATATGCTTTTGGTCCTTCATGAGGTCGAGAGATTTATTTGTTCATTAACGTAGATTTTTTTGTTTGTTTTGGCTGTGCTCGATGGCGAGCTGCCTACGTACGTAACCTTTCTGGAGATCAAGCCTATCATAGTTCAATTTTCGTTTTGGTCATGACCACTGGTCGCCTAGTTCGATATTTAATTGTAGGTTAATATTGAGCTTTTCTATCTATAGTATTTCTTGAGGTGGTAAGTGTTCCAAGGCCTCATTTCCGGTTTGCCGGTTCTGCATTTTTCTAGGTCGTAGACTCCGGTTCGTATTTCCTTGGTTATTTTGTAAGGCCATTCCCATATTGTTCCTAATTTTCCTGGCCCTTCTTCTTTTGTTCCTACAAACACTTTTCGTAGTACTAAGTCGCTGACACAGAAAGAGGGGTTTCTAACGTTGGAATCGTAGTACCGAGATGGGACATGTTGATAGTTCTGTACTCGAATTGACGCTTTTTCTCGTCGTTCTTCGATCTACTCAAGCTGATCAATTAGTAATTCCTTGTTAAGCTCGACATTTTCTGAACATATCCTATGTCATTGGCTTGGAACTTCGATCTCGGTCGGTACTGCTTCGACTTTGTAGGAGAGAGAGAAAGGGGTTTCTTATATCGCGGAGTGTGGTGTTGTTTGGCATGCCCATAAAACGCCGTTTATTTCCTATCCTCATTTTTATTATTTGAGATCGAGCCTATTATTGAGTTTATTCTTTATGGTTTTTTATCACGGCTTCTGCGTGCATGTTGCATTTCGGGCTCGCCGTTTTTATCTTTATTTTCTACTTATTGCAGAAATCAATGAATGCTTTGGATATGAATTGCGAGCCGTTGTCGGTTATTATTTCATATGGCAATCCATGTCGGCATATGACATTCTTCCAAAAAAACTTGATCACTGTTTCGGTTGTTATTTTCTGATACGCTTTGGCTTCGATCCATTTGGTGAATTAGTCGATTAGGACTAGGAGAAAGCATAATCTTGTTGGTCTGGAAGGTACCAACGGTCCGACTATGTCCATGGACCATTTCATGAAGGGGTAAGGTCAAGATATCGAGAAGAGCTTTTGAGTGGGCTGATATATCATAGGCGCGTGTCGTTAGCATTTGTCACATTTTAGCGAAAATTGCTCGCAATCATCGCCGATCATTGGCCAAAAGTACCCATATTTCTTGATCATGATGGCTAGAGATATGCCGCCTGAGTGGCTTCCACACGATCTGTCGTGGGTTTGCTTTAAAATTGTAAAGGCGTCTTTAGGAGAGACGCATAGTAGGTAAGGTTCACCTAAACTTTGTTCATATAGTTTTTCTTCCATGATGCAGTAACGCGAGCTCCGGGCCTTTACCTTCCTAGCTTCCCCCCTTTCAGCGGGGAGTTCGCCATTGCTGATGTAATTGTAGACTGGGATTCTCCAGTCGACTCTACTTTCAAGTTCTTTTTGGAAAGCTTTGTGCGGCTTTGCGTCAGGCTCGCGGTCGGCCTCTTCGAGAGGAATAGACGACCCTCCCACATTTCCTGTTTGGGGTCGTGATGCACAACTTCTCGTGGGCCTTCGCGACGTTCCGAGGTCCTCGTCGTGGGGGTCATTGACAATTTCTTTAGCTTAACGTGCTTCGTCGGCGATATCCTGAGTTGCACCCCTGGCTTTACTTCTGGTAATGATCGTTCTTATCCTGTGGTGGACGCCTTCTCTCGAGTTGCTTTCTTTGCATGGTAGATGGATTCCTTCCACCGGTATTACTCGCTTTACTGCAGAATTGGAAGTTGATGCTAGCGCGGCGAGGGCATCTGCTGACGTGTTTACGCCTCGAGGTATATTCGTTTGAATTTATCGAACTGCTCCGTGATTTCCCGCAAGACTGTGAGGTAGGCTTCCATTCTTTTGTGTTTGGCTTCGTATTCCCCATGGAATTGGCTTGTGACTAACTGTGAGTCGCTGAAGGCACTTATTTCTTGGGCTCCGATGCTTCGAGCAAGTTGCAATCCAGCGATTAGGGACTCGTACTCGGCTTCGTTATTTGAGGTGTTGAATCCTAGACGGAATGATTGTTTGATTATTTCTTCGGTTGGGGATTCGAGCTGTATTCCGATCCCCAATCCTTGTTTCAAAGATGTTCCATCGACATGTAACTTCCACCTTTTCGAGTTAGAGTTCGAAACAAGCTCTTTGGGAGATAGCTCGATAACGAAGTCGGCAAAAATTTGGGCTTTCGAGCTTGTCAAAGGTTAATATTCGATATCATACTCGCTGACTTCGATCGCCCACTTCGCTAATCTCCCTGATTAGCTCAGGCTGTGAAGAAGGGTTCGTAACAGTTGAGATGTTATTACCATGATAGAGTGTGATTGGAAATACAGTCTTAATTTTCTTGCGTCTGTGACGACTGCTAAGCCAATTTTTCCATCGCGGGATATCTCGTTTCGGTATTGATCAGAGATCTTCTGGTATAATATATCGGTTTTTGCTCGCCGCTATCTTCTCGGATTAGCACACTGCTGACTTCGTTTTCCAAAGTGACCACATTTAGGAATAGTGTTTCGCCTTCGATTGGTTTCGACAACATTGGAGGCTGGCTTATATATTCTTTGAGTTCCTTTAGCGCTGCATCGCATTCCTCATTCCATTCAAATTTTTTGTTCCCTTTCAAGAGCTTGTGAAGGGAAGACACCTATCGGTTGATCTCGAGATAAAGCGATTCAGCGCTGCAATCTTTCCAGTAAGTCGTTGTACTTCTCGGATGGACTTTGGCAGTAGAGTATCTATGAGTGCTTTGATTTTTTTTGGATTAGCTTCGCTTCCTCTTTCCGTTACCAGATACCCGAGGTATTCTCCTGAAGCTACCCCGAAGGTACATTTGGTCGGGTTTAATTTCATTGCAAACTTGTTGAGTATTTTGAAGCATTCGCTGGAGGACGTGAACGCTTGCTTTCGATGAATTGAAGAGCATGTCGTCGATGTAGACCTCCATTGTTCTACTGAGCTGATCGGCGAACATTTTTTTTACTAGTCGTTGGTAGGTGGCCCATGCGTTCTTTAGTCCGAAAGGCATTACTTTATAACGATAGGTGGCGCGTTCGGTAATAAAACTCGTTTTCTCTTGGACCTCTGGGTCCATGAGGATATGGTTGTAACCAGAGAATGCGTCCATGAAAAACAGTAATTCGTGTCTGGCCGTGGCTTTTACCATACGGTCGATATGTGGTAGCAGGAAACTGTCTTTCGAACAAACTTTATTGAGATCGGTGAAATCGATGAAAATTCTCCATTTCCCATTCTTCTTTTTTACCACGACGGGGTTGGCAAGCCAATCCAGGTATTGGACTTCGCGGATAGAGCCGATCTTTGGCAGTTTGTCAATTTCGTCGTTCTCGGCTTTCGAACGTTCAGGGCCCAATTTTCTTCGCTTCTTCTTGGCCGGTCTGTTTGCGGGATCGACATTTAAATGGTGAGACGGTATTGCGATGTCGATCCCTGGCATATCGGCGAGCGTCAAATCAAATGTTTTGGTGTTTTGTTTCAAAAAGACAATAGGTTACGCCTTATCTTTGCAAGGAGGTTGTTCCCGATGTTAGCGCATTTATCAGGGAACTGTTCATTGAGTGGGATAGAGCTCGAGAGACCTTCTTCGTTTTTCTTGATCGTGAGGTTGCAAGGGGATGCAATTTTCTTCTCTTGCGGTTATATTTTTTGAAATTCTGCCAAGTAGCATGCTCTGGATTTTTTCTAGCTGCTGTAAATTGTCTTTTCTTCGGTGGGTGATATGAATTTCGCACATTGATGGTAGATTGAAGGGACTGCCCTCATTTTAAGCAAGCACGATCTCCCCAGGACTAGGACGAAGTGCATGGGGTGTTTGGAAAGGGCAAACTTGGTCTCCAATTCTAAATCGTGGACTTTGTTTGTGATCGATACGATTTTCGAGAATTGTACTCTTCGGCCGTCAAAGTTGATGTGGAGACCCATCTCTCGATTGACTGTGTGACAGATTTTGTCTATCAACCGAAGCGTGTCTCGTGGGATGATATTTACGGCACTACCCATGTCCATGAAGGCTCTTGTTACAATGACTCCGGCGAGGTCGATAGCAATAACCAGGGCATCGTCGTGCGGCATATAGAGCTTAATTGTTTTGTGCTCTTAGAATATCAATGTTCCTTTTCGGGTCGGGGTCTCCTTGGAAACGACAATTTTTTTTTCAGTTTCTATTGGATGTTTAATTTCTGGAGAGGGAATTTTTTCTCGGTAAAGAGCTCTCTATTTCGACGGCCCACTAGTATCACTGCTAAACGGTTGTGTTTTCTCTGGTGATGCCATGGTGTCGGGTTTCGATGACTCGCGTTCAGCTTTTTTTCTTTTGGGCTAACTGAATCGAGTCCGGTTTAGATCTATAATCGTGCTTAGAAATCCTAGATCGGGTTCTTAAAAGGGCGTTTTTCGTTTATCTTCCCCACATTTAGCGCCAAAATGTAGAGCCTAAAATCCACACTACGTATTTTGTAGTGATCAACGGTTTAATCTGGAGAAGACAAATGATGTGGGTAACGATGCTCTTAGAACACAACGATACAATTGGAATTTAGTTGACAAAAATGGACTTTATTGAATGTTCAAAGTAGAAGATCGAGAGCAACAAAGAAAGATGAAATTTAAATGCCAATTTAATGTCTATGAAGTGAGGTCGATGAAAGTAGTGATTTTCTCTAGGATTTTCTGTGTCCTCTATGCCCTGTTCTAGCTCCTCTTTTATTGTCTCCTTCTCTCTTAATTGTTTCCGCGATCTCCGGAGTGATAGCTCGAGCTCGTTGTGCTCGATCTTATCGAGTTGATGGTGTTAATGCATGGGTCTCAACTTCTTACGATCCTTAGGTCCAACACTTATTCTTTCCTTGTTCGATGGGTACTTCGCGGGCTCATTTTCCTAATAGTTATCTTTACCTCGCGATGGACCTTGCATTACTGAAATTAATGGGCCCGATTTTGGGCCTAACAAGAACCACATCACATAACACCTCATCTTGGTATTTTCCAACACTAAAGGGAATGTTAACTTACTCAGTGACATTCAACTCGGTTTTGTTGTCTAACCATTGCAACCTATATGGCCGGGGATGCTTTATTTTCTACAGACCTAACCTGTCCACCATATACTTTCTAGCCACGTTAGTACAAGATCCTCCATCTATAACCAAGTTACATACCTTAGCTTTGATGGTGCAGCGAGTGTGGAAGAGGTTCTCTCTTTGAGCTTTCTCCTCAGTATTTATCGTTACATTTAGCACTCTTCTAGTCACCAACATCTCACCAGTATCAGGGAAATCTACTTCTTCATCAGAACCCACGGACTCCAACTCGGCTTCATCATGAGAATCATAGTCTCCATCAGCAGTTATCATCATCACTCTTTGGTTTGGGCATTCTATGGCCATGTGACCTCTTCCCTGACATCTAAAACAAGTAATATCTCGAGTTCTTTGGTTATTATTAGGATTCTTTCCTTGTTCTTGTCTAGGAACCTTAGAGGATCCAACACCCTTACCTTTGAACCGAGAATCAATATCTACTGCTTTACCTTTGTCGGATTGTTTGTTGACATTGGAAGTCCAAGGTTGATTGGTTCTGGTTCGTTCAGTACTAGCAGTCTTGCGCTTAATCTGTTTCTCTACCTGAACGCTAGATGCATGAGTTCATGTAGACCACTGTACTGAGCTCTCTCTACCTTCCTAGAGATGTGGTCTTGAAGACCATCAATGAACTGAGCCATCAGGGCCTCCTCGGACTCTTGTAGCTCCAGTGAGTTCGTCAGCTTCTCAAACTCTTCAAAGGACTCCTCAACGGACCTATTACCCTGAGATAACTTGCAATAACGGTTTTGTAAGTCTTTGTGGTAATAATCAGGCACATACCTTAACCTTAAAAGGTATTTCATGTCAGCCCAAGTTGTTACTGGTCCAAAACGGTTCCTTCTTCTCTTAGCTATGTTTCTGTCCCACCATGCAAGGGCATTCTCGGTGAGTTGAGCTGCTTCTAAGGCCACCTCCTTGTGTTCTCCATAGCCATAGCACTCAAAAATGTACTCCAGGCGCTTCCCCCAATCCATGTATGCTTCTGGATCGGACTTACCTGCAAAAGTAGGAGGGACAGGTTTAATATCTTTGTTATGTTCTCTTGGTCGTACCTCTTTGGCTCGGTTGTGTCTAAAAGGATCTTGTCTCCTAGGATTGCGGTTTTGGAGGGGATCATCATCTTCTAGGCTCGGCATGCTCTCATAGTCTCCATATTCGTCATTTGGATTAGGGTTTTGTTGCAGACTGGACCTCTCCTTTGAGGTTGTCCTAGTCGGTCAGGCGAGTTTTGATCTGTTGACCAAACTCTCCCATGACAGCCCTCATCTCTTCTCTCATAGCAGCCATGATCTGGTCAGTGGTTGGAGAATTAGCTCCATCAGCTCCAATGTCTCCCATGATTCGGCTGGTGTAACTAAAACTCAACAAAAACATCAAGAGATTACAAGTACCAACGGTAATAAAATTTGAAAATAAACTGACTTAAACTTTTTAGGGTTTTCGAATGACTACAAGAAAAACCAAATAAAAGAATGGATAGAACACAATTCTTTTAGGGTTTTCAAATTTTTGCAGGATCAAACAACCTAAACAGCTAGTAGACTCGACTTTATTTTGCGTTTTCAAGTTTTTATCAAAGAACACAAACGAATGCAAGCAAGAAGCAATCGATTCTTTTTGTTTTTTTTTCCCTAAATCGACACTACAAGTTAAGCAATAAAACAAGATGCAATAAGGTAACTTTTTATGGGTTTTTATAGATTAAGATGATCGATCTAAATGCAAAACAGAAACAAATATTTATGGGTTTTTTCGATTTATGAACTAAAGAAACAAAGCAAGCAAACGGATCTAAAGATAGAGGATACGAAAAACCAAAGGTAGGAACCTTTGGCTCTGATACCAACTCGGATGGAGTCTTTGGGAAGGTGGTGATAATGGATTCTCAAGCTGGGTTTCTCGCACTCTCTTGAGAACAAAGGATGGTCGATGGTGATGAAAACTCAATCCGAGATTGATCAAGTGTGATGGGATCTAACAAGCTGGCTATAACGCACTCTATTTCTGGATCGGTCGATGATGTAGGTGATGGATCGAAGAACACCACAGGGATGATGATGGATCCTTGATACAGTTCAAGATTCTTTCTAACTTGAATCACACAAGAAAGAAGAAACTGGCTGCTGCTTTCTTATGGGGCAAACTGACACATATATATTGATCTAGGTAAAAAGTTGTGTTAAAATGGCTACATGTGGGACTTTATTAATAGTCCTTCAATTTTTGACCAAATGTTCGACTCAAAGCAAAAGAAACGACTCAAACGACAGGACTTAGAGTTCAAAAAGAAAAGGAAAAACAACTAACATTGCCCGGTTTAAGACCAAAAAGGAAAGATGAAAAAATAAATAAAACTAGGCTTAGATAAGTCTTGGCCTCGAACCCTGGTTGTCTCTGGGATGGGCGAGTTCTAGGAACCACTAGACTGACCCATCTTACCTGCACAAATTGTAAATAATGAAAATACTTCCCTTGGTTCAGTGCTAGTCTTCTTGGTATGTTGATGTTGCTTGGGTCAGTCTTGCTTGAACTCTAAGCTTGGTCTTCTTCTTCAGGTTCTTTAGAGCTTGAATCTCTAAGGTCTTCATTTTCACTCTTGTAGTCTTCGTCAGGAAGGATCACTTCAGGCTTTCCACCAAGGTTGGTTCCGACACAAGAAACATCTAGCTTGGTTCCGGTCAAGTAAGCTTGCTTACCTTGAGTGATATTGAGTTGCGCAAAGGAATTTCTCAAGTCATCACTTGGTGTGTCCTTAGGCTCTACTTTGGCTAGTTGAGTTATATTGGGGTCAAAATCGGTACGACGGAATCAACGGCCGAAACTTCCCGCAGAAATATAAAAGGAATCGTTTTGTAAAACCAGAAGAATCGTTTTATAAAACTCGAGGATCGTTTTATAAAACTCGAGGACCGTTTTATAAAACTCGAGAATCGATTTATAAAACCTGAGGATCATTTTATAAAACTCGAGAATCGTTTTATAAATCTCGAGGATCGTTTTATAAAATTCGAGAATTGTTTTATAAAACTCAAAGAATAGTTTTATAAGACTCGAGAATTGTTTTATAAAACTCGAAGAATTGTTTTATAAAACTCGAGAATAGTTTTATAAAACTCGAGGATCATTTTATAAAACTCAAGAAGCCGTTTTATAAAACTCGAACTCGTATTATAAAACTCGAGGATCCTTTTATAAAACTCGAGAAGCCATTTTATAAAACTCAAAGATCGTTTTATGAAACTCGAAGATCTTTTTATAAAACTCGAGAAGCCGTTTTATAAAACTCGAATATCGTTTTATAAAACTCGAGAAGCCGTTTTATAAAACTCGAAGATCGTTTATAAAACTCAAGGATCTTTTTATAAAACTCGAGAATCGTTTTATAAAACTCGAGGATCATTTTATAAAACTCGAGAAGCCGTTTTATAAAACTCGAAGACCGTTTTATAAAAATCGAGGATCGTTTTATAAAACTCGAGAAGCCGTTTTATAAAACTCGAGAAGCTGTTTTATAAAACTCGAAGATCGTTTTATAAAACACGAGAAGCCGTTTTATAAAACTCGAAGATCGTTTTATAAAACTCGAGAAGCCGTTTAATAAAACTCGAAGATCGTTTTATAAAACTCGAAGAATTGTTTTATAAAACTCGAAGAATCGTTTTATAAAACTCGAGAATCGTTTTATAAAACTCGAAGAATCTTTTTATCAAACCCGAAGAATCGTTTTATAAAACTCGAGAATCGTTTTATAAAACTCGAAGAATCGTTTTATAAAACTCGAAGAATCGTTTTACGAAACCGCAAAAAACCAAAACAGCCGTAAAACGCGAACTAGTCACGACTAGTTCGCCCATGGGCGAACTAGGAGATACTCAACTAGCTCGCCCATCGGCGAACTAGTCCCGTCCCGGCTAGATCGCCATTGGGCGAACTAAGGGGTGCTGACTTTGCCCCACTGGTTCTTTTCGCCTAGTTCGCCATATGGCGACCTAGCCAAGCTGAACTAGCTCGCCGTACGTCGAGCCGACCATCCTGAGCCTGGATCTCCCACATCCTTGATTCAAGGCATACGTCCTTCGACACGATCGTATTCCGAATCACGGTCGAAATGTCTCCCGTTTTGTCTCGATCCGTCCTATCATTCGAGTTTTACGATAAAAACCGTAAAACTTCGTTTTCCCGAAAAGAACTCGAAGAATTCGTATAAAACGGTAACGGTTAATCAAAACACCGAACGTCGCCTAAACTATACAACTTATTCGAGATTCTTCGTTAAGATTATAAAAAACGCGTTTTTAATAAAAAACGTCGAGAGAATCGTAAAAAAAGGCAACCGTTCAGGAAACGGTCTCGTTAAAGTCGTAAAATGGTTTTTATCGTAAAACGGCCCGAAAGGTCCTAAAACACAATAAAAACCCATCTCGCGACGTTAACGAAATCAAACCTGAAGATACGATAACGCTTTGACGGTCTACTCGCAGACGGAAGATAAAAGGCAAGTTTGAAGATAAATAGAAGATTTCCGCAGAAGAAAAGGAAGGATCGACAGATATGGAAAGTTCCCGAAATATTCGGTTTCGATCAAAGTTGAAAGACTAAAACCGCCTAAGGAGGAGTATATAAGGAGGAGGCATAGGGCAGAAGCTGAGGGACGAGTGTTGAGAGCTTTCACCACCAAACTTAGCATTTAGGCAATTTTCCGTTTTCGTTATCGAGCTGCGTCTCAACTAAGGTTTTAGTCTTAGATTGCTAGAACTAGTAATTTTGCCGACGGCTCACCCAGCTAAGGCAACTCTCGTTGTAACCGTTCTTACGCGAATTCAGAATAAGAATCCTTCTTGCTTTCAATCTCGTTTTTATTTTTATATCTTTCAATTTATTCATATTAATCGCGTTTTTGGTTACTTGTCGTTGGCTTTCGCAGAGATCCGGTTCCTCTGGAAAATTAGGGTTTTCCTAACTTTCCTTATTTTACGGAAATCGACAAGTGTGAATTTCGGTTTCCAAAGTTTGGCGCTAGAAGGAGGGGGGTCAGATTACTCTTACTCATAGCCGCAAAACGCTTGACCAAAACGATGTCTAGATGTATGAAAGACAAAGTCGCAACTCGCAAAAAGACGCTGGTAAAACAACTCCAGCAGCGACTGCTCCTACAGCCAACGCTCGCGCAAACGCTGTAGTACTCAACAAAATCGAAAACCTAATCGCGACTCTTCGCCACGGAAAGAGCAACAAAACAAGCTCACGATTTCTATCTCAGATCACTAAAGGGCAACGATAAAATCTATCAAACCCCATTGTGTTTTTCTTATTTCTGAGTTGGACAAATCTCACGCGTTAAGCAAAAGACGTTTTCCGAGAACCTTTTGGAAAAATAAAACTTGCTCTCCCAGAAACTGCGGAACAAACCGTAGCTTACACGCGAAATAAATCCTAGGATACTTGCGGAAAACCCTAGGCTGTTCGCGGAAAAATCCTTAGGTGACTCGCGCAAAAACCGTAGGTTATTCGCGGCAAAACCCTAGGTTGTTTGCGGAAAACCCCTAGGTTACTCGCGGAGAAAGCCTTAGGTGACTCACGGAAAAAACCGTAGGTTATTCGCGGCAAAACCCTAGGTTGTTCGCGGAAAAGCCCTAGGTTACTCGCGGAAAAACCCTAGGTTATTCGCGACAAAACCCTAGGTTGCTCGCGGAAGAACCTTAGGCTACTCGCAGAAACAGGCAATACTATCCAGCCGAAAAGACGGTGAGTTGGCCAAGCAACCTAGGTTGCCATCTTGGCGAGCTGACCGGCTTTCCACCTCGTCCCAGAGGCACTGGTTTTTCTCTGAGGGTCCGCACAATCCAACACATAGCTATGGTGAGCCGGACAGTACTCTAAACAATAATCGCACTGCTTTTCGTTTCGTCTCAGTCAAAGTTTTCGTTGAGGTTTTACAACGAAAACAAGATAGCTTGATCGGGACTGTGCTCGCAGACTCACCATTAGGCAAGTTGGACAAGCTCGACGGATGGAAACATCTCCATCTCGAATCGGACTTTCCGTTGAGATTCTACGACGAAAACAAGTCAACTCGACGAATCGAGATCACCCGCGCCAAGCGTCTTAGCTCACCGAACGTAGAGCTAGCTAGCTCGCCATACAGCGAGCTGACCCAAGCGCTTGGCTCGCCCAAGAGACGATGACTGCGCCCCAAGGGTTCTTACCATCCAGATCGTCACACGGCGAGCTGAAAGGGTTCATCCGACTTTCCCTACGTCTCGCTGAGCCAATCCTCGAGTTTCTCTCTCGAGTCTTGATCGCGCTGATTCTCATTTCGACTCAATCGGAATTTCCATCGGGATTTTACGATAAGACCGCGAAGACTTGTTTCTTCGTATAAGTACGAATCAATCGTCTAAAACGGCAACGGTTGACTTAACACCAAAGTTGCCTAAACTATACGAGAAATCTGAACTCTCTAAACCCAATCCGGTTTTACGAAACTCTGCCACGCTAAGTCGAAAACATCCAATCATAAACATGTGATTGATTTTTTCGATATACAAAGAGCACCTAGTCGGTCAAATAAAACCAGCAGTGCGAAGAAACAAGAACATGAGCTCCGATGATTAAGTCTTCTCCCCGCTCCGATACTCTTGTTGGAGACCGGTAGGTCAGAAGACAAAGAACGAAGAATAGACGATCCCAAATCATCGATGAAACTAAGGTATGTCCGATTTGAAAATTTTATTAGACTTCTAATTTCTCGTAGGTAAGAAACGAAAATTTCTTGTAAACTGCCGTGAAACCTAGAGAACTTAGAATTTAGAGGATAGTCTAGCATGCTAAGTCGTAAGCAATTTTTGTCTATCTCGATTTGTTGTTTTCTAACCATTCAGGCATAACTCGCAATCCGATCCAATCTCTCGTACAACCGAGAAACGATCGCCACACATTCAAACGTACTCATTTCCTAAAAGAAAGAGGGAGCTAGAGACGCTGACGTTGTCTTAAAACCGACTCGCTCCTAGAAGTTTTCGTAAATCAAACATCCTCCAAGTCATCTCCGATCCACCATGGTTTTTAATCGACCCGGATTGTCGATCATCCCAATCCTTCAAACGAAACTTGTCTTTCCTCTTTCGCCGAACATTTTTCCTCGCATCAAGAAAACGCTTTCTAAAATAACCGGAAAAATATTCGGACGATGCAACGCCTCGTCGAAATCATCCCAAAAGCAAACGACAATCTAAAAATTTCTAAGCGCTAAAGACTGACCCAAACCGTCTGGGAAATAATCTCGAGGAATATACAGCATCTCTCGTCGCAATCATGCGGTTAGAAAATCTCTGTGAAACTTCAGAGCGGAACTCGATGATTTGCCGAAGTCATAAAGATCTTCTCGAACTTGATAAAACAAGTATAAGAGTCGAAAAATTATATGAGAAATCTTTAGGCATCGAAGCATTGATCTCATTTTCCGTCAAACTAAGTGAGTCATGGAATAATGCCAAGAACATTTGCGGCGAAAGAAAAATCGAGAACACAAAGCAGCAATAGAGAACACGTCCTCCCTTCTCGCCGACTGATCCTATTGCTGATCATGTGATTCATTATGTTCGAGAAACCCGCTAAAACATTTTGCGACTAGATCTCGGTGAAATAAGTTTTGGTAAAACTCCGCGAGTGACTCCGAAAAAACCATCACCGAAGAATCAAAAACTAAGCGGAAAGGTTTCTCCAAAAATCTGCGGAAACATTGTTAACCCAATGCGTCGTGCCGATTTACTAAATTCATCACCCGTTACTTACGCGAGAAATCCTTCGTATAGTCAGGATCATGTCATAACGAAGTAACTTTCAAAAATGAACGTAACAGGTTGTGCGAAAAGTACATTCCTTAAAGCGAAAACCAAGCTATACGATCCGGCACTGAGCGACCAATCTAAACTTTGCCTCCTCCCGACATGATCTGAAAGATCTCACTCTTAAGCCCTTCGGTTCACAAGCAACCGCTCTCATTCCTTCCGATTACATCCGAGAATGAGACCGCCCCGCAAACGACTCCGCACGGGCTCTACATCGAGCTTCTTAGGATCTGTCTCCCTCGAGCAAAAAAGAAAACAACGTCCATACAAAGGAAATTTTATACGAAACTTTCATCATATAAATCAAACATAAAACGGAAAAACGTTTTCTATAAACACGGGCATACTTGGCATATCAAGCTCGACAAACGCTACTTGGCCATTGTCCAATCGCGCTTCACTTCAATGCCAAGTTTACAAACCGACTCGACCTTTTCGATAGCACGAAAGTGTCGTGGTCTAATCCTCTACCAAATACGACTTTGGTTGTGCGGCTGAACACAACCTTAACGCCAAGCCAATACGTTCAACGGATAATGCAAAATTGTCGAAGATCGGCTAAGTTCTGTATTCTCGCGATTCACTCTACTCCCGAAGCAAGTTGCCTACAAAATCCGACATATAAGAAAACACTCATACCAGAGCTCCTAAATCCGTACGAATCTCGGAAGGTCAACACTTCACAAAGCACCGTAACGAAAAACCCTTTGTTTCGGGGAAACAACTTACGCGACCTCTCGGTCCTAATTGCTCTAGCACAAATCATAAAACTACCTAACATCCAAACAGGAATGTTAGTTTTAATTGCGAATATACGAAAACTAACCAAAGTGTTCCTGCAAAGCAGGGTTAAGACAAAACCCTCGCAACACTGCGCAAACGTTCGAAACACGAAACGCGGCATATAAAATAAAAACAAACTTTCGGCACTGCGAGACGTCGCAGACGCCCGAAGATTAGTTTTTCGACACAAATACCTTCCTCGATAAAGTCATTTCTTGGAAGACCTAACAGTCTGTCCGCGACTATAAAATTACGCAAAACTTCTTAACGTACGTATCCTTCGCGAAGGCCAAAACAACGTAAACATTTATCGCCTAAAAAGTTTGTTGCTGATAACAACAAACTCGCAACAGTCCTAAACAAACTTAAGTTATCTCGCAAAGATAGCTCTCGAACACCCGACACAAGGGTAATAGCGCTATAAAAGAAATCCAAACTTTTGGTCAGCACTTCCGGGCAACTTAGAAATTGTTCCCGGTGAGATGCTCGGTTCCAACCAGACGAATCATATAAGCCGAGAACCTATCGCGGATTCTAAATCGGTATGGAATCAGGTTAAAATCGCAACAGGCAAAACGAANCACCCGACACAAGGGTAATAGCGCTATAAAAGAAATCCAAACTTTTGGTCAGCACTTCCGGGCAACTTAGAAATTGTTCCCGGTGAGATGCTCGGTTCCAACCAGACGAATCATATAAGCCGAGAACCTATCGCGGATTCTAAATCGGTATGGAATCAGGTTAAAATCGCAACAGGCAAAACGAAAGCCGACTAGTCATTGCATAGCCTCAATCTGAATGTAAACCTAGGTCTTGCCCTAAACCCAGCACACTGGTCGCTAACGTCTCAAGGCATGAATCGAGATCCTAAAGGCATGTCTCTTCGTCTATATCTAAACGCTCACTCGATTTACTAAACATCCTAAAACGGGCAAACAAACAAGGCGATACACTAAGGGAAAAAGGAATGCGAGACGACAACTCGCGGACCTCCCTCAATATCAACTCATAATCTTCCTGCTACATTCATACGAATAAAAACACGCTCTTAAAAACGCAAACTGATTTTTAATAAAGCCGCAAAAGCGGCAGGGACTCAGAGCCACACACGGCCAGTCTGAAAACTATAACGGCCACGCTCAGCCAGACCAAACGGCCTACGAGGCTAGCTGTTGGGGTCAAAATCGGTACGACGGAATCAACGGCCGAAACTCCCCGCAGAAATATAAAAGGAATCGTTTTGTAAAACCCGAAGAATCGTTTTATAAAACTCGAGGATCGTTTTATAAAACTCGAGGACCGTTTTATAAAACTCAAGAATCGTTTTATAAAACCCGAGGATCATTTTATAAAACTCGAGAATCGTTTTATAAAACTCGAGGATCGTTTTATAAAATTCGAAAATCGTTTTATAAAACTCAAAGAATAGTTTTATAAAACTCGAAAATCGTTTTATAAAACTCGAAGAATTGTTTTATAAAACTCGATAATCGTTTTATAAAACTCGTGGATCATTTTATAAAACTCGAGAAGCCGTTTTATAAAACTCGAAGATCGTTTTATAAAACTCGAGGATCGTTTTATAAAACTCGAGAAGCCATTTTATAAAACTCGAAGATCGTTTTATGAAACTCGAAGATCTTTTTATAAAACTCGAGAATCCGTTTTATAAAACTCTAATATCGTTTTATGAAACTCGAAGATCTTTTTATAAAACTCGAGAATCCGTTTTATAAAACTCGAATATCGTTTTATAAAACTCGAGAAGCCGTTTTATAAAACTCGAAGATCGTTTTATAAAACTCGAGAATCGTTTTATAAAACTCGAGGATCATTTTATAAAACTCGAGAAGCCGTTTTATAAAACTCAAAGATCGTTTTATAAAAATCGAGGATCGTTTTATAAAACTCGAGAAGCCGTTTTATAAAACTCGAGAGGCTGTTTTATAAAACTCGAAGATCGTTTTATAAAACTCGAGAAGCCGTTTTATCAAACTCGAAGATCGTTTTATAAAACTCGAAGATCTTTTTATAAAACTCGAGAAGCCGTTTTATAAAACTCGAAGATCGTTTTATAAAACTCGAGAAGCCGTTTTATAAAACTCGAAGAATAGTTTTATAAAACTCGAGAATAATTTTATAAAACTCGAAGAATCGTTTTATAAAACCCTAAGAATCGTTTTATAAAACTCGAGAATCGTTTTATAAAACTCAAAGAATCGTTTTATAAAACTCAAAGAATCGTTTTATAAAACTCGAAGAATCGTTTTACGAAACCACAAAAAACCGAAACAGCCGTAAAACACGAACTAGTCACGACTAGTTCGCCCACGGGCGAACTAAGCCGAGCCGGCTTAGTTCGCCGATGGGCGAACTAGGAGGCACTCGACTAGTTCGCCGATGGGCAAACCAGGTGGCACTCGTCTAGTTCGCCGATGGGCGAACTAGTCCCGTCCCGGCTAGATCGCCATTGGGCGAACTAAGAGGTGCTGACTTTGCCCCACTGGTTCTTTTCGCCTAGTTCGCCATATGGCGACCTAGCCAAGCTGAACTAGCTCGCCGTACGTCGAGCCGACCATCCCGAGCCTCGATCTCCCACATCCTTGATTCAAGGCATACGTCCTNAACTAGTCCCGTCCCGGCTAGATCGCCATTGGGCGAACTAAGAGGTGCTGACTTTGCCCCACTGGTTCTTTTCGCCTAGTTCGCCATATGGCGACCTAGCCAAGCTGAACTAGCTCGCCGTACGTCGAGCCGACCATCCCGAGCCTCGATCTCCCACATCCTTGATTCAAGGCATACGTCCTTCGACACGATCGTATTCTGAATCACGGTCGAAATGTCTCCCTTTTCGTCTCGATCTGTCCTATCGTTCGAGTTTTAGGATAAAAACCGTAAAACTCCGTTTTCCCGAAAAGAACTCGAAGAAATCGTATAAAACGGTAACGGTTAATCAAAACACCGAACGTCGCCTAAACTATACGATTTATTCGAGATTCTTCGTTAAGATTATAAAAAATGCGTTTTTAATAAAAAACGTCGAGAGAATCATAAAAAAACGGCATCGGATCAGGAAACGGTCTCGTTAAAGTCGTAAAACGGTTTTTATCGTAACACGGCCCGAAAGGTCGTAAAACACGATAAAAACCCATCTCGCGACGTTAACGAAATTAAACCCGAAGATACGATAACGCTTTGACGGTCTACTCGCAGACGGAAGATAAAAGGCAAGTTTGAAGATAAATAGAAGATTTCCGCAGAAGAAAAGGAAGGATCGACATATATGGAAAGTTCCCGAAATATTCGGTTTCGAGCAAAATGGAAAGACTAAAACCGCATAAGGAGGAGTATATAAGGAGGAGGCATAGGGCAGAAGCTGAGGGACGAGTTTTGAGAGCTTTCACCACCAAACTTAACATTTAGGCAATTTTTCGTTTTCGTTATCGAGTTGCGTCTCGACTAGGGTTTTTGCCGACGGCTCACGCAGCTAAGGCAACTCTCGTTGTAACCGTTCTTACGCGAATTCAGAATAAGAATCCTTCTTGCTTTCAATCTCGTTTTTATTTTTATATCTTTCAATTTATTCATATTAATCGCGTTTTTGGTTACTTGTCGTTGGCTTTCGCAGAGATCCGGTTCCTCTGGAAAATTAGGGTTTTCCTAACTTTCCTTATTTTACGGAAATCGACAAGTGTGAATTTCGGTTCCCACAAGCTATAGGTGGGGTGAGTTGTTCATCTAGGTTGTCTAGGATAGCTTGAACCGCAAGTATGAACCCTTCTTTAAGCCTTATCTCCTTGGAACGTGTCATTGCACATGGACTCATGGTTCTGGTCGATGAACTCATCACTTGGTGCCATGCTTCACTGCTTCCTCTAGCAACTCTCGACCAAAGCTGATTTTTCCACTAACTCTGAAACTCTTTGATAGTCCCGGTTAAACATCATAGTCATGAGCTGGGGTTTCATCCAACATCTGAACCTTTCGATATGTCGCTGCTTGTCATCCATTTCTCTTCTTGCATACTTCTTGAGCCTGTTGAACTCTTGCTCATACTCACGTACTAATTTTTCCCGTGACGAATCTCCAGGAAGGAAGGCTCTATCTTGATTCAAGCCTCAGTCGGAAATAATTCCTAGTGATCTAGGCCTTGAACGAGACCCAATCATGCACCCTCGCTGGGTCTCTGCGAAGCACCCCTTCCCACCACTGATACGCATCACCTTCAAGGAAAAAGACTGCGGGTCCTTTTTGTGTTCCTCTTTGCAGTGCAACAACAGAAATTTCGCTCCAAACGAGTCTTCCACTCGTGTGCTTCAATCGGCTTTCACCCACCACTGAACTTTCATGTCCTAAGGTTCGTCATTTGGTTCATCATTTTCAGGTAGCTGGGCTCCCGCGGTGGCTACTGCAACCCGTTTCGCCCTTCTCCATCTCAAATCGCTGCTGCTACCGGAAGTTGAAGATGCTAGAGCATATGCATAAAGAACGCCTGCATCATCTCATGTTGGCCAATGCCGCATCCATGGGAGGAAAACTCGGTGGTGGAGGTGGCATCTCATTTTTACGAAATCCCCCTGAACACCGTCAACACCATCAACACCCTCTATACCATTGATCCCAGTGTTCTCCACATTCGCCGCATTCACATTCTCCGCATTCACATTCCTCTTGGTGTTGACAATCTGCATCGTTACTTAAGCTAGCTCATATTAACACTTGAACATTCTGAAATTCTCTTAGCCGTCATGCTAAATATTCCACTCATAAAACACATTCACATAAACAATAAACACAAATCCTTGGCGTGATACTTAGACCTACATGTTCCCACAAATTCCATTATTGAAAAACATGACCAGCCAGGACTAAGCTGGCCGGTCTACCCCCCTCTAATACCAAATTGAAACACCCCAACCCGGAAATCTTTGAAAGGTCTAGAAAAATGCTAAGTAAAAATACGAACCAAATGAATATAATAAAACACTACATCTTTATTAATAAAACTGAGTTTAAATAACGTAAACAGTAAGTACATAAGAAAACTCCTATAAATCCCCCAAGTTCATAATACCCAGTCTCGATGGTCTTCATAAGCCTGCGCTCCATTCCAAAAAATCACTCCTCACCTGCATCACAAAGGAGGCGTGAGTATACAAAGGTAGTCAATGAGGATGCTCAAAACCGCCCACATGTAACCTGTAACATTTAGCAACCTAACATCACATCCCATACTAGCAACCCAACATTCCATTCCATCTAAACATATCATTCCATTTCATTCTAGCAACCTAACAATACATTCCATCCTTACACTTAATCATTTTTCCGTCTAAAAAGAAAATTTAACTTTACTTTTACTCATCCTCGACCCCAAGGTTACTTACGGTTGGAAGCCAAACATACTCGGTTTGTATCCATCATACTCGACCCGTCGGTCACTCATACACCGAATCCATTCGACCCATGTAGGTTCATCACGGCCAAAGCCAACATACAGCCCGAACCCAAAATGATCGTAACATCCTTTACAGCCCAAAGCCAAAACTTTCATATCAACCTTTACGGCCCGAAGCCAAACCTTATCATAACCTGTTTCCTTAACATTTTTCTTTTAAAATGCAATTCATTTTAGATCAAATCCTATGTTCTTCACATAAAATTTTCCATTCGTTTTTCTATCAATACAAACAATCTAGCATGGCATATATCCTAAGAACGTGAAGAGTGCTCTTCGATCTCTGAAAATTACTACGAAGAACAAAGAACGAACTTTTCATATAACACAACATTCGTTCATACATCCTAGCTAATCTGGATCTATTTCGCTAATATCTATGCTATCGAGTTGCCACGTAAAACATCCTCACCTTACCTGAATCTCAAGGATTCGAAGATTCTGAACTTTCTAGCATTTTCCGGTGAACACTCTTTGCTGCTCCTCGTTCTATCCTCCTTCTTGAACTCCTCTCTCCAAAAGCTTGTTTATGATCTTACTTTACTTTAACCTTGTTCTTTTGAGTTATGTGTCAGAATGAGAGCTGAATCTCTCCTTTTATACTACTCTCTAGACTTGTTCACCAAGCCGGACATTTAGTGCTCCTTTCCTTATTTGGCTTGGTCAAACTTTACCCCCAAGTTTTATAGAATCTCTACATATATTTCCTTATATGAATCCCACAGACCGACCTTTCTTTCGTACTATCCCGCCACTTATACCATACCTTTCTTGGAACCCGCGTTCTCCACTGTATTAACTTTCCTTAGTTGGACTTGCAGTCCGTTATTCCTTTACTTTGACGTGGTCGCTCTATGATTAGTTCATTCATACATATTCTAAGTCAAAACAGTCCGTTATTCCTTTACTTTGACTTGGTCGCTCTATGATTAGTTCATTGTTACATATTCAAGTCAAAACATTTTGGTTAACAAAAAACATTTGATCCTTAGAGAAAAAAACAACTTCTTATTCCTTCATATTGAATATAGTGTTCCAGTACTTAGAAAAATATTGTTCCCTTAAAATCAAACCTCTCACAGAGAATATAATTTCCCAGATAAAACTACTCAACGAGTTACCTAGTTTTAGCAACCTAAAACCGTATACCTAGTTGAGTCGCAGCTCGATAACAAGAGACGAAAAATATACAAAAAAAGGTTTTTATAGATTTCAGACTGAACCTTATGAATGAGAGCTGAATCTCTCCTTTTATACTACTCTCTGGACAAGATATCGAATTGGATCAAACTGCCTGGGCGAGTTCGTCTAGTAATTGAGTACCAGTCATAGAAACCAAACTTGTCGAAAATAAAGACTAAGGTTTCTAAGTGCAGAGAGTTCTAGAAGTATATATGAATCGTCCATGTGCTCCTTGCCTTGGATGCCCTTATATATGTCTTTCTTTTTCTGCCCTTGATTCAAGTTTATCTCTTCACCGAAATGTTCCATTTTCTTCGATATTCATATTTATCCTTCGAAACTTGACATTTATCTTCTTCTTCAAATAAAATATAGACCGTCATAGTAATTTTAGGCTTATTCTCATCAAAAATCGTAAGTGGGCTTTTAGCCGCCTTTTAGATCTTTTCGGGTTGTTCTGCGACTTTAGCGTTTTTGCAATTTCTTCGAGAAATCATCCTTGATATGACGTCGATTATTTGAATTAGCTTAAACCAATCGTATATTAAAGGAAAAATGGTGTTTCAGTCAACCGTTGTAGTTTTATACGATTTATTCAAACTTATACGAGAAAACAAGTTTTTGTGGTTTTTTATCGTAAAATTTCAATGGTAACTCCACTCGAGACGAAATAAGAGGCTGTCTCGGTCCCGCCCTCGCCTGATAGAAAGGATGAGATGGCGAGGTGGAGCTTTCCTGCTGGCAATGAGCTTGAGGGCAAAGTCATAACCTCGAAGGCTAGGAGGTAAGACCGTCCTATTAGCCATCGGGTGAGTTGGACGTTGTGTTCTACTTGCCAGTGGGAGAGTTGGACGGTGTGGTCTGTTAAGGTCAAAATCGGTCACGGCGGAATCAATGACTAAAAGTACCCAGAAAAAAACATACGAGAAAACTAGTGACTTCCTACAGAGATACGAAGTTACGAAAAACTCGTATCGAAGTACAGAACAATTAAAAATACCTTGTACGATTTAAAAGAGAGAGGAAGTACGCTTCACAAGGATCTCGAACAAGTACTTCCAAACTCAAGAATAGATCGAGCAATCGAAACATGGATAACGAGAAGTTGGATATGTAACGTCCAACTCGCCACCAGGCGAGTTGGACCACACTGTCCAACTCGCCACCGGGCGAGTTGGACCACGCCGTCCAACTCGCGTGGTGGCGACTAAGATAAAATATCAAAGCCTTTGGATTGATCATACTCCAAACCACAGTCAGACTGTCTCTTGTTTCGTCTTGATCGGAGTTAGCGTTGGAACTTTAAGACAAAAAACGCAAAGACTTGTTTTCTTGTATAAGATTAAGCTGATCGTATAAAATGGAAACGGTCGCTGATCGAATATACGAGTAACTTGAACTATTTTACAAAAGCAGCGTCGTATGAAACACGATTTCTTTAAAAGTCGTAACAACTCTTAAAATCGTAAAACGGCCCGAAAGGTTCTAAAACACGATAAAAGCCCACTTATGATTTGAGATGAAGTATAGCCCAAGAATATCATGACGGTTTATCTATTACTCGCAGTGGAGGATAAATGTCACATCTGGAAGATAAATAAGTTTCCATATATAATCATGATGATCGAGAAAAACGGAATATTTCCGCGAGAAGATAAACTCAACCCAGCAGCAGAAAAGGAAAGTAAAGACCGACTTAAGGAGGAGTATATAAGATGAGGTCAAGATAAAAAAAAAAGGACAAATTTTTAGACTTAGAACTCTATGCACTTAGAAACCTTAGGCTTTATTCTCGGCAAGTTCGGTTTTTATGTTTGCACACGCATACTAGATGAACTCGCCCATGCAGTTTAATCTCTTGTCTAGCTTTTTTAATCGAACTACGTTGGACTTGATCCTCGAAAGGGGTACATAGGCATCTTTTCATAAGGTTCAGTTCTATATAAATCACAACTTTTTTGTATCTTTTTCGTCTTTTGTTATCGAGCTGCGACTCAATTAGGTTACTCGTCTTCGGGCAGAGGTCGAGGCCAACCAAGCCGAAGAAGTGGTTGCGAGGGAGGTTGCTCGCGTGAGGGATGAGTGTGCGGCTAGATCTCGTCGTGCCAAAGAGCTCTCTGACCAAAGGATTCGTCGTGCTCGTCGTGCGGGCAAACGAGAGGTTGCCGAGGAGATGAAGGCTCGTCGCGAGCGATTTGCAACCGGTTGTTCGGATTCCGAAGTTGTTCAACGGGCGCATGGTGATTATCGCGAATGTCGCGGGATCGTTCATGGGTTATCCCTAACTCAGAATGAAGGGTATTATTTTGCTAAGGAATTCTCCGCGCGGTGGGAAAACCTTAATGGGGAAAGAGATATGCAGCCCGAACATTTCGACCTTAAGGCGCGCATGTGGGATCAATGGAATCCCATCGTGGTGTCGCCGGATTCTGTCGAAGTTGGACCTGGGATCTCGGACGTGAGTGGCGAGGTTGACCAGTCCACGTTTGATGACTTCACAATGTGATGTTCTTGTTTTTATTATTTCGTTGTTGTTTTTCTGGGACTGGCTGTTGGCAGCTTTGAATCCCTACCGCTGGGCGGTGTGTATTCGAAGACTTTCTTAATAAAGATATTTTCTAAGTATGGAATTTTGTATTTCGTTTTTGTGTTAGATGTAGAGGGAAGAATACGAGTTGTCATCTCGTATCTAACTCTTTGTTGTAAATCGTCCGATTCGTTAACTCGGGAGATTCCGATTTTCGCGAGTGTTTAGATGTGGGCGAAGAGACATGCCTTTAGGATCTCGATTCATGCCTTGAGACGTTAGCGACCAGTGTGCTGGGTTTAGGCAAGACCTAGGTTTACTTTCGGATTGGGGCTGTGCGATGACTAGTCGTCTTCCGTTTTGCCCGTTGCGATTTTAACCTGACTCCATACCGATTTAGAATCCGCGATAGGTTCTCTGCTTATACGATTCGTATGGTTGGAATCGAGCATCTCACCGGGAACAATTTCTAAGTTGCCCGGAAGTGCTGACCAAAAATTTGGATTTCTTTTATAGCGCGCTATTTTATCCTCGTCGGATGTATGCGGACCGTTAGGTCGGTGCGTTTGTTTAGGACGGCTAGCATACTCGACGGGGCCAATCGCCGAGCGTTCGTGTTTTTATAGTCGCGGACGGACCTGGGGAAATATTTTTCTTTGAGAGTTTAGGCGGCGTCTCGCCAGTTCTTTCCGAAAATATTTTGATACGCAAGTTTTTTAGAAAGACGATTAAATAGTTGTTACTGCGGAAGAGATTTTCTGGATTTGTGTTTTCTGATAGTACTCGTATACTCACCCACTCCCCCCCCCCCCCCGTTTTGGAAGGGGGGATAGCTGAACTCGTCTTTAGGCGAGCTGCCTACGTATTCCTTTCGGAAATCAAGCCATCTCGTAGTTCTGATTGTTTGCGCGAGTGTGCTTACTCGGCTGTCGCAGACTTCTCGATTGCTTTAGCTGCGGGATCGATGTCTTTGTCCGGGATTGTCTCCTCCGGTCGAATGGAAGCGATGGGTGCGGAAACTTCTGGTTTCTCGGCCGTTGCTTGCTTTGGGTCGTCTTCTGCGGGCGGGGCGGTGGCGTGACCTTTGCCCGTTTTGGCTTCACGATTGCTACCGCCAATTGCCTCAGCTTATGTTCGGCCAGGAAGCAAGATCGCGATTGTCTTTGGCATCCCCAAATTACTGCGACTCCCGTAGGCGTCGGGAATTTGATGCCTACGTGATACGTGGACAGAACCGCCTTCATGGAATTTATCCAAGGCGTGCCCATGATTACATTGTTGATGGCCGGGAAATCGACTACCGCGAAGTTAACGATTTTCGTCACTTCTTTTGCGGCAACCGGTAGTCGGATTGATCCCAGGGTCATTGACGTCTCGCCGGAGAAACTAGTCAGCGGTTTTGGAATCGGCTCGATTTCCGAGAGATCGATTCCCATGCGTGCTAGCGTGTTGCGGAAGATCACATTGACAGTACTCCCGGTATCGACCAAGATCCGAGCGACTTCTAAATCGCTTATTACTAAGTCGATGACAAGAGGATCAGCGTGAGGTTGGTCGATTCCGCCAGTTTCAGCGTAGTCGAATGAGATCACTCCTTTTGGAGAGTCATCCGTTGGCACCTTCTAACTCGAGCCGGTTTCGGCTTTGCGTTGGTAGGATTTTATAGACGAGACGGTGTCGTTGTAATATTGGGATTCGCCGATAATCATGTTGATTTTTCGGCGGTTAGCGTCGTTACCCTTCTCGTCTTGTCTTCGTCCGCGTTTTTCGCCTGACTGGTTTCCCTGAGGCGGAGTTTCTGCTCGCGCGTTCCTGTCGTTCTTCGGAAGGCGATCCGAATCGCGGATGAGATCCTTGACACTGGATATCTCGGAAAGTTCTCCCGCGACCAATTTCGCAGCAAGTCTGGCGCCGAGAACTTTGCAGTTCACGGTGGAATGCCCGCGGGTTTGGTGGAGGTCGCAGAAAGAATTCTCGTCGTAATTCGAATTTCTCGTCCACGTGTTACCCGTAGTTCGCCCTTGCTCCGAACCAGAGTTGATGGTGTAATTATGCGCCCCTTGGAGATCCTCTCCCTCGTGATGGACGGATTTTTCGTTACGAGAGTTCCTCTTTTTCTGCTTCTGCTCGGACGCGTTATCCTTCGCGGATGTTTTCGTCGGCTTATGCTTCTCGTACGGGATTTTGGTCTCCTCTTCGATGGTTATGAAGTCAGTGGCCTTATGTAGCGCATCCTGTATCGTCCGCGGTTTCTCGAGAGTTATCCACTTGCGGAATTTTGATTTATACCAGAGCGATTTCCTTAACACGTCGATGGCGGCTTTGTCGCTGATTCCGCTAACCCTAGCCATGACGAGTTTGAATCTACTCATGAAATCGCGGAGAGATTCATCCTCCTTCTGCACCAAGCTCCAGAGGTCGGCGTCGGAGGTTTCCGGGTTAATGAATATCGAGTACTGCTTCAAGAATTCCGAAGCCAGTCGACGGAAACTTCCGATCGAATTTCGCCTAAGTTTGACGAACCATTCGAGCGCGGCTCCTTCTAGGTTTTCGACGAAGAGGCGGCAGTAGCCTGCGTCTTTTTCGTGATCCTTGAGCTTGGCTCGTCCCATGGTGATCTGGAATGCTTGTAGATGCGCTTTGGGATCGGACGTCCCGTCGTAAGTCGGCACCTTAAGTTTTCTGGGATCGGGCAGTTTGATCTCGGTGATGCGGGCCGTGAAGGGCATTTTCCGAGACTCGTACAATAGCCGATCAATCTCGGGTGCGGTGCTGGTTGCGTGGTGAATCTGAGATTTCACCGCTTTTACCGCTGCGGCCGTTTTGGTGATATATTCGCGGAGATCGCGAATCTCGGTCAGACCGCCAGCAGTTTTCCGACCTTGTCGGCGTTTGCTGCGAGTGACTGGAGATCGCTCCTCGGCGGTTTTTGCGTATCGAGCGAAGTCGAGTTCTCCCTCGTCTCCAGTAAAAGAACGTTCGGGAGAAGACTCCGGTAGGGGACTTCGAGTCTTTCTTCTCCTAGGATTGACGTCAGCGTCTTCGTCCGATGAATCGGCCTGGTCGCTCGTCTCCAGGTTAACCCTTTCGATGCCGTCGCCCTTGGTCTCCTGTTCGTGAGTAGGAGGTTTCTCCGATTTGTTCAGCGTCGCGTCAGGATTGTCTTTTCCGGATTCCTTTTCCGGTAAGTTACCCTGCTCGGTTTTGGGACGATCCGTAGGAGCGCCAAAGTTGAGCCTCCTTCCGCGAATCTTAGTAGTCCTGCGGGGGCGAATTGCTTGGGTTTTCGCGGTTAGTGTCTCTACCCGTTTTGCGAGCGAACCAATGAGCTTTTCCTGGCCTTCCGATTTTTTGTTAAACTCGGAAAGCATCTTCTCGAGGGTCTGGGCGTTAGCGTTTGTAGCGTTAGCCGCAGACGCTCCTTGTGGTGGTGTTGTTTCAACGTTATCGCGTTCGTTGCGAGTTTGGTTGTCACTGGTCATCGTTTCTTCGTTGGACATGTTGCGGCTTCGGTGTAAGATAGATCCGACCCCCCCCCTCCTTCTAGCGCCAAACTAAGGGAACCGAAATCCACCTACTGTCAAATAATCGTAAATAAGGAAACTTCGGGAAAACCCTAAGTTTCCAGAGGAACCGGCTATCTGCAGAACCGCACAACGAAGATTAAGATAACAAAAAACATAGAAACTTTAAATGAATAAACGAAAATCGAGAGCAAAGAGGTTCTTATTCCGTATCTGCGTAGAACTGGTACAAAGAGAGTAGCCGAAAACTTAAGAACGAAAAACCCTAATTGAGACGCAGCTCGCTAACAGAAAACGGAAATATTCCTAAATGCTAATTTTTGTGGTGAGAGCTCTGAAAATCGTGTCCCTTGCTTTTGCCCTAGCCTCTTATTTATATACTCCTCGCCTTGGTCATTCGGTCTTTCCATTTCGCCCAGATTTGACTATATCGGGAATTTTCCATTTTTCTCGATCATTCCTTTTCTTCCGCGGAAATCTTCTATTTTTCTTCAAACCTGCCTTTTATTTTCCTCCTGCGAGTAAACCGTCAAAACGTTATCGTATCTTCAGGTTAGATTACGTTAAGATCGCGAGATGGGTTTTTATCGCGTTTTAGGACCTTCCGGGCCGTTCTGCGATAAATCCGTTTTCCGACTTTGTACGATATCATTTTCTGATCAGATGCCGTTTTTAGTAAATTCCTTGAGCTAATCGAAAGGTTTTACGATTTACTCGACATTTTTATTAATAACGCGTTTTTTACGATTTACTCGCGTTTTTATTAAAACGCGTTTTTTATGATTTCAACGAGAAATCTCGAATAAATCGTATAGTTTAGGCAATGTTCGGTGTTTCGTTTAACCGTTGCCGTTTTATACAATTTCCTCGAGTTCTTTGTCAAAAAAGCGAAGTTTTACGGTTTTTATAGTAAAACTCGAACGATAGGTCGGATCGAGATGGAACGGGAGACGTTTTGGCCGTGGTTCAGAACGCGGCCGTGTCGAAAGACGTAAGTTTCAAATCAGGGATGCGGGAGATCGAGGCTCGGGACGTCCAGGAAGTCTTTAGTTCGTCCAACGGCGAACTAAGCCGGCTGGCTTAGTTCGCCGGTGGGCGAACTAGTCGGGACGGGACTAGTTCGCCCACCGGCGAACTAAGCCAAGCCCACCGGAAAATTAGTCATGGGCCTCCTAGTTCGCCCATCGGCGAACTAAGCCAGCTTGGCTTAGTTCGCCGGTTGGCGAACTAGTTGCGACTAGTTCGCATTTTACGGCTGTTTCGGTTTTTTGCAGTTTTATAAAACGATTTTCGAGTTTTATAAAACGATTCTGCGAGTTTTATAAAACGATTCTCGAGTTTTATAAAACGATCCTTCGAGTTTTATAAAATGATTCTCGAGTTTTATAAAACGATCCTTCGAGTTTTATAAAACGATTCTCGAGTTTTATAAAACGATCCTCGAGTTCTATAAAACGATCCTCGAGTTTTATAAAACGATTCTCGAGTTTTATAAAACGATTCTTTGGGTTTTATAAAACGGTCTGCGAGTTTTATAAATGATGAATAGTTTTATAAAACGACTCCTCGGGTTTTGTAAAACTATTCCTTTTTTATTTTTGCGGGGAGTTTTGGCTATTGATTCCGTCGTACCGATTTTGACCCCAACAATCGGCTTCTTGGAACTCGGCTTCGGTCCGTCGAAATGCTCCATCGAGCGATGGCCGGGTAGTACTGTCGGTCGATGGCGCTGCAAGGATATCGATCGTTGGGGTAGTGGTGTCATCGGTCGATACTGCTTCTTCGGTTTCATACTCTTCCATAGAATCAAATTCGTGGGCACAGAAACATGTGGCTACAAGTGTTGAGCTGGCTGGCCTTGGGAACTTGATTACTGGTACATGATCGTAGTGAATGGAAGGATTGATTAGGGTTAGGCAGAGCTTGTTTGTTTGGAGGTCACAAACAACTCCATCTGTGGCTAAGAAGGCTCTTCCAAGTAGTAGAGAAGTCTTGAAGTTCAGCTTGTTGGAGAGGATATGGAAGTCTGTAGGAATTAGGGTTTCTCCAATCTGTACCTCAAGGTTGCGAACGATGCCTCCAGAGCTTTGCTGAGAACAATCTACAAAGATTAAAGTTTCTTCAGAAGGCTCTATCTTCAGACCTAGATGATCTGGCATGAGCTTGGGTAAGATGCTAACTCCAGATCCTATGTCACAAAGGGCACGTGGGAACTCAACACCTCTAATGGAGCAAGGTATTATGAACTTCCCTGGATCATTCTTCTTCTTCAGTGTGATCTTCTGCTTGAGGCTATCTCTGACGTGGTTAAACATCCTCCTGATGTCTTCGATTGTCTCCTTTGATTCTCTAAAGAACATTCACAATCTTTGTGAAAAGTAGGCTTCTTCAAAAGGTTTCTCTTTAGGTATTCCGAGGACTCTTTTTCTGAAGCTTGACAACTCATTCTCATTAGATTCTCTTTTATAAGGTTTAGGTATCTTCTCTTTCCTTTTTCGGAGCACTCTCCCCATATTTTCCATTTTTATCTCCATGGACTCAAAAATATCTGTGGGTCTCTCTTTTAGGGCTGCTGTAGGGTTTCTGGTGGTGTAATATCGCTCCCGGAAAGCATCAAGACCTGCACTGTCGATTTTGGGAAATGGCACTCGGCGTTGGGGTACTTCATATCGATTGACATTGGTAGGTGTGTGTCGAGCGATGCCAGGGTCTGGATGTCGATCGATGATGGGGGCATCATGTCGATCAATGACAGGGCTGGGCGGATGTGGGTGAAGTGCGGAAATTCGGCGTGGGACATAATCTTGACAGAATTGCACTCGCGAGGGGTTTTGTCGGAGTTCATCGATCAACACTCGTCGAAGTCAATCGATCGACGAACTAAAGGTGATATCGATCGATGTCGAGCTGGTGATATCGATCGATAGTAGTCGTAGGCGAATTCTCTTTCACTCTCATCATCAGATCTCTGAATCTCTTCTACTACCTCTTGCCAAGAGTCATCATCTAGGAGGGCATTGATGTTCTGGGTGAGGGCAAACTCCTGCTTTTTAACTGCTTCTCCTGTCTAGAACACCTGGGTCTTTAGCTTCTTCACATGGGTGCTGAGTGCATCTATCTTCGTCATGAAGGTGGTGTAGATAGAATCTATCTTTCCATTGAAGTTTACCTCGCGCTTCTGCTGACTCTCAAGTATCTTGTCCATCAATTCCTCCAGTTTAGTATCTTGGGTGGGTGGGTGTGGATTCGAGGAGAAGGCACTTCCATAGCTTCTGTTGTTGTTAGGATTGCTGCTGCTGAAAGTGTTGGGCTTCTGGGGATTCTAGTTATAGTTGCTTCTCTGGCCTGTAAAGTTTCTGAATCCTCCTTGGTTACCAGATCTCTGGAAACCGGCTCAACTAATCCAGTTGACGTCTTCTTCAACCATTTCTGAATCTTCTACTGCACAAATCTGCTTGTTTAGGAGCTTCTGAATGTTGTCTATCTGTGCTTGAACTTCATTGACGTACTCCTTCCCAGGGGATGATGTAGTCTTCATATAGTTTATTGTGCTGTTTCTGGAAGCTAAGTTGTCAATTAGCTTGATAGCATTCTGAGGATTACTGGTGGTGAAGTTGCCATCGTTAGCTATAGCAAGGGCTCTCTTGAAATCGGGGCTGATGCCTCTATAGAAGGTGCAGAGCAGTTGTACTTGGTTGAATCCGTGGTGTGGGTAGTCTCGCTGGTAGGACTTGAATCTGTTCCAAGTATCCTTGAATGACTCTTCAGGGGCTTGGGTGAATGTAGCAATCTTCTTCCTCCAGTCTTCAGCGCGTGAATCATCAAAGAAATTACGCAGGAAGGCGTGCTTGATATCATTCCAGGTGGTAAGGGAACCTGGTGGTAGTTGTCTTAGCCACGGCAAAGCTTCTCCAGATAGAGAGTACTTGAAAAGCTTGCAGAAAAGATAGTCTTGAGGGACTCCTTTTGCTTTGACTAGGGTGACAAGATCCTCGAACCTCTCCAAATGGTCCATAGGATGCTCATGGGGTAAACCACAAAAAGGGATTTGACCCACAAGTGTGTAGTACTGCGGCTTGAGCTCAAAATCTCCTCTCTGGATGGCAGGAGGTAGGATGGCTGATCGGTTTGAATAGAACTGATCGGGGCGGTTGTAGTCAGCCAAAGTTCTGGTCTCTTCTACAGGTTGAATGATGTCTGTAGGTGCAGTCTCTTCTTCAATAATGATCTCCTTCTGATCATTCAGCTTCTGACCTGCTGCATTTCGCAGGTGACCATCTTGATCACGCAGGTCTCCATTCTCATCGGGTATGAGAATCATAGGCACTACCATGTCTCGCCGGTTAGTATCGATCGATGGGGTATGTTGTATCGATCGATGTCAAGTGAGGGGTATCGGTCAACGAACGGTTGTTGATGTCGATCGATGAGGTGGTGAAGGTGTCGGTTGACAAACGGTTGATGATCGTCGGTGAAAAGGGTGTATCGGTCGATACGATGGTATTGGTATCGATCGATGCAGAGCGTATGTCCTTCCGGATGCTACGCTCTAGGTTGTTGGGATCTTATGAGTACAAAAGCTGCTTGTTCTTGTCGCTTCTAGTACTGCTGGGCATATACCTGAAAGAGACAAAAAGAAAAAGAAAAAGATTTTGTGTCAAAAGATAGAAAAATAAAATAACAAATAACCTAGACTGAATCAGATTAAATCTAATAGTGATCTTAGTTCCCCGGCAACGGCGCCAAATTTGATATCAGTCAAATTACCTTAAGGAGTGAATTACTCTCATCAAAAGAGGTTCCATCGTAGTACTTAGGGATCGAATCCACAAGGAACTAGAGACACAAAAGATATAATCCTAAGTGATTAAGCTAGGTTGAAAAAGGTTTAAGACAGTAAATAAAATAAGTAGTAATGGTAAGTTACTAAAGAGAATAGGTTTTGAGTTTTGAAAACAATGAAGGAAAATAGTTTGATTCAAGGTTACTATTCAGAAAATCAGGATTATAGATCTATGGATGTCTTAACGAGTTGCTTGCAAATATATGAGAACTTCAATCCTTAGACAAATCTATAGCTGTCGCTAGTTAGATTCGTCCATTGATCTGATAGCCGACTGCATCGATCGATGTTGCTATCGCAGTGTCGATCGATATAAGCTGTCGTCGATCGATAACCCTAGAAGAGCATCGATCGATATTAAGTATCAGATCGGATCGAACTTTCTTCACCCGAGAATTTCTATAAGACCGGCTATCGCATCGTGCCTTAATAGAGTCTGGGTTTAGCCAAGTGATTTCAGGAAGATGACTATTAGATTAGTCACTCCATAATCAATACTCTAGGTAGCAAGTCTAGAGTAAGCATTAGGGTTCATTTGGATAATGAATATAACAACTTAACAATCCATACTTGGGGCTAATCCCTCATAAATATTTGAACCCCAAATATAACATATGAATCTACTCAGACATAGCCAAGAGATTCATAGCAAAAGAATAAGAAGAAAAGAAAATGCTTTTATTGCTAAATAGAATTGAATACAAAACTTGGTTCAAAACTTCATTGCTCTTAAGGCTCATAGGCATAGGTATAAATAGGGAGTACAATTAGGTTAAAAAAATCGTCAAGGGCAGTCTTGTAATTTGGTGAGAACTTGGGCTTCAAGTTGGCCAAATAAATCTTGCTCATCACGCTCTGTATCAATCGATGGTACATTGCGTACATCGATCGATGGAGTATCTCGACTTCAACTACTACGGAAGCGTCATCGATCGATTACACAGGGTGTGTATCGATCGATATGTATCTCTTATATCAGATCTTCGTAGTCATCTTGGAAAGCTCTTCTTTAAGCACCAAAAGGCACCTAAATAATCACTTTACCACAAAATGCTCCTGAACCTGAAAACATACCTAATAGACTCCAAAACATAGATAATTATAATAAAAACATATAGAAAGTATGACCAAAAGCAGGTCAAAATCATGGTCTATCAATATGATATCCCATAAACCTCTCTTACTATTGCTTCTATGGGATCTTCACACTCCGTGATTATCAAATCTTCAGGTATTTCGATTTCAGTTTCTCCTTCATTTAATTCATTGACTTTTCCATCACGAATATCAAGATTCCATTTTGAAAAAATTTCAAGCTCTTTTTTTATCATGATTACCAGTACCCATAAGTAACCTCATGTTCTTAGTAAGTCTTAGAACTTTACAGCTATTCCACAGATACGATGAATTTAGAGCAGATAATACTGTTTCTGATCTACCACCTGCATTGATTACCGGTAAGATTTGTCGGAAATCTCCTCCAAAAACAACTATTCTACCTCCAAAAATCTTATCTTCATTACATCTAATAACATCACACATGCTTCGATCAAAAGTTTCAAAACAATGTTTGCTCATCATTAGAGCCTCATCCCATATTATTAGCTTAGCTTGTCTTATCACTTCTGCTAGATCTGATCCTGTTTCCATAGAGCATGTAGTAAAGTCGTTTGGATTAATGGGTATACCAAATCAAGAGTTAGCTGTTCTTCCACCTGGTAACAACAAATAAGCAATCCCACTTGATGCTGCGGTCAGTACAATGAGGCCTTTTGATCGAAGAGCTGCAGATAGTATGTTCCATAGGTATATTTTTCCTGTTCCACCAAAACCATAAACGAAAAACACACCACCTTTTTCATGGATCACTGCATCTAATATTTCTTGATAGATGCTTGCTTGCTCATATGTTAGCTTAGGTAATAACCCTTCATGAATTTTTCTCTGTTCGTCATGGTTATAGCTTTGTTCATCCATAAGCAAAATGTTGGTGCGCATATCTATTAGGGTGTCTACTGGACGTGCCATTCCTTTGAATTTTGAAAGTATAACTTCGTTTAATCGCAATAATTTTTGTTTAACTCCGTTTAGCAAAGGGTAGTTTTGTATCTGATTCTCAGATAAAGTAAGATCTGTATAACCAAAATGATTGTTATTAATAATAATACTAAAATATGTTATATTTTATTTAAATAAAAGGATATGTAACTTACTTGGATTCATTCTCAGCTGTCTTTGTTTGAATAACATGTCCTCAGTTAGATACTCCAATGTGGCATCCCAAACTGTCTGAGGTGTGGCAATGCTACTTGATAGCAACATTAAAACAAAAAGTTTTAAAGCACCTGTAGCCCATAAACTTGATTCTTTAATGGCTTCAATATATTCATTATCGTCATAGAGTAAGCCTACTGCATAACATGCATCTTTGAATTTGGGATAAAGAATGCCATTCACAGTTCATTTCTTATAAACTTCTTGGACCCTTGACTTTATTGAGAAATACCATGAAATAATAAACTTCACTTAAAGATCGTGGTACATACGTAATTCTCCCAATAGCAAAACCTTTTTTCCTTGGTTTCCGCTGTCTTCTTTTAGATGCCACACAAATTTTGTTGGAAAGTCTGAATATGTTAATTCTATTGCTTCAGGATAAATTTTGTTGTACTCCATCCAGCCAAGGAACTTATTAATATCGATAGACAAACGGGTTAAAACATCATCTACTGGGTCATCTTCATTATGAACAACCAGCTGCTGATCTGGGAGATGGAATGGTAGCTTTTCTACTGCTGTTGTGCGATGGTGAGTTGAAAAAGCCAGAATTTTCCACGTTGCTTCCATTGCTGATATGTACCTAAATTTTTTTATATTCATTAACACCATATCACAGCATCATTATATTCTCCCAAACGTATTAATTTTTCAAAGAAACCATAACATTAAATGAGTTATAAATTAGAGGAATTACTTGGAATGACCCAAATTGATCTTAAAATGACTATAATGACTCATATAAAATTTTTAATACTAGACCCTATTTTGTAACAAGCAAATGGACTAAAATACCCTTTTAATGTATGCAATCCAAAAAAAAATTTACGAGGAAAAAAAAAACATTAAACATAAAAGAGAAAATAAATTAGATTCAACATAAAAGAGAAAAATAAAATTGTTTCTCGGGTCTCTCTCTCTTTCTCGCACGACAACGACGATTTCGAAGGGGGGGGGATTCTTCGATCGAGTCTCGTCGTCGTTCCTCTCTCACTCCGACACCATCGCCTCTGTCAGAAGTCCATCTCGTCGTCTTTGTCTCTTACGTCGCATCTTTCCACGGACCAGAATGATGTGATCCATTGTTCTGTAAACAGAAAGAATGGAAGAAAGTGTTCAAACCACCATGAAAGGAACAACTTGAGAAAAAAGAAAAGAGGGGTGAAAGAGATGACGACAGTTACTAAAAAAATAATTAGCCCTAATTGTGGTCTTAAACCACTAGAAATAAACCAAAATCGAATTAATTGGAGTAAACCGGGATTAAATCCGAATTTAATTTCTACTGGTTTACTTAAACCCATAATAATTAAACAAATCTGTCACTATGTAAAATAACAAGTCGGCCACGTCGTAATGCAACAAGTCTACAGCATTTGTAAATCTGTGATAGATTTGCCTTAAGTCTACCGTAGGAAGAATAGATTTTCTATACAGATCGATCATAACTCAACAAGTCTGCCTTTCGAAAATAAGTCGATCGCACAAATCTGTGGTTTGATACAAATCTGTTGTGTCATCCGACAGACATATTTAAGAAATCGTTTTTTTAATACAAATCAGACAAAATATAGATAAATCTGTTGTGTCATACGATAGACATTTTTAACAACTCTGTTGTACGGCAGGGGTAATTCTGACCACGAAAACATTCTAATAATTTGAAAAAAATATGAGTCATTCTAGTAATATCACCATAAATTTGAGTCATTCTAATTTTCTTCCCTATAAATTAAGATGTGGATATACCTGCAACTATAATAACGCTTTATTTCGTCAATAGGTTCGTCATTATCATCTTCTCTGATATAATCTGGACCTTTATTTATATACTTGTAGAGATACTTGATTGAGCGTGGTTGGTTACACCACTCAACATTTATGTGAGCATGATAACAAAAAGATAGTTGTTTGTTATACGGAACAACATCGTGCTTCTCAATTTTGAGATTCTTCTTAGGAACAAACCTTCCATCACTTATGATAAATGTGAATGTTCACATTTATTATGAAGTTTTCCTTTTCGCACGGAGGTAGGAGGAATTATCTTACCCGAAACCCTAGAAGCAGGGCCCGGTACCTGGGGCAGGATCCGGTACCTGGAAGCCAAAAGTAAGGGAAATATTTTCATGGATTATTTTTCCCCAACAGTTTGCCGCTTATTTTCTAGCTTCGTGTTTGAAGACAGTAAATAACATGATCTTCTTCATATGACTTTTTGAGTTGTACCATGTTATCAAGCTCCTTGCTGATCTTGGAGTAGGACGTCGGCTCGTAACTTGGGCCACCAAATTTTCTTGTCGGTAGTGTTTAGATGTACTTGCTCTCGGTCAGAAAGGTTTGAAAGCCTGATTGGAGATGTATGACCTGGAGAATGGACAGTAGTCCTTGGTCCCATACAGTCACGCGGTCTTGAAAAAGTAGTATATGTGTCGGTACACCCTGTAGGCATGATGTCGTGGCCTGGACCAATGTAGATAGACTCTCAGACATGGTTTAATGGGCGTGTACTTGGTCTAAATGACGATGATTGTGGGAACCAAAATTCACACCGTCGATTTCCGTAAAATAAGAAAACTTAGGAAAACCCTAATTTTCCAGAGGACCCGGATCTTTGCGGAAGCCAACGAGAAGTAACCAAATAAATGCAGAAAATATGAAAAACATGATAAAACGAATTTATAAAGAAAGTTGATCTTATTTTGAATTCGCGTAAGAGCGTTGCGATCTTTACAAGAGATTACAAAGGCTTTGGCCGTAGGGGCCGTCAGCGAGTTATCAACATAAAACCCTAAACCTAGTCGAGTCGCAGCTCGATAACAAAAGACGAAAAAGATAAGAAAAAGAGAGTTTGATTGATTTCGGACTGAACCTTACGAAAGGCTACCTACGTACCCCTTTCGAGGATCAAGTCTAACGTAGTTCAGTTGATAGAGCTGGAAAAGAGATCGAACTGCCTGGGCGAGTTCGTCTAGTAATTGAATGCCAGTCGTAGAAACTGAACTTGTTGAGAATAAAGCCAAGGTTTCTAAGTGCGGAAAATTCTAAGTCTAGAAAAGTTGTAACAGTCTCAGATGAGAGCTCTGAAAATCATCCTCTACTTCTGTCCTCTGCCTCTTGCTTATATACTCCCTTCCTAGGCGGTTTAGTCCTTCCATTTCGCTCAGATTCGAGTTTATCGAGAATATTCCATTTATTTTTATCTTTCCTTATTTCTCGCGAGGAAATTTCTATTTATCCTCAAACTTGACATTTATCTTCAAACTTGAAATTTATCTTCTTTCTGCGAATAAATCTTCAAAACATCGTTATATCTTTGAGCTTGACTTCGTGAAAGTCGTGAGATAGGCCTTTTATTGCATTTTAGGACTTTTCGAGCCGTTTTGCGATAAAAACGTTTATGACTTTATACGAGATCATTTCCTGATGCGATGCCGTTTTTTAATAAGTTTCTCGAGTTAATCGCAAAGTTTGGTTAATCGTTGCCGTTTTCTACGATTTACTTGAGGTTTTATTAAAAACGCGTTTTTTACGATTTTTCAAGAAAAATCTCTAGTAAATCGTATAGTTAGGCAATGTTCGGTGTTTCATTTAACCGTTGCCGTTTTATACGATTTCCTTGAGTTCTTTCGAGAAAACAAGACTTTACGGTTTTTATCGTAAAACTTGAACGATAGGACGGATCGAGACGAAACGAGAGACGAAACAAGAGACGTTTCAACCGTGGTTCAGAATATGAACGAGCCGAAGGCCGTATGCCTTGAGTCTAGGATGTGGGAGGTCGAGGCTCGGGACTGTCAGCTCAACGTACGGCGAGCTGTTCGTGAAGTGACCAGCTCGCCATACCGTGAGCTGGTCCGGGACCGACCAGTTCGCCGTACGGCGAGCTCAACCGGTTGGTTCAGCTCGTCGTACGTTGAACTCGGTTCGGTCAAACCTGCTCTCGGTTTTACGGCGGATGCGGTTTTTTGCGGTTTTGCGCTTAACTGGGACAATCGTGTAATCGGCGTTTGTTTCGTTCGTTCTTCCGAGATTACGATTTCCAAGTTTTTCCGCAGATTTCTTTTGTTCAGAAATCTCTTAGAACTTTATAAAACGGCTTCTCGAGTTTTATTAAACGTATTTTTGTTTCTACGGAAACTTTTATCCATTGATTCCGTCGTGACCGATTTTGACACAACAGTTAGCCCCCCAGCTCCCTAGAACCTTAAGCATCTAGCGTGAGGTTCTTGCGAGTGGTTAGCCAGCTTTAGGTGAGTTAAGTGGAATTAATGGTTGGAAAGGTCCGTTGAAAGTGATCTTTCCAGTCTCCAGGGAGGGGAAAGCGTTTAGGATTAGTGCTCCGCCTTGTGAAGCTGTCTACGTACCCTATTGAAGGGATCAAGCATTTTGTAGTTCGTTTTGGAGTTAAGGTTCGTATGACCTGTTTCCTGGCAAGACCTTTACGGTCTGGTTATGTGTATTGGACCTTTTCCAGCCTTGATACTAGCCTCGTGGGCTGTTTGCTATGGCCGAGTGTGACCGTTATAGTTTTCGGATTGGCCGAGTGCGGCTCTGATTCCCTGCCGCTTTTGTGGCTTTATCAGTTTGCGTTTTTAAGAGCGTGTTTGTATTCGTATGAATGTAGGGGGAAGAATATGAGTTGATATTGAGGGAGGTCCGCGAGTTGTCGTCTCGCATTCCTTTTCCTTTGTGGATTGCCTTATTCGTTTGCTCGTTTTAGGATGTTTAGTAAATCGAGTGAGCGTTTAGATATAGACGAAGAGACATGCCTTTAGGATTGATATACCATGATTTTGACCCACTTTTAACCATGGTATTGATATGTTTTTATAAGTTATATATATGTTTTGGAGTCTATTAGGTATGTTTTCAGGTTCAGGAGCATTTTGGAGTAAAGTGATGATTTAGGTGCCCTTATGGAGCTTAAAGGAGAATTTTCCGAGATGACTATGAAGATCAGACAACAAGGATACATATCGATCGATACACACTCTATGTAATCGATCGATGACGCTTCTATAGAAGATGAAGTCCAGATACTCCATCGATCGATGTACACCATGTACCATCGATCGATATCAAGCGTGGAGTACAAGTCTGACTTGGCCGACTTGAAGCCCAAGTTTTCCCAATATTACAAGATTCCCCTTGACGAGTTTTTTAACCTAATTGAACTCTTATTTATAGTTTTACCTATGTGTTTTGGCAAAGTATGTTTTGAATGCTTTTTATGTTCTTTTGTGTTTTCCTTTGCTTTTGATACTATTTTATACTTAGCAATAAAGTATTCTTTTCATCTTAATTCTCAAAGGTTATAGAATTCTAGATTTAGAAGAAACACACAAAGAGATTTGTTGTTCCAAAGAACCAAGAGTTCAATCTTCTAATCTTATAAATTTCTATTATTACCTTGTTGCTATGAATCACTTAGCCATGTCTGAGTAGATTCCTTTTTTAGATTTAGGGTTCAAATAGTTATGAGCGATTAGCCCCAACTATGGAATGTTGAGTTGTGATATTCATTATCCAAATGAACACTAATGCTTACTCTAGAATAGCTAACTAGAGTATGATCATGAAGTGATTTAACTTGTTAATCATTATCCTGAAATCATTTGACATAAGCTTAGATCCTTGTTGGGGTCAAAATCGGTACGACGGAATCAATAGCCAAAACTCCCCGCAAAAAGATAAAAGAAATTGTTTTATAAAAATCGAGAAATCGTTTTATAAAACTCGAAATATCGTTTTATAAAACTTAAGAAATCATTTTATAAAACTCGAGAAATCGTTTTAGAAAACTCGATAAATCGTTTTATAAAACTAGAGAAATCGTTTTATAAATCCAAAAGAGATTTCTTAACAAAGGAAATCTACGGAAAACTTGGAAGATCGTTATCTCGGAAAAACAAAACAAACGTCGTTTACACGATCGTCCGAGTTAAGCACAAAACCACGAAAACCGAAACCGCCGTAAAACGCGAGCTAGTCCTGACACGACTAGCTCGCTGAACGGCGAGCTAGTCTCGTCCCAACTAGCTCGCCCAACGGCGAGCTAAGCCGGCTGTCTCGCCAAACGGCGAGCAAGAAGCTTCCCGGGCAGCTCGCCAAACGGCAAGCTGAACCGGTCCGGTTCGGCTCGCTGTACGTCGAACCGACCATCCCGAGCCTCGATCTCCCGCATCCCCAATTCAAGGCTTACGTCCTTTGACACGATCATGTTCCGAACCATGGTCGAAATGTCTCCCGTTTCGTCTCGATCCGTCCTATCATTCGAGTTTTACGATAAAAACCATAAAACTTTGTTTTCTCGAAAAGAACTCAAAGAAATCGTATAAAACGGCAATGGTTAAACGAAACACCGAACATTGCCTAAACTATACGATTTATTCGAGATTTTTGTAAAAATCGTAAAAAACGCGTTTTTAATAAAAAAAGTCGAGTGAATCGTAAAAAACGGCAAGGATTAACTGAGAAACGAACGTAGCTAAACTTTACGATTAACTCGGGGAATTTTCTGAAAATGAGATCGGGTCAGAAAACGATCTCGTACAAAGTCGCAAAACGGATTTATAGCAAAATGCCCCGGAAGGTCCTAAAACGTGATAAAAGCCCATCTCGCGAACTTAACGAAATCTAACCTGAATATACGATAACGTTTGGAAGATTTACTCGCAGAAGGAAGATAAATGTCAAATTTGGAGATAAATGGAAAGTTCAAAGAAAAATAGAAGATTTCCGCGGGAAAAAAGGAAGGATTGAGATAAATGGAAGATTCCCGATAAAACTCGAATCTGGGAATAATGGAAAGACTAAACCGCCTAGGAAGGGAGTATATAAGCAAGAGGCATGGGGCAGAAGCAAAGGACACGTTTTTCAGAGCTTTCACCACCAAATTTAGCATTTAGGAACTTTTCCGTTTTTGTTATCGAGCTGCGTCTCAACTAGGGTTTTCGGTCTTAGACTTCTATAGTTAGGGATTTTTCCGACGGCTCACGCAGCTAAGGCCACTCTCCTTGTAACCGTTCTTACGCAGATTTGGAATAAGATCTTTCTTGCTCTTCTTCTCGTTAATTCTTACTTTAATTTTAAGTTCATCGTTTTCTTAATTATCGTTGTGCGGTTCCGCAGATAACCGGGTCCTCTGGAAACTTAGGGTTTACTCAAAGTTTCCTTATTTACGATTCATTGACAGTAGGTGAATTTCGGTTCCCACAGTTTGGTGCTAGAAGGAGGGGGGGTCGGATCTATCTCACACAGAAGCCGCAACATGTCCAACGAAGAAACAATGACTGGTGACCAACAAACTCGCGACGAAAGCGACAACGTTGATAAGACACCACCACCACAAGATGCGTCCGCGGCCAACGCTACAATTGCTAACGCCGAGACCATCGGAAAGATGCTTTGCGAGTTTAACAAAAAATCGGACGAGCAAGAAAAGCTCATTGGTTCGCTCGCAAAACGGGTCGAAACCCTAACTGCGAAAACCAGAGCAATTCGCCCCCGCGGAACTACTTAAATCCGCGGAAAGAGGCTCGATGTCGCTACTCCTGTGGATCGTCCCAGAACCGAGCAGGGTAACTTACCGGAGAAGGATTCCGGAAAAGATAACCCTGACACGATGCTAAACGAATAGGAAAAATCTCCTACTCGCGAACATGAGACCGAGGGAGACGACATCGAAAGGGTCAACCTGGAAATGAGCGACCAAGCCGAGTCGTCAGACGAGGACGCCGACGTCCATCCTAGGAGGAGAAAAACTCGCAGCCCTCCGCCGGAGTCTTCTCCCGAGCGTTCTCTTATTGGAGACGAGGAGGAGCTCTACTTTGCGCAATACGCAAAAACCGCTGAGGAGCGATCTCCGGTTACTCGCAGCAAACACCGACGAAATCAGAAAACTAATGGCGACCTGACCGAGATTCGCGATCTCCGCGAGTACATCACTAAAACAGCCGCAGCGGTAAAAGCGGTGAAATCTCAGATTCATCATGCTACCAGAGCCGCACCCAAAATCGATCGGCTTCTATACGAATCTCGGAAAACGCCCTTAACGGCTCGCATCACCGAGGTCAAGCTACCCGATCCCGGGAAACTTAAGGTGCCAACTTACTAAGGGACTTCCGATCCCATAGCGCACCTGCAGGCTTTCCAGATCACCATGGGACGAGCCAAACTCAAGGATCACGAAAAGGACGCAGGCTACTGCCGTCTGTTCGTCGAAAACCTAGAAGGAGCAGCGCTCGAGTGGTTTGTCAAACTTAGGCAGAATTCGATCGGAAGTTTCCGCCGACTCGCTTCCGAATTCCTGAAGCAGTACTCGATGTTCATCAATCCCTCCGCGATTTCATGAGCAGATTCAAACTCGTCATGGGGTTAGCGGAATCAGCAACAAAGCCACCGTCGACGCTCTCAGAAAATCGCTCTAGTTCAACTCAAAGTTCCGAAAATGGATAACTCTCGAATAACCGCGAACGTTCCAGGATGCGCTCGACAAGGCAACCGATTATATAACCATCGAGGAGGAGACCAAAATTCTGTCCGAAAAGAATAAGCCGACGAAAACATCCGCAAAGGATAACGCGTTCGAGCAGAAGCAGAAAAAGAAAAACTCTCGTAACGACAAGTTCGTCCATCATGAGGGGCAGGATCTCCAAGGGGCGCACAACTACGCCATTAACTCTGGATCGGAGCAAGGGTGAACTATGGGTAAAACGTGGACGAGAAATCCGAATTACGATGAGAATTCTTTCTGCGATCTCCACCAAACCCGTGGACATTCCACCGTGAACTGCAAAGTCCTTGGCGCCAGACTTACCGCAAAACTGATCGTGGGAGAACTCTCCGAGATTTCCAGCGTCAAGGACCTCATCCGTGATTCGGACTGCCTCCCGAAAAACGACAGGAACTCGCGAGCGGAAACTCCGCCTCAGGGGAACCAGTCGGGCGAAAAACAAGGACAAAGGCAAGACGAGAAGGGTAACGACGCTAACCACCGAAAGATCAACATGATTATCGGTGAATCGCAATACTACAACGACACCGTCTCGTCTATCAACTCCTACCAACGCAAAGCCGAAACCGGCTCGAGTTGGAAGGTGACATCGGATGACACTCTAAAGGGGGTGATCTCATTCGACGACGCCGAGAGCGGCGGAATCGACCAACCACACGCCGATCCCCTCACCATTGACTTAGTGATTGGCGACCTAGAGGTCGCTCGAATCCTGGTCGACACCGGAAGTACCGTCAACGTAATCTTCCGCAACACTTTAGCACGCATGGGAATAAAACTCTTAGAAGTCGAACCTATTCCAAAATCGTTGACCAGCTTTTCCGGCGAGACATCCATGACCTTGGGATCAATCTGGCTACCGGTGGCAGCCAAAGAATTGACGAAAATCGTCAACTTCGCAGTTGTCGTTTCCTGGCCATCTACAACGTGATCATGGGTACACCTTGGATAAAATCCATGAAGGCAGTTCTGTCGACGTATCACTTAGGCATCAAATTCCCGACTCCTAAGGGAATCACAGCAATCTGGGGGTGCCAAAGACAATCGTGATCCTGCTTCCTAGCCAAACATAAGCTGAGGAAATTGGCGGTCGCAATCGTGAAACCAAAACGGGCAAAGGTTACGCCACCGCCCGTGGAAGACGACGCAAAGCAAGCAACGGTTGAGAAATAACAATTTTCCGCGCCCATCGCTTCTACCCAACTGGAGGAGACAAACCCGGACAAAAACATCGATCCAGCGACTGAAGTGATCGAGAAATCTGCATACTCGCACAAACAATCAGAACTACGAGATGGCTTGATTTCCGAAAGGAATAAGTAGGCAGCTCGCCTAAAGACGAGTTTAGCTATCCCCCTTTCCGAAATGGGGGGGGGAGTGGGTGCGTATACGAGTATTCGTATACTCCCAAAATTTTTAAACATTCGCTTTGTAATCGAAAATTTTCGAAACTTTTTAATAAAGGCAAAGTTAGAACAATATAAAATTTCCGCTAATCTCCAAAACGCAAAAACAAAGTCTAAACATCCAGAAAATATTTCCGCAGTAACAATTACTTAACCATCTCTACAAAAACTTGTACACCAAATACTTTCGGAGAAGATTGGCGAGAAGTCGCCTAAATTCTCGAGAAAAACATTTCACTACGTCCGTCTGCGACTATAAAAATACAAACGCTCGGCGATTGGCCCCGTCGAGCACGCTAGCCGTTCTAAACAAACGCATCGACCCACTGGTCCGCATACATGTGACTAGGATAAAATACCGCGCTATTAAAAAAATCCAAATTTTTGGTCAGCACTTCCGGGCAACTTAGAAATTGTTCCCGGTGAGATGCTCGATTCCAGCCATACGAATCATATATGTGATGTAACTCAAATGTTTAACCCTAAGGAGTGATTTACTCTCTCAAATAAGAGGTTCAATCAAAGTACTTAGGGATCGAATCCACAAGGAACTAGAGTCACAAAAGATATAATCCTAAGTGATTAAGCTAGGTTGAAAAGGTTTTAAAACAGTAAATAAAATAGGGAGCAATGATAAGTTGCTAAGGAAAATAGGTTTTGGGTTTTAAAACAATGAAAGAAAGTAGTTAGATTCAAGGGTACTATTCAGAAAATCAGAATTATAAATCTATGGATGTCTTAACGAATTGCTTGCCAATATATGGGAACTTCAACCCTTAGACAAATCTATAGCTGTCGCTATTAGACTCGTCCATTGATCTGATTTTCGACTGCATCGATCGAAGTTTCTATCGCAGTGTCGATCGATATATGCTGCCGTCGATCGATGACTCTAGAGGAGTATCGATCGATATAAAGTATCAGATTGGATTGAAACTGTGTTCACCCGAGGATTTCTATCAGACCGGCTGTCACATCGAGCCTTAATAGATTCTGGGTTTAGCCAAATGATTTCAGGAAGATGACTATTAGATTAGTCACTTCATAATCATAACTCTAGGTAGCAAGTCTAGAGTAAGCATTAGGGTTCATTTGGATAATGAATATAACAACTCAACAATCCATAGTTGGGGCTAATCCCTCATAACTATTTGAACCCCAAATCTAACAGATGAATCTATGCAGACATAGCCATGAGATTCATAGCAAAAGAATAAGATGAAAAGAAAATACTTTTATTGCTTAGGTAAAAATAGAATACAAAACTTTCTTAATAGATCTAATTGTCTCACTCTAGGGCTCATAGGCATAACTATAAATATGGAGTACAATTAGGTTAAAAACTTGTCAGGGGCAGTCTTGTAATTTGGTGAGAACTTGGGCTTCAAGTCGGCCAAGTAAATCTTGCTCATCACGCTCTGTATCGATCGATGGTACATTGCGTACATCGATAGATGGAGTATCTCGACTTCAACTTCTACGGAATCGTCATCGATCGATTACACAATGTGTGTATCGATCGATATGTGTCTCTCAATGTCAGATCTTCATAGTCAACTTGTAAAACACTCCTTTAAGCTCCATAAGGCACCTAAATCATCACTTTACGACAAAATGCTCCTGAACCTGAAAACATACCTAATAGACTCCAAAACATAGATAATTATAATAAAAACATATATAAAATATGACCAAAAACGGGTCAAAATCATGGAATATCAACTCCCCCAGACTTAAAATTTTGCTTGTCCTCAAGCAAACTTTAATTTAGTCTTGAAAGAAGCTTAAAAACAGCAGTGACTCAATCAAAATCTCAACTTAAAAATCATAACCTCTTACTTTGTTGCAAATCACATCTCATTCCTATCAACTACAGAAGTACATTATACCATGTCCTAGCTTAGCAACCTAATACATCTAGCCAATCAACTTAAACATTCCTTGTCTGTCTATCCCCTCTACTGATTTCATTTATGTATAAAAATAAAGGTGTAGGCTTTACCTTGGGAGTATCGATCAAGGAACACTTGGATTCAACTCAAACAAGTTTCAAGCATTCTCATCCTGGTTCCCTTTCTTTCATTATCCCCCTTTTCTGAATCCCAACTCTTTCTTTCTCTCTCTTTTTTTTTTATATCAATCCCAATGAACAGTTAATGTTCATCTTATTGACTTTTCTTGACAAATTGTAAGCGAATAGTGGGGTCATAGGTAATGTACCTCTCCCTCGCTTTGATCATTCCTTTGATTTAGAATAGTGGGGTCATAGGTAATGTATCTCTCCCTCTGCCTCTCTGGAAATCATATTAGTCTTTTATTCTCTGGGGATGCCGAAGGAAGGAAAGAAGGAAACCAAAATTTTTGAGACTTTTACCTTCCAGACTTGCAAGAGGATTCTGATCCCTTGTATACCAAGCCCCAAGACAAGCAATAGATGTCAGGTTAAGTTGGAAATCAGCTTTGGTTCTTCCAGACAATCATGAAAGTGTTGACATAGGTGATTGGTGATCCACTTTAGCATCTATAGTTCTTTCTACAATCAATAAATCTAAGAATGGTGCTATAGAGTGGTAAGATAAAAAGTAAGACTTTGAAATTTTTTCCCTTTCTTGACTCAATAAAACCAATTTTTGAAAACTTTATGAATAAGATCAAAAAGAGGTAAAGTAGCATCAGTAATCAACTCCCCCCCAGACTTAAATCATACACTGTCCTCAGTGTATAATCAATCAGAGTTAGGGCATTGGAAAAATTAAATAAGTAACTGATATCGAAATGGTGAACGAGATACCTGACCAATATGGGTATCGATCGATGGTGAGTCGCCATCGTCGATCGATGCGTTTTTGTATGTGTCGAGCGATATCGACTGGTCGTATCGGGCGATAGGTATGGATCGTGTGTGTATTTTCCTAAAAACAAATAAAAACGAAACTAGTAAGTAAAAATAAAATAAAATAAGTAAGTAAAACACCTAGCAGTGGGTTGCCTCCCACTCAGCGCTTGGTTAAAGTCAGTAAGCTTGACTGTGGAATTATGGTGGCTAGTGAGGTGGGTTGCATGTACTTGTTGGTAAACAAGTGTCCTCCTTTTCTTGTGTTTCTTCAAACCATGATGTTAGAAAGCTTCTTGTGGCCTTCTCACTTCTAGTCATACTCGTCTTCAAACCATTAACTTCTGTTTGGATCCTTTCTAAACACCCCTCTAAGTTGGAAAGGCTGTACTGATGGTTGCCAAGCATGCTGTAGATGTGTTCTGTTGTTCGCTGCATGGTGTCGTGGTGTGTTGGATCGTCGGTCGATTCTGGAGGTTGCATATCGGTCGATGCTTTGTGTGCTTCATCGATCGATGGGGATGGGTCAGGTCGGCTGGTGAGCTGTCTCTGAATATCTTCAACCTCCTTCTGAATATCTTCCATTGTGCATTGTAGACCTTTGAAATCACTGTGTAAGGGAAACCAGTATTCGTCCAGTAGTCTGTAATCTTCGTCTCCACAAAACTCAATAGATTTGTAGATTTGTGTTGTGGTTTCTTCAAGTTCTTCCCTGGTACAGAATTCCCGAGCACGGGTATCGATCGATGGACTGGGTTTGTCATCGATCAATAGCTTCTGTAAGTGGTGCTCAATCGGGTGCTGGACTGCTGTATCGATCGATGCAGGGGGATCTGTATCGGACGATGGCTGTGGCTGAGAGTTCAGTTGTGCACGCAAGGTGTTGACTTCTTCTTCTAGGGCTTCTCTTTCATATCGTACAAAGTCAGGGCTGGTGGTATTCCAGAGTAATTCACCTTGAAGTCTTGATAGTTTTGTCTCATGTTCATATTGCATGGCTGCTTTCTCCCAATTGTGATCTCCGGTTCTTGCATCAAGCATGTGTGTGACTTCTGCTTGTGTGAAGAGCTTGCAATCAGGAACTCCTTTAGTGTAAGCTTCAGCAAACTCTGGTAAACAGAAACAAGAACGTCCAAATAATGAGGCTCTCTTCAGCAGGTTTCTCATATCGTCTTTGGTAACATGTATGATGTCTCTGTTTACTTCTCTTGCATGGCCAGATTCATCTCTGTAGACTCCATATTCGTCCTTCTTTTCCAAAAAGAAACGATGAACTCCGTTGTTGAAGGCTCTCTTCCCAAACTCTCGGTGCATATCGATCGTTGCACGTTTCCATGTATCGGTCGATGGCCGTTGAAACTGGTGCGGATCGTTTTCGATGATAGGTCCATTGGCCATCTGGAGTATGTCTGCAACATCTTCTGTGGAGATAGGAATGATTCTCCCATCTATAGCTCGTGCATGACCATCTGAATCCTTGAAAATACCAAACTCATCCGGTATTAGTGAATTTAAATCGAATATAGGTAATTTTACCTCAGATGGTGTTGTGGCAGGATCGGCTGGTGGGTGGAGATTGATATCGAGCGATGGTGAAACTGCTTCATCGGTCGATTTGTGTGTGAAACATGTCGGTCGACGGCTTGAACTCCATGTCGAGCGATACGGTATCTGCAGGTTGAATCGCGGCTTGTAGGGGTGTTGTGTCTACTGAAAAACTTTCGTGATAACCGCTGGCCCAGCTTCCAATCAGGTAATCTCCGTCTCGTGGTTCGTGTGGGACATAGACTGGTTTGCAGTAGGGTTCGTCGCTCGTTTATTCGAAACGTCGTTTGAGCAATCTGGGTGGAGGCATATTGATATACCATGATTACACCCACTTTTGGTCATGGTATTGATATGTTTTTATGAATATTTACTACAGTATAGAATCTATTTAGATTATTTACAGGTTCAGGTACGTCCTGGTGAAATATGGTGATTTTGGTGTCTTTTGGAGCCTTTAAGTGCAGAACTGCGCAGACGCGTCAGATGTTTAGATATATATGTAGACCTTCCCATGGTGAGATTGAGCCCATATTTTGACACAAGATAGATCTTTGAGTTAGCTTTCCAATCCCACCGGTTTGGGGTAAATCCAACAGTTAGATCAGAAGTTATGCCCGTTTTACTGAAGAGTGGTCAGTGTGCCTCATGAGAGAAGACTGTCGGGAAGATATGTGCATATCGATCGATGAGAAACACTTCATATCGATCAATATGGATGCCAGAATGCGGGCCGGGTATATTTCGTGACCAACTGAAGCCCAAGAGAAACCTAAATTACCAGAATGCCCTTGGACGACCAGAAACCCTATTTTATGTTATTTGCAAGCCATTGTTGACGGCTATGCTTTCTACGCTTCTTTTTCATCTTTGTTTCATTGCTCTTAGTTAGGGGAGAAGAGGGGAACTGCTTCAGAGTCCTCTTGGAACTCCATTGGAATTATCTTTATTTTCTTATTCTATTATTATTCAGACTATGATTTGTGTTTCTTCTATCATGTCTTAGTAGTTCATCTTGTTAGGTTTAGGGATTTCATGAGCTTAATGTTAAACTGAATATCAATTAGGATTGCTAGAATATCTATAGATCTCTACACCAGGGTGATTTGTAATACTAGGATCTGGAGTAATTAGGATACCACGATAGTGTGACTGATTGCTTGAACCTAGAATCATAGGACAATTGAGATACACGAAAGTGTANATTTCATGAGCTTAATGTTAAACTGAATATCAATTAGGATTGCTAGAATATCTATAGATCTCTACACCAGGGTGATTTGTAATACTAGGATCTGGAGTAATTAGGATACCACGATAGTGTGACTGATTGCTTGAACCTAGAATCATAGGACAATTGAGATACACGAAAGTGTAGTCAATTAACGGAACCCGAATCCTGCCGGATTAGATACTTAGGCGCAGATGATAATTTGGTCTAGGAATCTGGTTGAACACAATCGATTAGGTCGTTAATTCTTGTCTGAGGTAATATCGATCGATACTCAGGCCATAGTATCGATCGATACTCACTTCTTGTTCGCATGCGATAGCATGAACAAGGACTTAGACATCTGATTAGTAATTGCATTGATAGATGGATTACTTATTAAAATCGAGTTCTAGAATGAATCTATAAACTATTAGCATCTTGAATTGTTGTTTTGAATCTCTTAATTGATAAATCCCTAGGTCTAGCTATTTCTCCTTACTATTTACAAACTCAACCGATTGAACAACTACCTTGTTCACATTACTTTTATTTACTGTTTTCTAAACTGTTTACCTAGCTTACCCTTGATTTCTATAGTTTATTGTGTGCTCCTGCTCTCTGTGGATTCGATCCCTAAGTACTACGATTGAACCTCTTATTTGAGAGAGTAATTCACTCCTTAGGGTTAAACATTTGAGTGATATCAAATTAGGCGCCGTTGCCGGGGAGCAAGGATTCGCCATTAGACTTGATTAATAGGTTTAGTCTAGGTTTTATTTACTGTTATAGTTATTTACTAAACTTTTTTTCTTGTCTTTCAGGTACATACATGTCTATCAGTACCAGAAGCAGCAAGGAGGAATTACTTTTCGACTCAGATCCTACAAGATTGGAGCATTCGATCCGCAAAGAAAAACGCTCCCTATCGATCGATACTTCACTTCGAAGATCGATCGATACTGAGCAGCGAGACATGGTTGCGACGATATCACTTGTACGAGATGAGAATGGAGACCTGCATGACCAGGAAGGTCATCTGTGTAATGCAGCAGGTCAGAAGATAGATTGAGAAGGAACTGAGCCATCTGCTACCACTAAGGATGCTAGAGTTTCTCGCAAGAGAACGCTAGCAGAGTTGATCAGGTCTGGAGAGTTATATACCAACATGTCGGCTATCCGAATACCTAAGTCCCAGAATTTCCAGTACAGGGTAAACACCTCCTTCATGTGAGTGAGCACCCTTATTGCGGTCTGCCTCATGAAAATCCCCTGGACCATATTCAGACACTAGAAGACTATACGTCTGGAATCCAGAAGAATGAAGCAACGAAAGACTACATCATCTGCAAGTTGTTCACATATTCACTTTCTGGGGATGCTAAACGTTGGCTGAGGCGTCTACCACCAGGATCTCTCACTACATGGAATGATGTCAGGAATGAATTCATTAATGAATTCTGCGATGATGCAAGGGCTGAAGAGATCAGAGATGAGATTTGGACATTCTCTCAAGGACCTACATAAGCTTTCAAAAGCTCTTGGGAGAGGTTTATGGGATACCAAAAGGATTGTCCACATCATGGTTTTACGGAGATTCAGTTATTAAAGAAGTTCTACAGAGGCGTTGATGTAAGATACCGTGTTATGATGGACAGTGTAAGCGATGGAAACTTTCAGACAAGGACCATAGAGGAAGCTAAGAGGCTGATTGAGAACATGGTGTCTAGCAACAGTGTCGCAAATCTGGATATACATAGGGTAAAATCAGCTGCAAAGGATAGTGACAGGAATGTTGAAGCTGAGATTGGTTCTGTACATTAAGTCTCATGTGTGCAACACGCTACATACCAGAATGAGGATGAGATGGAATTTATGCTAGAGAAGCTTTTGAAACAACAGAAAGAGATGACTGAGCGTTTAAATCTGGAATTGGATTTTATCTGCAATGATTGGAATGGAAAGTTAGAAACCTTAGATAGCCATTTTCAGATGCTACGCACCCAAGCTTATCATACTGCAGAAGCTGTGAAGCAAGAAGCTTTGTTCAAAAAGGAAGCTGTGGAAAGTGAGAAGCACCAGGTTGATGACATCATAGATATTGAGCAGGAGAAGCTGGAAGAAGATGCTTTTCAAGTCGAAAGCTTCATGTCTATAGGCAACTTGTACTGGTGTCGACCGACACCAACACCCGAGCATCGCTCGACATCATCACCTGAGCGTCGACCGTAACTATCTGATCGATCGACACCACTTTTGGGATCATATAAGTTTGTTGGCATTCATAACCACTCCGACTTTACCGCTCAACACCCACACCCTCCCACCCTACTTCGAGTTAACACAGATGTCGTCGATCGACAGGAGAAGCGGAACATCGATCAACAGGAGGAGCAGAACATCGATCGACAGGAGAAGAAGAACATCGATCGACATCCGCCCATGCCATGTCGAGTTATTTTACCAGATCTTGATGCACACCGCTTGAAGGCAACTCGAAACCCATCTCAGACTCCAGTTTTCTTCAACACAAGAGAGAAGATGAATCAGCAATCTGCAGAAGCACCAAAGCAAGGGAACTCAACCCTAGCTGAAACCTCTTTTGTTGAGAATGTCGATCAACGACATACACCAAGTATCGAACGACACCAAGGGGATGGATACGAAACTGCCATAGAGAGTCAGGTACCAAAAGATGAGATTCAAGTTGAGACGAGAGTGAAATCTAGGAAACCCTATATTCCCAAGCACCTCAGAAGAGAAATTAACGACATGGAACTTAATGGATTTCACAAAAAGGTGAAGAGGGTTCCCAAGAATATGTCTTTCGAGGATGCATATTATAAGTACAGACTTGGTAATTTCTTCAGAGAAAGCAGAGAGACATATAAGGACATTGAGCTGTTATTCAACACGATATGTCGTAGGCCTCATAGAACTCTAAAGAAGGAGTAAGATCCAGGGAAGTTCCTGATTCCATGCTGTATAGATAACTATGATTTGCCAACCGCCCTCTGCGATACTGGATCTGCAGTCAGCATCATGGCAATAGACATTGCTGAAGTAATAGGATTAGAGGTGGAACCTTCTAAAGATAGTTTCACTTTCGCAGACAACACCAGAGTTGATTCAGCAGGCATCATCAAGAATGTTAAAGTGGAGATAGGGGATTGCACTGTTCCAGTAGACTTTCATGTCATGGAGATTAAACCAGGTACAAAGAATTCGCTTCTCTTTGGAAGAGCCTTCATGGCTACAGTGGGAGCAGTTTGTGATCTTAAGAAGAACAGGATGTGCCTGACTAATGTTGATGAAACTGTCTTCTATCATCCTTTGGAAAAGAAGACCGATGAGAAGTTTATTTCATGCATAGAGATGTTTGATGNAGAATTCGCTTCTCTTTGGAAGAGCCTTCATGGCTACAGTGGGAGCAGTTTGTGATCTTAAGAAGAACAGGATGTGCCTGACTAATGTTGATGAAACTGTCTTCTATCATCCTTTGGAAAAGAAGACCGATGAGAAGTTTATTTCATGCATAGAGATGTTTGATGATCCAGCACCTAAAGATGGTTCAAACCGCGAGTCCGCAGAGACAGAATCAACATCGATCGACATTCACCATTCAGCATCGGTCGACAAGCAGCCTTCAGAATCGATCGACACGGAGCATTTAGCATCGATCGATACCCTCTGTATTTCAGAACAGACCGAGACTGAAAAGCCTGAGTCTGGGGGAAGGACAAGGAGTAGGAAGACGAAAAAGAAAAGGAATGCAGATGCAGATTTCCTATCACTAGTTCCTTCACAAGGTCACGAGGGAAGTGTTGAATATAAAGTGCGCTGCAGAGGAAGTTCTGAACCGTTTGCCAAGGTTAGAGTGCTATGTGATCCAGAGCTGAGAGATAAAGGAGAAGCATGAGCCAGAGCTTTTACAAACTACATCAACAAAATGAGGAAGAGAGACACTGAGACTTGTTCTGGAGCAAGTTCACATCTTCACCCGGACTAAATCAGATCTCTAGAAGTAAAGCTAATGACTAAAAATAAGCGCTGAGTGGGAGGCAACCCACTGTTAAGTAATTTTCAATATGGTTCTATTTTCATTTATTACTGATATTTTGTTTTCTAAGGATTTCAGGTATTAGGAAAAAGATTCGAGGAAGATGAGTTATGCGCCAGCTATCGACAGACAACCGGCTGGTGTCACTCGACAGATCAACACAAGTATTGATCGCCACTTTACTGTGTTGATCGATACTCACATCAAAGCAGGTATACAGTCTTTCTTTGTTAAATTTTTCCTTATGGTTTATTGTCCCACCAATCTTGGGCTTAGTAACATTGGTCAAAGTGTTATTTAAGTCTAGGGGAGGTTCTACTAATATTATGTTTGAGTTAGTTATTTGGAATAAAAATTCGAGTAGACGATTTCCTTGGATATCGACCGATTAGAGCATGTCGATATCGATCGACAGTACATCACTTACATCGACCGATGGTAACTCTTTTCATCGATCGATACTTGAGCCGGTCTGGTATACCGTTCCTACTTGTTAAATTTCGTACTTCTACTTTATGATTTTCACCTTACCGCCGACTGTGTTACACTGGGGACAGTGTAATTTAAGTCTGGGGGGATTACTACCGTTTCTCTACCTTATGAGTCTTATTTAAAATGTATTCAAAAAATTTTTATTGAGTCAAGAAGGGGATGATGACCTATTTCGATTTATAACTTGTCATCTAACCACTCTTTAGACCAGTCTTAGATTTACTGACCGCAGAAGTACTAGAGATACTAAAGTGGATCAATCTGTCAACTATGTTTGCACTTGCTGAGAATGTTTGAAGGAACCTAAAGCTGACCTCGAACCTAATATTGACTTGATTTGCTTGTCTTGGGGCTTTGTATATAAGGGATCAGATACCTCCTGCAAGTCTGAAAGGTACAAGTCTGTAAATTTTTGGTTTCCTTCTCTCCTTCCTTTGGCATCCAAAAAGAGAAAAAAAAAAGATTGAGATGATTTCCTGAGAGGCAGAGGGAGAGGTACATTACCCATGACCCCACTATTCTAATTCAAAGGAATGATCACACATTGTGGAAGCGAGGGAGAGGTAAATTACCCATGACCCCACTATTCGCCTACACTTTGTCAGAAAAGAGCTACAAAAAGTAGAAGGATCAATAAGATGAACATCAGTTGTTCATTGGGATTGATATAAAAAAAAAAAGAAAAAGAAAAATTTGGGATTCAGAGAAGGGAGATATAGGGAGAAAAGAAACCAGAATAAGACTGCCTATTTACTCAGCAACTTGCTTGAGTTGAATCCAAGTGTTCCTTGATCGATAATCCCAAGGTAAAGCCTGCACTTTTATTTTATGCAAGAAATGAGGTTAGTAGAGGGGATTGTCACACAAGATCTGTTGAGTTGTTGAATAGGTGAATTTGGTTGCTATACTAGAATATTGTATAATGTGCTTCTAAGGTTAGGATGTTTATGATTTGTTTTGCACTACTAGAGAGATGGTTACTGAGTTTTAAAATCTTTTGTGTCCCTGCTATTTTCAAACCTCTTTCAGAGAGACTGCCTGTATGTTTTGCTTGAGGACAAGCAAAAGAGTAAGTCTGGGGGAGTTGATATACCATGATTTTGACCCACTTTTGGTCATGCTATTGATATGTTTTTATGAATATTTACTACAATATAGAGTCTATTTAGAGTATTTACAGGTTTAGGTACGTCCTGGTGAAATATGGTGATTTTGGTGTCTTTTGGAGCCTTTAAGTGCAGAACTGCGCAGACGCGTCAGATGTTTAGATACGGATGGAGACTTCCCATGGTGCGATTGAGCCCATCTTTTGACACAAGATAGAGCTTTGAGTTAGCTTTCGAATCCCACCGGTTTGGGGTCAATCCAACAGTTAGATCAGAAGTTATGCCCGTTTTACTGAAGAGTGGTCAGTCTGCCTCGCGAGAGAAGACTGTCGGGAATATATGTGCATATCGATCGATGAGAAACACTTCATATCGATCGATATGGATGCCAGAATGCGGGCCGAGTATATTTCGTGACCAATTGAAGCCCAGGAGAAACCTAAATTACCAGAATGCCCTTGGATGACCAGAAACCCTATTTTATGTTATTTACAAGCCATTGTTGACGGCTATGCTTTCTACACTTCTTTTTCATCTTTGTTTTATATCTCTTATATAGGGGAGAAGAGGGGAACTCCTTCAGAGTCCTCTTGGAACTCCATTGGAATTATCTTTATTTTCTTATTCTATTATTATTCAGACTATGATTTGTGTTTCTTCTATCATGTCTGAGTAGTTCATCTTGTTAGGTTTAGGAATTTCATGAGCTTAATGTTAAACTGAATATCAATTAGGATTGCTAGAATATCTATAGATCTCTACACCAGGGTGATTTGTAATACTAGGATCTGGAGTAATTAGGATACCACGATAGTGTGACTGATTGCTTGAACTTAGAATCATAGGACAATTGAGATACACGAAAGTGTAGTCAATTAACGGAACCCGTATCCTGCTGGATTAGATACTTAGGCGCAGATGATAATTTGGTCTAGGAATCTGGTTGAACACAATCGATTAGGTCGTTAATGCTTGTCTGAGGTAATATCGATCGATACTCAGGCCATAGTATCGATCGATACTCACTTCTTGTTCGCATGCGATAGCATGAACAAGGACTTAGACATCTGATTAGTAATTGCATTGATAGATGGATTACTTACTTATTAAAATCGAGTTCTATAATGAATCTATAAACTATTAGCATCTTGAATTGTTGTTTTGAATCTCTTGATTAATAAATACCTAGGTCTAGCTATTTCTCCTTACTATTTACAAACTCAACCGATTGAACAACTACCTTGTTCACATTACTTTTATTTACTGTTTTATAAACTGTTTACCTAGCTTAACCTTGATTTCTGTTGTCTATTGTGTGCTCCTACTCTCTGTGGATTCGATCCTTATGTACTACAATTGAACCTCTTATTTGAGAGAGTAATTCATTCCTTAGGGTTAAGCATTTGAGTGATATCACATATCGATCGATGGTGTAGGGTATACATCGGTCGATGGGTGTCGGAGGAAGGTCGTATGAGGCGGGTGTTCTGCATCTTCTCGAATAAATCGGTACTCTATAGCTCGTTCCTCCTCATAATCTTCATCATACTCCTCTTGAGTAGTGATACTAGCGAGCTCGGGCAAGTAGTGATCGTTTTCCCACTCATCTGCACTGAAATCAGCGTCTGGAACTCGTCTTCGATCCGTCGGAATATTCCATCGAGCGATGACCAGGTAATACTGTCGGTCGATGGTGCTGCAAGGGTATCGATCGATAATGAAGTGGTGTCGTCGGTCGATACTGCTTCTTCAGTTTCATATTCTTCCATAGAATCAAATTTGTGGGCACAGAAACAGGTGGCTACGAGTGTTGAGCTAGCTGGCCTTGGAAACTTGATGACTGGAATAGGGTCATATTGGATGGAAGGGTTGATAAGGGTTAGGCAGAGCTTGGTTGTTTGTAGGTCACAAACAGCTCCAACTGTGGCTAAGAAGGCTCTTCCAAGTAGTATAGAAGTCTTGAAGCTGAGCTTGTTGGAGAGGACATGGAAGTCTGTAGGAATTAAGGTTTCTCCTATCTGTATCTCAAGGTTGCGAACGATGCCTCCAGAGCTTTGCTGAGAACAATCCACAAAGATGAAAGTTTCTTCAGAAGGCTCTATCTTCAGACCTAGATGATCTGCCATGAGCTTGGGTAAGATGCTAACTCCAGATCCTATGTCACAGAGGGCACGTGAGAACTCAACACCTCTAATGGAGCAAGGTATTGTGAATTTCCCTGGATCGTTCTTCTTCTTCAGTATTATCTTCTGCTTGAGGCTATCTCTGATTTGGTTAAACATCCTCCTGATATCTTCTTCTGACTCCTTGGTTTCTCTGAAGAACATCCACAATCTGTGTGAAAAGTAGGCTTCTTCAAAAGGTTTCTCTTTAGGTATTATGGGACTCTTTTTCTGAAGCTTGACAACTCCTTCTCATTAGCTTCTCTTTTATAGGGTTTAGGTATCTTCTGTTTCCTTTTTCTGAGAACTCTCCCCTGATTTTCAATTTTTATCTCCATGGACTCAAAAATATCTGTGGGTCTCTCTTTTAGGGCTGCTGTAAGGTTTCTGGTGGTGTAATATCTCTCCCAGAAAGCGTCAAGACCTGCATTGTCGATCTTAGGTAGCTGCACTCGGCGTTGGGGTACTGTGTATCGATAGACACTGGTTGAAGTGTGTCGAGCGATGCCAGGGTCTTGGTGTCGGTCGATGACGGGCTCATTATGTCGATTGATGACAGGTGTGGGCGGATGTGGGTGAAGTGCGGTGAATTCGACGTGAGACATAATCTTGACGGAATTGCACTCACGAGGGTTTTCGTCTGAGTCCATCGATCGACACTCGTCAAAGTCGATCGATCAACGAACTGAAGGTGATATCGATCGATGTTGGGCTGGTTATATCGATCGATAGTAATCGTAGGCGAACTCTCGTTCACTCTCATCATCAGATCTCTTGATTTTTTCTACTACCTCTTGCCAAAAGTCATCATCTAGGAGGGCATTGATGTTCTGGGTGTGTACAAACTCCTGCTTCTTAACTGCTTCTCCTGTCTGAAACACTTGGGTCTCTAGCTTCTTCACATGGGTGCTGAGGGCATCTATCTTCGTGATGAAGGTGGTGTAGACTGAATCGATCTTTCCATTGAAGTTTACCTCGAGTTTCTGCTGACTCTCAAGTATCTTGTCTATCAACTCCTCCAGTTTAGTATCTTGGGTGGGTGGGTGTGGATTTGAGTAGAAAGCACTTCCATAGCTTCTGTTGCTGTTAGGGTTGCTACTGCTGAAGGTGTTGGGCTTCTGGGAACTCTGGTTAAAGTTGCTTCTCTGGCCTGTGAAGTTTCTGTATCCTCCTTGGTTACCAGATCTCTGAAAACCGGCTCCACTAATCCAGTTGACATCTTCTTCAACAATTTCTGAATCTTCCACTGAACAGATCTTCTTGTTTAGGAGCTTCTGAATGTTGTCTAGCTGTGCTTGAACTTCATTGACGTACTCCTTCCCAAGGGATGATGTAGTCTGCGACATAGAGTTTCTTGTGCAGTTGCTGGAAGCTAAGTTATCAATTAGCTTGATAGCATTCTGAGGATTCCTGGTGGTGAAGTTGCCATCGCTAGCTTTATCAAGGGCTCTCTTGAAATCGGGGCTGATGCCTCTGTAGAAAGTGCAGAGCAATTGCACTTTGTTGAATCCGTGGTGTGGGCAATCTCGCTGGTAGGACTTGAATCTGTTCCAAGTATCCTTGAATGACTCTTCAGGGGCTTGGATGAATGTAGCAATTTTCTTCCTCCAGTCTTCAGCGCGTGAATCATCAAAGAAATTACGCAGGAAGGCGTGCTTGATATCACTCCAGGTTGTAAGGGAACCTGGTGGTAGTTGTCTTAGCCATTGAAAAGCTTCTTCAGATAGAGAGTACTTGAAAAGCTTGCAGAAAAGATAGTCTTGAGGGATTCCTTTTGCTTTGACTAGGGTGACAAGATCCTCGAACCTCTCCAGATGGTCCATAGGATGCTCATGGGGCAAACCACAAAAGGGATTTGTCCTACAAGTGTGTAGTACTGCGGCTTGAGCTCAAAATCTCCTCTCTGAATAGCAGGAGGGAGAATGGCTGATCGGTTTGAATAGAACTGATCCGGACGGTTGTAATCAGCCAGAGTTCTGGTCTCATCTACAGGTTGAATGATGCCTGTGGGTGCAGTCTCTTCTTCAGTAATGATCTCCTTCTGATCATTCAGCTTCTGACCTGCTGCATTTCGCAGGTGACCATCTTGATCACGCAAGTCTCCATTCTCGTCGGGTATGAGAATCATAGGCGCTACCATGTCTCGCCGGTTAGTATCGATCGATGTAAGGTGTTGTATATCGTTCGATGTCAAGTGAAGGATATCGGTCGACGAACGGTTGTTGATGTCGATCGATGAGGTGGTGAAGGTATCGGTCGACGAAGGGTTGTTGATGTCGATCGATGAGGTGGTGAAGGTATCGGTCGACGTACGGTTGTTGATCGTCGGTGGAAAGTGCGTATTGGTCGATATAGAGGTGTTGGTATCGATCGATGCGGAGCGTATGTCTTTGCGGATGCTACGCTCTAGGTTGTTGGGATCGTCTGAGTACAAAAGTTGCTTGTCCTTGTTGCTTCTAGTACTGCTGGGCATGTACCTGAAAGAGACAAAAAGAAAAAGAAAAAAATTTGTGTCAAAAGATGAAAAAAAAAAGTAACAAATAACCTAGACTGAATCAAATTAAATCTAATAATGTTCTTAGTTCCCCGAGAACGGCGCCTAATTTGATGTCACTCAAATGTTTAACCCTAAGGAGTGATTTACTCTCTCAAATAAGAGGTTCAATCGTAGTACTTAGGGATCGAATCCACAAGAAAGTAGAGTCACAAAAGATATAATCCTAAGTGATTAAGCTAGGTTGAAAAGGTTTTAAAATATAAAACAGTAAATAAAATAGGTAGCAATGATAAGTTGCTAAGGAAAATAGGTTTTGGGTTTTAAAACAATGAAAGAAAGTAGTTAGATTCAAGGTTACTATTCAGAAAATAAGGATTATAAATCTATGGATGTCTTAACGAATTGCTTGCAAATATATGAGAACTTCAACCGTTAGACAAATCTATAGCTGTCGCTATTAGACTCGTCCATTGATCTGATTTCCGACTGCATCGATCGATGTTGCTATCGCAGTGTCGATTGATATATGCTGTCGTCGATCGATGACTCTAGAGGAGTATCGATCGATATAAAGTATCAGATCGATTTGAAACTGTGTTCACCCGAGGATTTCTATCAGACCGGCTGTCGCATCGAGCCTTAATAGAGTCTGGGTTTAGCCAAATGATTTCAGGAAGATGACTATTAGATTAGTCACTCCATAATCATAACTCTAGGTAGCAAGTCTAGAGTAAGCATTAGGGTTCATTTGGATAATGAATTTAACAAGTCAACAATCCATAGTTGGGGCTAATCTCTCATAACTATTTGAACCCCAAATCTAACAGATGAATCTACCCAGACATAGCCAAGAGATTCATAGCAAAAGAATAAGATGAAAAGAAAATACTTTTATTGCTTAGGTAAAAATAGAATACAAAACTTTCTTAACTAATTGTCTCTCTCTAGGGCTTATAAGCATAACTATAAATATGGAATACAATTATGTTAAAAACTCGTCAGGGGCAGTCTTGTAATTTGGTGAGAACTTGGGCTACAAGTCGGCCAAGTAAATCTTGCTCATCACGCTCTGTATCAATCGATGGTACATTGCGTACATCGATCGATGGAGTATCTCGACTTCAACTTCTACCGAATCGTCATCGATCGATTACACAATGTGTGTATCGATCGATATGTGTCTCTCAATGTCGGATCTTCATAGTCAACTTGTAAAACTCTCCTTTAAGCTCCATAAGGCACCTCAGTCATCACTTTACGACAAAATGCTCCTGAAACTGAAAACATACCTAATAGACTCCAAAACATAGATAATTATAATAAAACATATAGAAAATATGACCAAAAACGGGTCAAAATCATGGAATATCAACTCCCCCAGACTTAAGCTTTTGCTTGTCCTCAGGAAAACTTTAAGTTAGTCTTGAAAGAAGTTTAAAAACAGCAGGGACTCAATCAAAATCTCAACTTAAAAATCATAATCTCTTACTTTGTTGCAACCCAAATCTCATTCCTATGAACTACAGAAGTACATTATACCATATCCTAGCTTAGCAACCTAATACATCTAGCCAATCAACTTAAACATTCCTTGTCTGTCTATCTCCTCTACTGATTTCATTTATGCATAAAAATAAAGGTGTAGACTTTACCTTGGGAGTATCGATCAAGCAACACTTGGATTCAACTAAAACAAGTTTCAGGCATTCTCATCCTGGTTCCCTTTCTTTTTTTATCCCCCTTCTCTGATACCCCACTCTTTCTCTCTCTCTTTTTTTTTTTATATCAATCCCAATGAACAGTTAATGCTCATCTTATTGACTTTTCTTGACAAATTGTAAGAAAATAGTGGGGTCATAGGTAATGTACCTCTCCCTCGCTTTGATCATTCCTTTGATTTAGAATAGTGGGGTCATAGGTAATGTACCTCTCCCTCTGCCTCTCAGGAAATCATATTAGTCTTTTATTCTCTGGGGATGCCGAAGGAAGGAAAGAAGGAAACCAAAATTTTTGAGACTTTTACCTTCCAGACTTGCAAGAGGANCCGAAGGAAGGAAAGAAGGAAACCAAAATTTTTGAGACTTTTACCTTCCAGACTTGCAAGAGGATTCCGATCCCTTGTATACCAAGCCCCAAGACAAGCAATAGATGTCAGGTTAGGTTGGAAATCAGCTTTGGTTCTTCCAGACAATCATGAAAGTGTTGACATAGGTGATTGGTGATCCACTTTAGCATCTATAGTACTTTCTGCAATCAATAAATCTAAGAATGGTGCTAAAGAGTGGTAGTATAAAAAGTAAGACTTTGAAATTTTTTCCCTGTCTTGACTCAATAAAATTTTTTTGAAAACTTTATGAATAAGATCAAAAAGAGGTAAAGTAGCTTAAGTAAAGTAGCATCTTTGTCAAAAAAATGAAAAAAAATAAAAAGTAACAAATAACCTAGACAGAATCAATTTAAATCTAATAGTGATCTTAAATCCCCGGCAACGGCGCCTAATTTGATGTCACTTAAATGTTTAACCCTAAGGAGTGATTTACTCTCTCAAATAAGAGGTTCAATCGTAGTACTTAGGGATCGAATCCACAAGGAACTAGAGTCACAAAAGATATAATCCTAAGTGATTAAGCTAGGTTGAAAAGGTTTTAAAACAGTAAATAAAATAGGTAGCAATGATAAGTTGCTAAGGAAAATAGGTTTTGGGTTTTAAAACAATGAATGAAAGTAGTTAGATTCAAGGTTACTATTCAGAAAATCAGGATTATAAATCTATGGATGTCTTAACGAATTGCTTGCAAATATATGAGAACTTCAACCCTTAGACAAATCTATAGCTGTCGTTATTAGACTCATAAATTGATCTGATTTCCGACTGCATCGATCGATGTTGCTATCGCAGTGTCGATCGATGTTGCTATCGCAGTGTCGATCGATATATACTGCCGTCGATCAATGACTCTAGAGGAGTATCGATCGATATAAAGTATCAGATCAGATTGAAACTGTGTTCACCCGAGGATTTCTATCAGACCGGCTGTCGCATCGAGCCTTAATAGAGTCTGGGTTTAGCCAAATGATTTCAGGAAGATGACTATTAGATTAGTCACTCCATAATCATAACTCTAGGTAGCAAGTCTAGAGTAAGCATTAGGGTTCATTTGGATAATGAATATAACAACTCAACAATCCATAGTTGGGACTAATCCCTCATATCTATTTGAACCCCAAATCTAACAGATGAATCTACTCAGACATAGCCAAGAGATTCATAGCAAAAGAATAAGATGAAAAGAAAATACTTTTATTGCTTAGGTAAAAATAGAATACAAAACTTTCTTAATAGATCTAATTGTCTCTCTCTAGGGCTCATAGGCATAACTATAAATATGGAATACAATTATGTTAAAAACTCGTCAGGGGCAGTCTTGTAATTTGGTGAGAACTTGGGCTACAAATCGGCCAAGTAAATCTTGCTCATCACGCTCTGTATCAAGCGATGGTACATTGCGTACATCGATCGATGGAGTATCTCGACTTCAACTTCTACCGAATCGTCATCGATCGATTACACAATGTGTGTATCGATCGATATGTGTCTCTCAATGTCGGATCTTCATAGTCAACTTGTAAAACTCTCCTTTAAGCTCCATAAGGCACCTCAGTCATCACTTTACGACAAAATGCTCCTGAACCTGAAAACATACCTAATAGACTCCAAAACATAGATAATTATAATAAAACATATAGAAAATATGACCAAAAACGGGTCAAAATCATGGAATATCAACTCCCCCAGACTTAAGATTTTGCTTGTCCTCAGGCAAACTTTAAGTTAGTCTTGAAAGAAGTTTAAAAACAGCAGGGACTCAATCAAAATCTCAACTTAAAAATCATAATCTCTTACTTTGTTGCAAACCAAATCTCATTCCTATGAACTACAGAAGTACATTATACCATATCCTAGCTTAGCAACCTAATACATCTAGCCAATCAACTTAAACATTCCTTGTCTGTCTATCTCCTCTACTGATTTCATTTATGCATAAAAATAAAGGTGTAGACTTTACCTTGGGAGTATCGATCAAGCAACACTTGGATTCAACTAAAACAAGTTTCAGGCATTCTCATCCTGGTTCCCTTTCTTTTTTTATCCCCCTTCTCTGATACCCCACTCTTTCTCTCTCTCTTTTTTTTTTTATATCAATCCCAATGAACAGTTAATGTTCATCTTATTGACTTTTCTTGACAAATTGTAAGCGAATAGTGGGGTCATAGGTAATGTACCTCTCCCTCGCTTTGATCATTCCTTTGATTTAGAATAGTGGGGTCATAGGTAATGTACCTCTCCCTCTGCCTCTCAGGAAATCATATTAGTCTTTTATTCTCTGGGGATGCCGAAGGAAGGAAAGAAGGAAACCAAAATTTTTGAGACTTTTACCTTCCAGACTTGCAAGAGGANTGTACCTCTCCCTCTGCCTCTCAGGAAATCATATTAGTCTTTTATTCTCTGGGGATGCCGAAGGAAGGAAAGAAGGAAACCAAAATTTTTGAGACTTTTACCTTCCAGACTTGCAAGAGGATTCCGATCCCTTGTATACCAAGCCCCAAGACAAGCAATAGATGTCAGGTTAGGTTGGAAATCAGCTTTGGTTCTTCCATACAATCATGAAAGTGTTGACATAGGTGATTGGTGATCAACTTTAGCATCTATAGTACTTTGTGCAATCAATAAATCTAAGAATGGTGCTAAAGAGTGGTAATATAAAAAGTAAGACTTTGAAATTTTTTCCTTTTCTTGACTCAATAAACAAATTTTTGAAAACTTTATGAATAAGATCAAAAAGAGGTAAAGTAGCTTCAGTAAAGTAGCATCTTTGTCAAAAAAAATGAAAAAAATAAAAAGTAACAAATAACCTAGACTGAATCAATTTAAATCTAATAGTGATCTTAAATCCCCGGCAACGGCGCCTAATTTGATGTCACTTAAATGTTTAACCCTAAGGAGTGATTTACTCTCTCAAATAAGAGGTTCAATCGTAGTACTTAGGGATCGAATCCACAAGGAACTAGAGTCACAAAAGATATAATCCTAAGTGATTAAGCTAGGTTGAAAAGGTTTTAAAACAGTAAATAAAATAGGTAGCAATGATAAGTTGCTAAGGGAAATAGGTTTTGGGTTTTAAAACAATGAAAGAAAGTAGTTAGATTCAAGGTTACTATTCAGAAAATCAGGATTATAAATCTATTGATGTCTTAACGAATTGCTTGCAAATATATGAGAACTTCAACCCTTAGACAAATCTATAGCTGTCGCTATTAGACTCATAAATTGATCTGATTTCCGACTGCATCGATCGATGTTGCTATCGCAGTGTCGATCGATGTTGCTATCGCAGTGTCGATCGATATATGCTGCCGTCGATCAATGACTCTAGAGGAGTATCGATCGATATAAAGTATCAGATCAGATTGAAACTGTGTTCACCCGAGGATTTCTATCAGACCGGCTGTCGCATCGAGCCTTAATAGAGTCTGGGTTTAGCCAAATGATTTCAGGAAGATGACTATTAGATTAGTCACTCCATAATCATAACTCTAGGTAGCAAGTCTAGAGTAAGCATTAGGGTTCATTTGGATAATGAATATAACAACTCAACAATCCATAGTTGGGATTAATCCCTCATATCTATTTGAACCCCAAATCTAACAGATGAATCTACTCAGACATAGCCAAGAGATTCATAGCAAAAGAATAAGATGAAAAGAAAATACTTTTATTGCTTAGGTAAAAATAGAATACAAAACTTTCTTAATAGATCTAATTGTCTCTCTCTAGGGCTCATAAGCATAACTATAAATATGGAGTACAATTAGGTTAAAAACTCGTCAGGGGCAGTCTTGTAATTTGGTGAGAACTTGGGCTTCAAGTCGGCCAAGTAAATCTTGCTCATCACGCTCTGTATCGATCGATGGTACATTGCGTACATCGATCGATGGAGTATCTCGACTCCAACTTCTACGGAATCGTCATCGATCGATTACACAATGTGTGTATCGATCGATATGTGTCTCTCAATGTCGGATCTTTATAGTCAACTTGTAAAACTCTCTTTTAAGCTCCATAAGGCACCTAAATCATCACTTTACGACAAAATGCTCCTGAACCTGAAAACATACCTAATAGACTCCAAAACATATATAATTATAATAAAAACATATAGAAAATATGACCAAAACCGGGTCAAAATCATGGTATATCAATATGCCAAGAACCTTTCGTGGATTCTAAATCGGTATGGAATCAGGTTAAAATCGCAACAGGCAAAACGAAAGCCGACTAGTCATCGCATAGGCTCAATCCGAAAGTAAACCTAGGTCTTGCCCTAAACCCAGCACACTGGTCTCTAACGTCTCAAGGCATGAATCGAGATCCTAAAGGCATGTCTCTTCGCCCACATCTAAACACTCGCGAAAACCAAAACATTCCGAGTTAACGAACCAGACGATTTACACCAAGAGTTAGATGCAAGACGACAACTCGTATTCTTCCCTCTACATCTAAAAGAAACACAGATTTCATACTTAGAAAATACTTTTTTTTTTAAAGGGGTTTTCAAATACACGCCGCCCAGCGGCAGGGATTCAAAGCCACCAACGGCCAGTCTCGGAAAAACAACGACATCATCCTACAATAACATCACACTTCGAAATCATCAAAGCACAGACGCCGAGCCCTGGCCAATGTTAGCATCAAACCACTTTTGATCAACTTCGCCGTCCGCTTCTGGAATCTCAGGCCCAACCTCGGCCGAATCCGGCGACACCACAATGGGGTTCAACTGATCCCACATGCGCGCCTTAAGATCGAAAAGTTCGGGTTGCATTTCTCTCCTCTGATCCAGGTGCTTCCTCTGAGCGGAGTATTCCTCAGTAAACGAATACCTTTCGTTCTGAGTAAGAGATAACCCATGATGACACCGCGACATTCACGATAATCACCATGCACCCGTTGAGCAACTTCAGCGTTCAAATAACCAGTTGCAAATCGCTCACGACGCCTTCATCTCCTCAGCAATCACTCTTTTGCTTGCACGGCGAGCGCGATGAATTCTTTGGTCAGAAAGCTCCCTGGCACGGCAAGAGCTAACCGCACACTCGTCCCTCACGCGAGCTATCTCCCTCTCAACCATTTCTTCAGCTTGGCTAGCCTCGATCTCCGCCCGAAGGCGAGCAACTTCTTTTTCGGCCAAATCTGCTCGAAACTCGGCAAGACGAGCTTCAGCATTACGGTTATCTAGGGCCCGGCTCATGACGAGGAAACCCTGCCAAAGAAAAGGGATAAGAGAGATCATCTGATAGTAAAATCTCTCAAAATAAACACAAACCTCATTAGCTTTCTCAGACCCTCTAACAAACTCCGGAACTTGATCAGATTCGACGCCCAGAAAATTAGAGGTCGTTGATCCGCCCGCATTCGTCCAAACCCCTTCTTCCACTTGGCTATCAAGGAAGTCCTTGAGATTATTGTCAGGAGAGGCCGAACGATCGGATACATCATCTTCAACAAACGAGTGCTTATCCTTCCGATATCTCGACCCGCCCTTTCCGTCAAAGGTACGTACGGGATAAATTCTCCTATGAACGGATCCTCTTCATAAATTGGAGAATCCGCGAAAAGCCTAGATCGGAAGAGAGAAACCGCATGGCGGACACGCTGTGGAGAGAAACTACCCCAGCCAACATCCTCGCGTTTGAGTGAGACAGTGATACTCGGAAGATCCACCGGATGCGGGGGTAAAGGGTTAGACTCTACGGAAAACAAAAGCGAATAAGTAAAAAGAAGCTGGGGTAATTCGTATGCACTCGAATAACATACATTTCCGATCCCACGTGGTCACAAAGAGCGGGATGCAGTCCTCCTCGACTGACGCACTATCAATACGAACGTAGAAGAAATTTTTCTTCCAAGAAGAGAAGTTCGACGAGCAACCAGTAACGATTTCTGCCTAGGGGCATAAAGTGATCCTTTGCGTCTTCTCTATGGGTTTCAGTAAACCCTCGAGATGGTAAACGCTAAGGGTGATTCCCTGCTCGTAACTCAGCGTCAAGAGACCAACGAGTTGTTTTAAGCCTGGTGGAGTCAACTGACTGATCGATAATCCCAACCTATGATGATATTGAACGATGATCTCCGGGATAGAAAACCATAAGTGACATTGCCATAAAAATGTGTTGTAGCACGTGAAAAAAAAATTGGGCGCAACCTTATCACTCTCCCCGGAAAGCGGGAGGCGAAACTTGACCGCTTCTGGGACTCGGCAAAACTCCCGCATGGATTCAATACTATAAGGAGGAGCTGAACTTAGGCATCCGGAAGCACGATTGGCATCCGACAAAGCTGGAGCCCAGGTTCCAGGTCTAGCAGACCCCGACTCGTCCCCTAGCGCCCAATACGCCAAACGGTCCCTTGGATCGATCGATGGAAATGAGTACTCCTCTTCCGGAGTGAAAACTCGAGGTTGCGAGCTTTTTCCCTCGGAGCTGCGACAATCAGAACTGGTTGAGGAACGAGTTCTCCTTTTTGAAAACATGCTTGAAAACTTTAAGAGAAGCAAACTCAAAAAAAAAGTAGAGAAAAAGTTTCTTGGATAAGTTATGGAGAATGAAGTAAAGAATTCAAAAATTTTACACCACATACTTATAGTAAAAAGTTTACTATTCACCTTTGGACTTTTGGCCATTAAAGTTCTGCCTAATTCTACCAAACTCGCCAAACTAGTTCGATCCGCTCGCAAGAAATCTACGATTCTTACGAGCTGGGGGGCTAACTGTTGGGGTCAAAATCGGTACGACGGAATCAATAGCCAAAACTCCCCGCAAAAAGATAAAAGAAATCGTTTTATAAAACTCAAGAAATCGTTTTATAAAACTCAAGAAATTGTTTTATAAAACTCGAGAAATCTTTTTATAAAACTCGATAAATCGTTTTATAAAACTCGAGAAATCGTTTTATTAATCCAAAAGATATTTCCGAACAAAGGAAATCCACGGAAAACTCCAGAGATCGTAATCTCGGAAAAATGAAACAAACGTCGATTACACGATCGTCCGAGTTAAGCACAAAATCGCGAAAAACCGAAACTGCCGTAAAACGCGAGTTAGTCCCGACACGACTAGCTCGCTGAACGGCGAGCTAGTCTCGTCCCAACTAGGTCGCCCAACGGCGAGCTAAGCCAGCCTGGCAGCTCGACAAACGGCGAGCTGAACCGGTCCGGTTCAGCTCGCCGTACGTCGAACCGATTAACGATCGATTTCATCCCGTGATCATCGACCGATACGATCTCATGTACATCGACCGATAGACTTTGATGAGTGTCGATCAATAGATTTAGACGAATACCCTCATGAGTGCAGTGCCATCAAGACTATGCCTCACGAAGCTTTCGCAGCACGACACCCACATCCGCCCGTCCCTGTCAAAATCGATCCGCATAACATCGATCGACATGATGACCCTCCCATCGATCGACAAGAAGACCTTGATATCGACCGACGCACTCCAGTCAGTGTCCCCCGATACACAGTACCCCAACGCCGAGTGCAACTTCCCAAGATAGATAGTGCACGTATTGACGCATTCCAAGAGCAGTATTACACTTCCAGAACCCCTCAAAAAGCCATCATGGATAGACCCACAGATATCTTTGAGTCTATGGAGATAGAAAAGGAAAATCATGGAAGAGTTCTCAAAAAAAGGAAAGAGAAGATACCCAAGCATTATAAAAGGGAGCTAATGAGAAAGAATTGTCAAGCTTCAGAAAGAGAGTTCTGAGAATACCTAGAGCCAAACTCTTTGAAGAAGCCTACTTTACAAACAGATTGTGGATGTTTTTCAAGAAACCAGAGAGACAGAAGAAGACATCAAGAGAATGTTTCACCAAGTCAGAGACAGTCTAAGGAAGAAGATAACACTGGAGAAGGAGAGCGATCCAGGGAAGTTCACAATACCATGTTCCATCAGAGGTGTTGAATTCCCTCGTGCCCTATGTGACACAAGATCTGGAGTTAGCATCATACCCAAGCTTATAGCAGACCAGCTAGGTCTTAAGATAGAGCCCACTGAAAAATCGTTCATCTTTGTGGATTGTTCTCAGCAGAACTCTGGAGGAATTGTTAGAAACCTTGAGGTACAGATTGGAGATTCCCTATATCCTACAGACTTCCATGTCATGGCCAACAAACTCAACTCCAAAACTTCTCTATTACTTGGAAGAGCCTTCTTAGCCACAGTTGGAGCTGCTTGTGACCTCAAACCAACCAAGCTCTGCCTAACCCTCATCAACCCTACCATCCACTAAATCATGTTCCAGTCATGAAGTTTCCAAGGATAAAGAGCCCAGCACTCGGAGAAACTTGTTTATGTGCCCACGAGTATGATTCATGTTGGTGTCAAAATCGGTCACGACGGAATAAGTGGCTAAAAGTTTCCGCAAAAAGAAAAATACGTTTTATTAGACTCAAGAAGTCGTTTTGTAAAACTCGCTAAGTCGAGAAATCGTTTTATAAAACTCGATAAGCCATTTTATAAAACTCGAGAAATCATTTTTTAAAACTTGAGAAATCATTTTATAAAACTCGAGAAATCGTTTTATAAATCTAAAAGAGATTTCTGAAAAAAGGAAATCCGCGGAAAACATGCTTGAAAACTTTGAGAGAAGCAAACTCAAAAGAAAGTAAAGAGAAAGTTTCTTGGATAAGTTATGGAGAATGAAGTAAAGAATTCAAAAAATTTACTCCACATACTTATAGGAAAAAGTTTACTATTCACCTTTGGACTTTTGGCCATTAAAGTTCCGCCTAATTCTACCAAACTCGCTAAACTAGTTTGATCCGCTCGCAAGAACTCTACGATTCTTACGAGCTGGGGGCCTAACTGTTGGGGTCAAAATCGGTACGACGGAATCAATAGACAAAACTCCCCGCAACAAGATAAAATAAATCGTTTTATAAAACTTGAGAAATCGTTTTATAAAACTAAGAAATCGTTTTATAAAACTCGAGAAATCGTTTTATAAAACTCAAGAAATCGTTTTATAAAACTCAAGAAATCGTTTTATAAAACTCGATAAATCGTTTTATAAAACTCGAGAAATCATTTTATAAATCCAAAAGAGATTTCCGAACAAAAGAAATCCACCGAAAACTCGGAAGATCGTTATCTCAGAAAAACGAAACAAATGTCGATTACACGATCGTCCGAGTTAAGCACAAAACAGCAAAAAACCGAAACCGCCGGAAAACGTGAGCTAGTTCCGACACGACTAGCTCGCCGAACGGCTAGCTGGGCCAGCCGGCCTAGCTCGCTGTTCGGCGAGCTAGCCTCGTCCCGACTAGCTCGCTCAACGACGAGCTAAGCCAGCCAGCTTAGCTCGCTGTTGGGCGAGCTAGAAGCTTCCCGGCCAGCTTGTCAAACGGCGAGATGAAACGGTCCGGTTCGGCTCGCCGTATGTCGAACCGATTATCGATCGATTTCATCCCGTGATCATCGACCGATACGATCCCATGTACATCGATCGATAGACTTTGATGAGTGTCGATTGATGGATTTAGACGAATACTCTCACGAGTGCAGTGCCGTCAAGACTATGCCTCACGAAGCTTTCGCAGCTCGACACCAAAATCCGCCCGTCCCTGTCAAAATCGATCCGCATAACATCGATCGACATGATGACCCTCCCATTGATCGACAGGAAGACCTTGATATCGACCGACGCACTCCAGTCAATGTCACCCGATACACAGTACCCCAACGCCGAGTGCAACTTCCCAAGATAGATAGTGCACGTATTGACACATTCCGAGAGCAGTATTACACTTCCAGAAGCCCTCAAAAAGCCATCATGGAGAGACCCACGGATATCTTTGAGTCTATGGAGATAAAAAGGAAAATCATGGAAGAGTTCTCAGAAAAAGGAAAGAGAAGATACCCAAGAATTATAAAAGGGAAGCTAATGAGAAAGAATTGCCAAGCTTCAGAAAGAAAGTTCTGAGAATACCTAGAGAGAAACCCTTTGAAGAAGCCTACTTTACACATAGATTGTGGATGTTTTTCAAAGAGACCAGAGAGACAGTAGAAGACATCTAGAGAATGTTTCACCAAGTCAGAGACAGTCTAAGGAAGAAGATAACACTAGAGAAGAAGAGCGATCCAGGGAAGTTCACAATACCATGTTCCATCAGAGGTGTTGAATTCCCTCGTGCCCTATGCGACATAGGATCTGGAGTTAGCATCCTACCCAAGCTTATGGCAGACCAGCTAGGTCTTAAGATTGAGTCTACTAAAGAATCGTTCATCTTTGTGGATTGTTCTCAGCATAACTCTGGAGGAATAGTTAGAATTCTTAAGGTACAGATTGGAGATGCCTTAATTCCTACAGACTTCCATGTCCTGGCCAACAAACTCAACTCCAAGACTTCTCTATTACTTGGAAGAGCCTTTTTAGCCACAGTTGGAGCTGCTTGTGACTTCAAATCCAACAAGCTCTGCCTAACCCTCATCAACCCTACCATCCACTACAATCATGTTCCAGTCATGAAGTTTCCAAGGATAAAGAGCCCAGCACTCGTAGCAACTTGTTTCTGTGCCCACGAGTATGATTCCTGTTGGTGTCAAAATCGGTCACGACGGAATCAATGGGTAAAAGTTTCCGCAAAAATAAAAATACGTTTTATAAGATTCAAGAAGTCGTTTTGTAAAACTCGCTAAGCCGAGAAATCGTTTTATAAAACTCGATAAGTCATTTTATAAAACTCAAGAAATCGTTTTATAAAACTCGTGAAATCGTTTTATAAAACTCGAGAAATCGATTTATAAATCAAAAAGAGATTTCCGAACAAAGGAAATCCGCGGAAAACTTGGAAGATCGTTATCTCGTAAGAACGAAACGAACCTCGATTACACGATCGCCCGAGTTAAGCACAAAACAGCAAAAAACCGAAACCGCCGTAAAACGCGATCTAGTCCCGTCACGACTAGCTTTCCCATCACGATTCAAGGCTTACGTCCTTCAACACGATCATGTTCCAAACCACGGTCGAAATGTCTCCCGTTTCGTCTCGATCCGTCCTATCGTTCGAGTTTTTTTTATCGTAAAACTTAGTTTTCTCGAAAAGAACTCGAGGAAATTGTATAAAATGGCAACGGTTAAACGAAACACTGAACATTGTCTAAACTATACGATTTATTCGAGAATTTTCGTAAAAAATCGTAAAAACCAAAAAAAACGCGTTTTTAATAAAAAACCTAGAGTGAATCGTAAAAACGGCAACGATTAACCGAAAAACGAACATAGCTAAACTTTACGATTAACTCGCGGAATTTACTAAAAACGCCATCGGATCAGGAAACGACCTCGTCTAAAAGTCGTAAAACGGTTTTAAAATTTCTTAAACGCGATAAAAGCCTATCTCGCGACTTTAACGAAGTCAAACCCGAAGATGCGACGATGTTTAGACGATTTACTCGCAGAAAGAAGATAAATTTCAAACTTGAATATAAATGTCAAGTTTGAGCATAAATAGAAGATTTCCGCGGGGAAAAAGGAAAGATCGAGATAAATGGAAGATTCCCGATAAACTAGAATCTGGGCGAAATGGAAAGACTAAACCACCTAGGAAGGGAGTATATAATCAAGAGTCATAGGGCAGAAGCAATGGGACGAAATTCAGAGCTCTCATCTGAGACTTTTACAACTTTTCTAGACTTAGAATTTTCCGCACTTAGAAACTTAGGCTTTTTTCTCGACAATTTCGGTTTCTATAACTGGCGCTCAATTACTAGACGAACTCTCTCAGGAAGTTCGATCTCTGGTCCAGCTCTATCAACTGAACTACTTTCGACGTGATCCACGAAAGGGGTACGTAGGCAGCCTTTCATAAGGTTTAGTCCAAAATCAATCAAATCCTTTTTCTTATCTTTTTCCGTCTTTTGTTATCATGCCGCGACTCAATTAGGTTTAAGATTTATTTGTTGATAACTTGCTGACGGCCCTGCGGCCAAAACCTTTGTAAACCCTTGTAATGATCGCAACGCTCTTACGCGAAATCGAAATAAGATCTACTTTTTCTATAAATTTGTTTTATTACGTTTTTCATATTTTTCCGCATTTATTTGGTTACTTGTTGTTGGCTTTCGCAGAGATCCGGTTCCTCTGAAAAAAAGGGTTCGGCGAGCTAGCCTCGTCCCGACTAGCTCGCCCAACGACGATTTGAGCCAGCCGGCTTAGCTCGCTGTTGGGCGAGCTAGAAGCTTCCTTGGCAGCTCGTCAAACGGCGAGCTGAACCGGTCTGGTTCGGCTCGCCGTATGTCGAACCGATTATCGATCAATTTCATCCCGTGATCATCGACCGATACGATCCCATGTACATCGATTGATAGACTTTGATGAGTTTTGATCGATCTATTTAGACGAATACCCTCACGAGTGCAGTGCCGTCAAGACTATGCCTCACAAAGCTTTCGCAGCACGACACCCACATCCGCCCGTCCCTGTCAAAATCGATCCGCATAACATTGATCGACATGATGACCCTCCCATCGATCGATAGGAAGACCTTGATGTCGATCGACGCCCTCCATTCAGTGTCTCCCGATACACAGTACCCCAACGCCGAGTGCAACTGCCCAAGATAGATAGTGCACGTATTGACGCATTCCGAGAGCAGTATTACACTTCCAGAAGCCCTTAAAAAGCCATCATGGAGAGATTAACGGATATCTTTGAGTCTATGGAGATAGAAAAGGAAAATCATGGAATAGTTCTCAGAAAAAGGAAAGAGAAGATACCCAAGCATTATAAAAGGGAAGCTAATAAGAAAGAATTGTCAAGCTTCAGAAAGAGAGTTCTGAGAATACCTAGAGAGAAACCCTTTGAAGAAGCCTACTTTACACACAAATTGTGGATGTTTTTCAAAGAGACCAGAGAGACAGAAGAAGACATCAAGAGAATGCTTTACCAAGTCAGAGACAGGCTAAGGAAGAAGATAACACTGGAGAAGAAGAGCGATCCAGGGAAGTTCACAATACCATGTTCCATCAGAGGTGTTTAATTCCCTCGTGCCCTATGCGACATAGGATCTGGAGTTAGCATCCTACCCAAGCTTATGGCAGACCAGCTAGGTCTTAAGATTGAGCCTACTGAAGAATCGTTCAACTTTGTGGATTGTTCTCAGCAGAACTCTGGAGGAATAGTTAGAAACCTTGAGGTACAGATTGGAGATGCCCTAATTCCTACAGACTTCCATGTCCTGGCCAACAAATTCAACTCCAAGACTTCTCTATTACTTCGAAGAGCCTTCTTAACCACAGTTGGAGCTGCTTGTGACCTCAAATCCAACAAGCTCTGCCTAACCCTCATCAACCCTACCATCCACTACAATCATTTTCCAGTCATTAAGTTTCCAAGGATAAAGAGCCCAGCACTCGTAGCAACTTGTTTATGTGCCCACGAGTATGATTCCTGTTGGTGTCAAAATCGGTCACGACGGAATCAATGGGTAAAAGTTTCTGCAAAAATAAAAATACGTTTTATAAGATTCAAGAAGTCGTTTTGTAAAACTCGCTAATTCGAGAAATCGTTTTATAAAACTCGATAAGTCATTTTATAAAACTCGAGAAATCGTTTTATAAAACTCGTGAAATCGTTTTATAAAACTCGAGAAATCGTTTTATAAATCCAAAGAGATTTTCTAACAAAAGAAATCCGCGGAAAACTTGGAAGATCGTTATCTCGTAAGAACGAAACGAACGTCGATTACACGATCGCCCGAGTTAAGCACAAAACCGCGAAAAACCGAAACCGCCGTAAAACGCGAGCTAGTCCCATCACAACTAGCTTGACCATCACGATTCAAGGCTTACCTCCTTTTACACGATCATTTTCCAAACCACAGTCGAAATGTCTCCCGTTTCATCTCGATCTGTCCTATCGTTCGAGTTTTTTTTATCGTAAAACTTTGTTTTCTCGAAAAGAACTCGAGGAAATTGTATAAAATGGCAACGGTTAAACGAAACACTGAACATTGTCTAAACTATACGATTTATTCGAGTATTTTTGTAAAAATCGTAAAAACACGTTTTTAATAAAAAAACGTCGGGTGAATAGTAAAAACGGCAACGATTAACCGAAAAACGAACATAGCTAAACTTTACGATTAACTCGGGGAATTTACTAAAAACGCCATCGGATCAGGAAACGACCTCATCTAAAAGTCGTAAAACGGTTTTGTCGCAAAACGGTTTGAAAGTTCCTAAAACGCGATAAAAGCCGATCTCGCGACTTTAACGAAGTCTAACCCGAAGATGCGACGACATTTTGACAATTTACTCGCAGAAAGAAGATAAATGTCAAACTTGAAGATAATTGTCAAGTTTGAGGAGAAATAGAAGATTTCCGCGGGAAAAAAAGAAAGATCGAGATAAATGGAAGATTCCCGATAAACTCGAACCGGGCGAAATGGAAAGACTAAACCGCCTAGGAAGGGAGTATATAATCAAGAGGCATAGGGCAGAAGCAATGGGACGAAATTCAGAGCTCTCATCTGAGACTTTTACAACTTTTCTAGACTTAGAATTTTCCGCACTTAGAAACTTAGGCTTTTTTCTCGACAAGTTTGGTTTCTATGACTGGCGCTCAATTACTAGACGAACTCGCCCAGGCAGTTCGATCTCTGGTCCAGCTCTATCAACTGAACTACTTTCGACTTGATCCTCGAAAGGGGTATGTAGGCAGCCTTTCATAAGGTTTAGTCCGAAATCAATCAAATCCTTTTTCTTATCTTTTTCCGTCTTTTGTTATCATGCCGCGACTCAATTAGGTTTAAGATTTATTTGTTGATAACTTGCTGACGGCCCTGCGGCCAAAACCTTTGTAAACCCTTGTAATGATCGCAACGCTCTTACGCGAAATTGAAATAAGATCTACTTTTTCTATAAATTCGTTTTATTACGTTTTTCATATTTTCCGCATTTATTTGGTTACTTGTTGTTGGCTTTCGCAGAGATCTGGTTCCTCTGGAAAATTAGGGTTCGGCGAGCTAGCCTCGTCCCGACTAGCTCGCCCAACGATGAGCTAAGCCAGCCGGTTTAGCTCGCTGTTGGGCGAGCTAGAAGCTTCCCGGGCAGCTCGTCAAATGGCGAGCTGAGCCGGTCCAGTTCGGCTCGCCATATGTCGAACCAATTATCGATCGATTTCATCCCGTGATCATCGACCAAGACGATCCCATGTACATCGATCGATAGACTTTGATGAGTGTCGATCGATGGATTTAGACAAATACCCTCACGAGTGCAGTGCCTTCAAGACTATGCCTCACGAAACTTTCGCAGCACGACACCCACATCCGCCCGTCCCTGTCAAAATCGATCCGCATAACATTGATCGACATGATGACCCTCCCATCGATCGACAGGAAGACCTTGATATCAACCGACGCACTCCAGTCAGTTTCGTCCGATACACAGTACCCCAACGCCGAGTGCAACTTCCCCAGATAGATAGTGCACGTATTGACGCATTCCGGGAGCAGTATTACACTTCCCGAAGCCCTCAAAAAGCCATCATGGAGAGACCCACGGATATCTTTGAGTCTATGGACATAGAAAAGGAAAATCATGGAAGAGTTCTCAGAAAAAGGAAAGAGAAGATACCCAAACATTATAAAAGGGAAGCTAATGAGAAAGAATTGTCAAGCTTCAGAAAGAGAGTTCTGAGAATACCTAAAGAGAAACCCTTTGAAGACGCCTACTTTACACACAAATTGTGGATGTTTTTCAAACAGACCAGAGAGACAGAAGAAGACATCAAGAGAATGTTTCACCAAGTCAGAGAAAGTCTAAGGAAGAAGATAACACTGGATAAGAAGAGCGATCCAGAGAAGTTCACAATACCATGTTCCATCAGAAGTGTTGAATTCCCTCTTGCCCTATGCGACATAGGATCTGGAGTTAGCATCCTACCCAGGCTTATGGCAGACCAGCTAGGTCTTAAGATTGAGCCTACTGAAGAATCGTTCATCTTTGTGGATTGTTCTCAGCAGAACTCTGGAGGAATAGTTAGAAACCTTGAGGTACAGATTGGAGATGCCCTAATTCCTACAAACTTCCATGTCCTGGCCAACAAATTCAACTCCAAGACTTCTCTATTACTTGGAAGAGCCTTCTTAACCACAGTTGGAGCTGCTTGTGACCTCAAATCCAACAAGCTCTGCCTAACCCTCATCAACCCTACCATCCACTACAATCATGTTCCAGTCATGAAGTTTCCAAGGATAAAGAGCCCAGCACTCGTAGCAACTTGTTTATGTGCCCACGAGTATGATTCCTATTGGTGTCAAAATCAGTCACGACGGAATCAATGGGTAAAAGTTTCTGCAAAAATAAAAGTACGTTTTATAAGATTAAAAAAGTCGTTTTGTAAAACTCGCTAAGTCGAGAAATCATTTTATAAAACTCGATAAGTCATTTTATAAAACTCGAGAAATCGTTTTATAAAACTCGTGAAATCGTTTTATAAAACTCGAGAAATCGTTTTATAAATCCAAAAGAGATTTTTGAACAAAGGAAATCCGCGGAAAACTTGGAAGATCGTTATCTCATAAGAACGAAACGAACGTCGATTACACGATCGCCCGAGTTAAGCACAAAACCGCGAAAACCCGAAACCGCCGTAAAACGCGAGCTAGTCCCATCACAACTAGCTTGCCCATCACGATTCAAGGCTTACGTCCTTCGACAAGATCATTTTCCGAACCACGGTCGAAATGTCTCCCGTTTCGTCTCGATCCGTCCTATCGTTCCAGTTTTTTTTATCGTAAAACTTTGTTTTCTCGAAAAGAACTCGAGGAAATTGTATAAAATGGCAACGGTTAAACGAAACACTGAACATTGTCTAAACTATACGATTTATTCGAGTATTTTTGTAAAAATCGTAAAAAACACGTTTTTAATAAAAAAACGTCGAGTGAATCGTAAAAACGGCAACGATTAACCGAAAAACAAACATAGCTAAACTTTACGATTAACTCGGGGAATTTACTAAAAACGCCACCGGATCAGGAAACGACCTCGTCTAAAAGTCGTAAAACGGTTTTGTCGCAAAACGGTTTGAAAGTTCCTAAAACGCGATAAAAGCCGATCTCGCGACTTTAACGAAGTCTAACCCGAAGATGCGACGACATTTTGACAATTTACTCGCAGAAAGAAGATAAATGTCAAACTTGAAGATAATTGTCAAGTTTGAGGATAAATAGAAGATTTCCGCGGGAAAAAAGGAAAGATCGAGATAAATGGAAGATTCCCGATAAACTTGAACCGGGCGAAATGGAAAGACTAAACCGCCTAGGAAGGGAGTATATCATCAAGAGGCATAGGGCAGAAGCAATGGGACAAAATTCAGAGCTCTCATCTGAGACTTTTACAACTTTTCTAGACTTAGAATTTTCCGCACTTAGAAACTTTGGCTTTTTTCTTGACAAGTTTGGTTTTTATGACTGGCGCTCAATTACTAGACGAACTCACCCAGGCAGTTCGATCTCTGGTCCAGCTCTATCAACTGAACTACTTTCGACTTGATCCTCGAAAGGGGTACGTAGGCAGCCTTTCATAAGGTTTAGTCCGAAATCAATCAAATCCTTTTTCTTATCTTTTTCCGTCTTTTGTTATCATGCCGCGACTCAATTAGGTTTAAGGTTTTTTTGTTGATAACTTGCTGATGGCCCTGCGGCCAAAACCTTTGTAAACCCTTGTAGTGATTGCAACGCTCTTACGCGAAATCGAAATATGATCTACTTTTTCTATAAATTCGTTTTATTATTACGTTTTTCATATTTTCCGCATTTATTTGGTTACTTGTTGTTGGCTTTCGCAGAGATCCGGTTCCTCTGGAAAATTAGGGTTCGGCGAGCTAGCCTCGTCCCGACTAGCTCGCCCAACGACGAGCTAAACCAGCCGGCTTAGCTCGCTGTTGGGCGAGCTAGAAGCTTCCCGGGCAGCTCGTCAAACGGCGAGCTGAGCCGGTCCAGTTCGGCTCGCCATATGTCGAACCGATTATCGATCGATTTCATCCCATGATCATCGACCAAGACGATCCCATGTACATTGATCGATAGACTTTGATGAGTGTCGATCGATGCATTTAGACGAATACTCTCACGAGTGCAGTGCCGTCAAGACTATGCCTCACGAAGCTTTTGCAGCACGACACCCACATCCGCCCGTCCCTGTCAAAATCGATCCGCATAACATTGATCGACATGATGACCCTCCCATCGATCGACAGGAAGACCTTGATATCGACCGATGCACTCCAGTCAGTGTCGTCCGATACACAGTACCCCAACGCCGAGTGAAACTTCCCCAGATAGATAGTGCACGTGTTGACTCATTCCGGGAGCAGTATTACACTTCCCGAAGCACTCAAAAAGCCATCATGGAGAGACCCACGGATATCTTTGAGTCTATGGAGATAGAAAAGGAAAATCATGGAAGAGTTTTCAAAAAAGGAAAGAGAAGATACCCAAACATTATAAAAGGGAAGCTAATGAGAAAGAATTGTCAAGCTTCAGAAAGAGAGTTCTGAGGATACCTAGAGAGAAACCCTTTGAAGAAGCCTACTTTACACACAAATTGTGGACGTTTATCAAAGAGACCAGAGAGACAGAAGAAGACATCAAGAGAATGTTTCACCAAGTCAGAGACAGTCTCAGGAAGAAGATAACACTGGAGAAGAAGATCGTTCCAGGGAAGTTCACAATACCATGTTCCATCAGAGGTGTTGAATTCCGTCGTGCCCTATGCGACATAGGATCTGGAGTTAGCATCCTACCCAAGCTTATGGCAGACCAGCTAGGTCTTAAGATTGAGCCTACTGAAGAATCGTTCATCTTTGTGGATTGTTCTCAGCAGAACTCTGGAGGAATAGTTAGAAACCTTGAGGTACAGATTGGAGATGCCCTAATTCCTACAGACTTCCATGTCCTGGCCAACAAATTCAACTCCAAGACTTCTCTATTACTTGGAAGAGCCTTCTTAACCACAGTTGGAGCTGCTTGTGACCTCAAATCCAACAAGCTCTGCCTAACCCTCATCAACCCTACCATCCACTACAATCATGTTCCAGTCATGAAGTTTCCAAGGATAAAGAGCCCAGCACTCGTCGCAACTTGTTTATGTGCCCACGAGTATGATTCTTGTTGGTGTAAAAATCGGTCACGACAGAATCAATGGATAAAAGTTTCTGCAAAAATAAAAATATGTTTTATAAGATTCAAGAAGTCGTTTTGTAAAACTCGCTAAGTCGAGAAATCGTTTTATAAAACTCGATAAGTCATTTTCTAAAACTCGAGAAATCGTTTTATAAAACTCGTGAAATCGTTTTATAAAACTCGAGAAATCGTTTTATAAATCCAAAAGAGATTTTCGAACAAAGGAAATCCGCGGAAAACTTGGAAGATCATTATCTCGTAAGAACGAAACGAACGTCGATTACACGATCGCCCGAGTTAAGCACAAAACCGCAAAAACCGAAACCGCCGTAAAACGCGAGCTAGTCCCATCACAACTAGCTTGCCCATCACGATTCAAGGCTTACGTCCTTCGACAAGATCATTTTTCGAACCACGGTCGAAATGTCTCCCGTTTCGTCTCGATCCGTCCTATCGTTCCAGTTTTTTTTATCGTAAAACTTTGTTTTCTCGAAAAGAACTCGAGGAATTTGTATAAAATGGCAACGGTTAAACGAAACACTGAACATTGTCTAAACTATACGATTTATTAGAGTATTTTTGTAAAAATCGTAAAAAACACGTTTTTAATAAAAAAAACGTCGAGTGAATCGTAAAAACGGCAACGATTAACCGAAAAACGAACATAGCTAAACTTTACGATTAACTCGGGGAATTTACTAAAAACGCCATCGGATCAGGAAACGACCTCGTCTAAAAGTCGTAAAACGGTTTTGTCGCAAAACGGTTTGAAAGTTCCTAAAACGCGATAAAAGCCGATCTCGCGACTTTAACGAAGTCTAACCCGAAGATGCGACGACATTTTGACAATTTACTCGCAGAAAGAAGATAAATGTCAAACTTGAAGATAATTGTCAAGTTTGAGGATAAATAGAAGATTTCCGCGGGAAAAAAGGAAAGATCGAGATAAATGGAAGATTCCCGATAAACTTGAACCGGGCGAACTGGAAAGACTAAACCGCCTAGGAAGGGAGTATATCATCAAGAGGCATAGGGCAGAAGCAATGGGACAAAATTCAGAGCTCTCATCTGAGACTTTTACAACTTTTCTAGACTTAGAATTTTCCGCACTTAGAAACTTAGGCTTTTTTCTTGACAAGTTTGGTGTCTATGACTGGCTCTCAATTACTAGACGAACTCACCCAGGCAGTTTGATCTCTGGTCCATCTCTATCAAATGAACTACTTTTGACTTGATCCTCGAAAGGGGTACGTAGGCAGCCTTTGATAAGGTTTAGTCCGAAATCAATCAAATCCTTTTTCTTATCTTTTTCCGTCTTTTGTTATCATGCCGCGACTCAATTAGGTTTAAGGTTTTTTTGTTGATAACTTGCTGATGGCCCTGCGGCCAAAACCTTTGTAAACCCTTGTAGTGATCGCAACGCTCTTACGCGAAATCGAAATATGATCTACTTTTTCTATAAATTCGTTTTATTACGTTTTTCATATTTTCCGCATTTATTTGGTTACTTGTTGTTGGCTTTCGCAGAGATCCGGTTCCTCTGGAAAATTAGGGTTCGGCGAGCTAGCCTCGTCCCGAATAGCTCGCCCAACAACGAGCTAAACCAGCCGGCTTAGCTCGCTGTTGGGCGAGCTAGAAGCTTCCCGGGCAGCTCGTTAAACGGCGAGCTGAGCCGGTCCAGTTCGGCTCGCCATATGTCGAACCGATTATCGATCGATTTCATCCCGTGATCATCGACCAAGACGATCCCAAGTACATTGATCGATAGACTTTGATGAGTGTCGATCGATGCATTTAGACGAATACTCTCACGAGTGCAGTGCCGTCAAGACTATGCCTCACGAAGCTTTCGCAGCACGACACCCACATCCGCCCGTCCCTGTCAAAATCGATCCGCATAACATTGATCGACATGATGACCCTCCCATCGATCGACAGGAAGACCTTGATATCGACCGATGCACTCCAGTCAGTGTCGTCCGATACACAGTACCCCAACGCCGAGTGAAACTTCCCCAGATAGATAGTGCACGTGTTGACTCATTCCGGGAGCAGTATTACACTTCCCGAAGCCCTCAAAAAGCCATCATGGAGAGACCCACGGATATCTTTGAGTCTGTGGAGATAGAAAAGGAAAATCATGGAAGAGTTCTCAAAAAAGGAAAGAGAAGATACCCAAACATTATAAAAGGGAAGCTAATGAGAAAGAATTGTCAAGCTTCAGAAAGAGAGTTCTGAGGATACCTAGAGAGAAACCCTTTGAAGAAGCCTACTTTACACACAAATTGTGGACGTTTATCAAAGAGACCAGAGAGACAGAAGAAGACATCAAGAGAATGTTTCACCAAGTCAGAGACAGTCTCAGGAAGAAGATAACACTGGAGAAGAAGATCGTTCCAGGGAAGTTGACAATACCATGTTCCATCAGAGGTGTTGAATTCCCTCGTGCCCTATGCGACATAGGATCTGGAGTTAGCATCCTACCCAAGCTTATGGCAGACCAGCTAGGTCTTAAGATTGAGCCTACTGAAGAATCGTTCATCTTTGTGGATTGTTCTCAGCAGAACTCTGGAGGAATAGTTAGAAACCTTGAGGTACAGATTGGAGATGCCCTAATTCCTATAGACTTCCATGTCCTGGCCAACAAATTCAACTCCAAGACTTCTCTATTACTTGGAAGAGCCTTCGTAACCACAGTTGGAGCTGCTTGTGACCTCAAATCCAACAAGCTCTGCCTAACCCTCATCAACCCTACCATCCACTAAAATCATGTTCCAGTCATGAAGTTTCCAAGGATAGAGAGCCCAGCACTCGTAGCAACTTGTTTATGTGCCCACGAGTATGATTCTTGTTGGTGTAAAAATCGGTCACGACAGAATCAATGGGTAAAAGTTTCTGCAAAACTAAAAATACGTTTTATAAGATTCAAGAAGTCGTTTTGTAAAACTCGCTAAGTCGAGAAATCGTTTTATAAAACTCGATAAGTCATTTTATAAAACTCAAGAAATCGTTTTATAAAACTCGTGAAATCGTTTTATAAAACTCGAGAAATCGATTTATAAATCAAAAAGAGATTTCCGAACAAAGGAAATCCGCGGAAAACTTGGAAGATCATTATCTCGTAAGAACGAAACGAACGTCGATTACACGATCACCCGAGTTAAGCACAAAACCGCAAAAACCGAAACCGCCGTAAAACGCGAGCTAGTCCCATCACAACTAGCTTGCCCATCACGATTCAAGGCTTACGTCCTTCGACACGATCATGTTCCGAACCACGGTCGAAATGTCTCCCCTTTCGTCTCGATCCGTCCTATCGTTCGAGTTTTTTTTTTTATCGTAAAACTTTGTTTTCTCGAAAAGAACTCGAGGAAATTGTATAAAATGGCAACGGTTAAACGAAACACTGAACATTGTCTAAACTATACGATTTATTCGAGTATTTTTGTAAAAATCGTAAAAAACACGTTTTATATAAAAAACGTCGAGTTAATCGTAAAAACGGCAACGATTAACCGAAAAACGAACATAGCTAAACTTTACGATTAACTCGGTGAATTTACTAAAAACGCCATCGGATCAGGAAACAACCTCGTCTAAAAGTCGTAAAACGGTTTTGTCACAAAACGGTTTGAAAGTTCCTAAAACGCGATAAAAGCCGATCTCGCGACTTTAACGAAGTCTAACCCGAAGATGCGACGACATTTTGACAATTTACTCGCAAAAAGAAGATAAATATCAAACTTGATGATAATTCTCAAGTTTGAGGATAAATAGAAGATTTCTGCGGGAAAAAAGGAAAGATCGAGATAAATAGAAGATTCCCGATAAACTCGAACCGGGCGAAATGGAAAGACTAAACCGCCTAGGAAGGGAGTATATAATCAAGAGGCATAGGGCAGAAGAAATGGGACGAAATTCAGAGCTCTCATCTGAGACTTTTACAACTTTTCTAGAGTTAGAATTTTCCGCACTTAGAAACTTAGGCTTTTTGCTCGACAAGTTTGGTTTCTAGGACTGGCGCTCAATTACTAGACGAACTCACCCAGGCAGTTCGATCTCTGGTCCAGCTCTATCAACTGAACTACTTTCGACTTGATCCTCGAAAGGGGTACGTAGGCAGCCTTTCATAAGGTTTAGTCCGAAATCAATCAAATCCTTTTTCTTATCTTTTTCCGTCTTTTGTTATCATGCCGCGACTCAATTAGGTTTAAGGTTTTTTTGTTGATAACTTGCTGACGGCCCTGCGGCCAAAACCTTTGTAAACTCTTGTAATGATCGCAACGCTCTTACGCGAAATCGAAATATGATCTACTTTTTCTATAAGTTCGTTTTATTACGTTTTTCATATTTTCCGCATTTATTTGGTTACTTGTTGTTGGCTTTCGCAGAGATCCGGTTCCTCTGGAAAATTAGGGTTCGGCGAGCTAGCCTCGTCCCGACTAGCTCGCCCAACGACGAGCTAAGCCAGCCGGCTTAGCTCGCTGTTGGGCGAGCTAGAAGCTTCCCGGGCAGCTCGTCAAACGGCGAGCTTAACCGGTCCGGTTCGGCTCGCCGTATGTCAAACCGATTATCGATCAATTTCATCCCGTGATCATCGACTGATACGATTCTATGTACATCGATTGATAGACTTTGATGAGTTTCGATCGATCAATTTAGACGAATACCCTCTCGAGTGCAGTGCCGTCAAGACTATGCCTCACGAAGCTTCCGCAGCACGACACCCACATCCGCCCGTCCCTGTCAAAATCGATCCGCATAACATTGATCGACATGATGACCCTCCCATCGATCGACAGGAAGACCTTGATATCGACCGACGCACTCCAGTCAGTGTCGTCCGCTACACAGTATCCCAACGCCGAGTGCAACTTCCCCAGATAGATAGTGCACGTGTTGACGCATTCCGGGAGCAGTATTACACTTCCCGAAGCCCTCAAAAAGCCATCATGGAGAGACCCACGGATATCTTTGAGTCTATGGAGATAGAAAAGGAAAATCATGGAAGAGTTCTCAAAAAAGGAAAGAGAAGATACCCAAACATTATAAAAGGGAAGCTAATGAGAAAGAATTGTCAAGCTTCAGAAAGAGAGTTCTGAGAATACCTACAGAGAAACCCTTTGAAGAAGCCTACTTTACACACAAATTGTGGATGTTTTTCAAAGAGACCAGAGAGACAGAAGAAGACATTAAGAGAAATGTTTCACCAAGTCAGAGACAGCCTAAGGAAGAAGATAACACTGGAGAAGAAGAGCGATCCAGGGAAGTTCACAATACCATGTTCCATCAGAGGTGTTGAATTCCCTCGTGCCCTATGCGACATAGGATCGGGAGTTAGCATCCAACCCAAGCTTATGGCAGACCAGCTAGGTCTTAAGATTGAGCCTACTGAAGAATCGTTCATCTTTGTGGATTGTTCTCAGCAGAACTCTGGAGGAATAGTTAGAAACCTTGAGGTACAGATTGGAGATGCCCTAATTCCTACAAACTTCCATGTCCTGGCCAACAAATTCAACTCCAAGACTTCTCTATTACTTGGAAGAGCCTTCTTAACCACAGTTGGAGCTGCTTGTGACCTCAAATCCAACAAGCTCTGCCTAACCCTCATCAACCCTACAATCCACTACAATCATGTTTCAGTCATGAAGTTTCCAAGGATAAAGAGCCCAGCACTCGTAGCAACTTGTTTATGTGCCCATGAGTACGATTCCTGTTGGTGTCAAAATCGGTCACGGCGGAATCAATGGGTAAAAGTTTCTGCAAAAATAAAAATACGTTTTATAAGATTCAAGAACCTTTGAGATGAACCACCAGAGATCTCCAAGAACACACCACAAGACTCCAACACACACGAGTCACAACTCTTCAAGACCACACAAGCCTTGGACCAAGGAACACACGAAAAGACTAAAACTTTCTTGGAAAGAACAAACCGTAGAACACAAGTAACCGAACAAAGAACTCAGATTATGCCTAACCTGGATCTGATACCATGATATTTTAGTAGTAATCTGAGTCTAGTAAGAGATTTGGAAGAGAATAAGGAAGGAAGAACAAGTTTTGTAAGAGATTTAGACAAGAAATGAGAGAGGTCGAGATTTAGATCTGAATAGTGACTAGTAACTTTGAGAGACTAGAGAAGAGACTCAAAACTTGCTTAGCTTTTCATTAATCAGATACTACAAATATATAGTATGAGACTTAAGGGTTTTCGTGACACAAGGAAGTCAAGAACACTATAGCAAAGCGTGTGAATTCAAAAGAAAGAGGAGCGCCGGTTTGAATTGTGTGGAGGCAGAGACCCACACGTTTGATGCTCTTGGCATCTTGACTAGATGCCTTTAGCTTCCCTTCCAGCCTGTAAAGGTAAGCGAGCCCTTTCCCTTATCCTTTCAACGGTCATATCTCCCCTCTTACCCGGGAACACTCCAAACCTTCTTTCTCACCAAGTGACTTCCCTTGCTGATCACTTTACCCCATTTACCATGGTAACTTAACATTTTTACCATGGTTACTTTATTTTTACCATTACTCAACATGTACGTCCTGATTAGATCGGGTTTATCTTTCCAGGTAATATGTCATGATCAACAGGGGAAGAGGCGTTGCAGGCTTTCGACGAAGCGATGGAGAAGTTGTTTACCAAGAAACCTGCATCTAAGGCCATAGTGGCAGCTCAAGAAGATGATGAGGTTCAGTTCCTCCGGTCCAGCAAGCGTAGAACTCCGGCCAGCGCGACTCCTTCAGTTTCTAAGAAGAAAATGAAAGCCGAGGGAAACACATCAGGGGCCTCTCGCGCTGTTCCAGACGGTTTGGCCGTAGCATTGGCTGACCTCAATGAGAGGGTATTTCCTGGCATTCCATGCTTCCTCCCTGCGGGAGATCTTTGTTGGGGTCAAAATCGGTACGACGGAATGAACGGCCGAAACTCCCTGCAGAAAAATAAAAAGAATCGTTTTATAAAACTCGAGGATCCTTTTATAAAACTCGAGGATCGTTTTATAAAACTCAAGGATCATTTTATAAAACTCAAGAATTGTTTTATAAAACCCGAGGATTGTTTTATAAAACTCGAGAATCGTTTTATAAAACTCGAGGATCGTTTTATAAAACTCGGGAATCGTTTTATAAAACTCGAAGAATCGTTTTATAGAACTCGAGAATCGTTTTATAAATATCGAGAATCGTCTTATAAAACTCGAGGATCATTTTATAAAACTCGAGAAGCCGTTTTATAAAACTCGAAGATCGTTTTATAAAACTCGAGGATCGTTTTATAAAACTCGAGAAGCCATTTTATAAAACTCGAAGATCATTTTATAAAACTCGAGAAGCAGTTTTATAAAACTCAAGAATCGTTTTATAAAACTCGAGAATCGTTTTATAAAACTCGAGAATCGTTTTATAAAACTCAAAGAATCGTTTATGAAACTCGAAGAATCGTTTTATAAAACTCGAAGATCGTTTTATAAAACCCGAGAATCGTATTATAAAACTCGAAGAATCGTTTTATAAAACTCGAGAATCATTTTATAAAACTCGAAGAATCGTTTTATAAAACTCGAAGAATCATTTTATAAAACTCGAAGAATCGTTTTATAAAATTCGAAGATCGTTTTATAAAACCTGAGAATCGTTTTATAAAACTCAAAGAATCATTTTATAAAACTCGAGAATCATTTTATAAAACTCGAATAATCATTTTATAAAACTCGAAGAATTATTTTATAAAACTCGAAGAATCGTTTTATAAAACTCGAAGATCGTTTTTTAAAACTCGAGAATCGTTTTACGAAACCGCGAAAAACCGAAACAGCCGTAAAACGCGAACTAGTCGCAACTAGTTCGCCCACCGGCGAACTAGGAGACCCTTGACTAGTTCGCCCACCGGCGAACTAGTCCATCTCGACTAGTTCGCCGACCGGCGAACTAAGCCAAGCTCGCTTAGTTCGCCGGTGGGCGAACTAGTCTCGTCCCGACTAGTTCGCCGTTGGACGAACTACTGACTTTGCCCCACTAGTTCTTTTCGCCTAGTTCGCCATATGGCGACCTGGCCAAGCTGAACTAGCTCGCCGTACGTCGAGCCGACCATCCCGAGCCTCGATTTCCCACATCTTTGATTCAAGGCATACGTCCTTCGACACAATCGTATTCAGAATCATGGTCGAAATGTCTCTGGTTTCGTCTCGATCCGTCCTATCGTTCGAGTTTTACGATAAAAACCGTAAAACTTTGTTTTCTCGAAAAGAACTCGAGGAAATCGTATAAAACGGCAACGGTTAAACGAAACACCGAATATTGCCTAAACTACACGATTTATTCGAGGTTTTTCGTAAAAATCGTACAAAACGCGTTTTTAATAAAACCCCGAGTAAATCGTAGAAAACGGCAACGATTAATCGAAACATCAAACATTGCTTAGCTTTACAATTAACTCGAGAAACTTATCTTAAAACGGCATCGTATCAGGAAACGATCTCGTCTAAAGTCGTAAAACGGATTTATCGCAAAACGGCTCGGAAAGTCATAAAACGCGATAAAAGCCACTCGCAACTTTAAACGAAGTCCAACCCGAAGATACGACGATGTTTTGACGATTTACTCGCAGAAAGAAGAAAAATGTCAAACTTGAAGATAAAAGTCAAGTTTGAGGATAAATAGAAGATTTCCGCGGGAAAAAAGGAAAGATCGAGATAAATGGAAGATTCTCATTAAACTCGAATTTGGGCGAAACGGAAAGACTAAACTGCCTAGGAAGGGAGTATATAAGCAAGAGGCATAGGGCAGAAGCAAAGAGACGATTTTCAGAGCTCTCATCTGAGACTTTTACAACTTTTCTAGACTCAGAATTTTCCGCACTTAGAAATTTAGGCTTTTTCTCGACAAGTTCGGTTTCTATGACTGGCGCTCAATTACTAGACGAACTCGCCCAGGCAGTTCGATCTCTTGTCCAGCTCAATCAACTGAAATACGTTCGACTTGATCCTCGAAAGGGGTACGTAGGTAGCCTTTCATAAGGTTCAGTCCAAAATCATTCAAATCCTTCTTCTTATCTTTTTCCGTCTTTTGTTATCAAGCTGCGAATCGATTAGGTTTAAGGTTTTTATGTTCATAACTCGCTGACGGCCCTGCGGCCAAAGTCTTTGTAAACCCTTGTAACAAACGCAACGCTTTTACGCGAAATCGAAATAAGATCTACTTTTTCTTTAAATTCGTTTTATTACGTTTTTCGTATTTCCCCGCATTTATTTGGTTACTTGTCGTTGGGTTTCGCAGAGATCTGGGTTCCTCTGGAAAATTAGAGTTTTCCTAAGTTTCCTTATTTAACGGAAATCGACAAGTGTGAATCTCGGTTCCCACAGTTTGGCGCTAGAAGGAGGGGGGGTCGGATTACTCTTACTCATAGCCGCAAAACGCTTGATCAAAACGATGTCTGAATATATGAAAGACAAAGTCGCAACTCGCAAAAAGACGCTGGTAAAACAACTCCAGCAGCGACTACTCGTACAGCCAACGCCCACGCAAACGCTGTAGTACTCAACAAAATCGAAAACCTAATCGCGACTCTTCGCCACGGGAAGAGCAACGAAACAAGCTCACGATTTCTATCTCAGATCACTAAGGGCAAGGATAAAATTTATCAAACCCCGTAGTGTTTTGCTTATTTCCGAGTTGGACAAATCTCACGGGTTGAGCAAAAGACGTTTTCTGAGAACTTTTCGCGAAATAAACCCTGGGTTACTCGCGGAAAAACTCCAGGTTATTCACGTTAAAACCCTAGGTTTTTCGCGGAAAACTTCTAGGTTATTCGCGGCAAAACCCTAGGTCACCCGCGGAAAGTCCCTAGGTTATTCACGGAAAAACCCTAGGTTACTCGCGGAAAAACTCCAGGTTATTCGCGACAAAAACCGCAGGTTATTCACGGCAAAACCCTAGGCTATTCGCGACAAAACCCTAGGTTGCTCGCGGAATAAACGTAGGCTACTCACAGAATCGGGCGATACTGTCCAGCCGAAAAGACGGTAAGTTGGCCAAGCAACCTAGCTTGCCATCTTGGCGAGCTGACCGGCTTTCCACCTCGTCCCAGAGGCACTGAATTTTCCCCGAGGGTCCGCACAATCCAACTTATAGCTATGGTGAGCCGGACCGTACTCTAAACAATAATCGCACTGCTTTTGGTTTCGTCTCAATCAAAGCTTTCGTTGAGGTTTTACAACGAACACAAGATAGCTTGATGAATCGGGACCGTGCTAGCAGACTCACCATTAGGCATGTTGGACAAGCTCGACGGATCAAAACATCTCCATCTCGAATCTTGATCGAGTCGCTTTTTGTTTCGTCTCAATCGGACTTTCCGTTGAGATTTTACGACGAAAACAGTTCAACTCGACGAATCGAGATCACCCGCACCAAGCGTCTTAGCTCGCCGAACGTAGAGCTAAACCAAGCGTAGAGGTAAACCAAGCGAGAGCTAAACCAAGCGTCTTAGCTCGCCGAACGTAGAGCTAAACCAAGCGCCTAGCTCGCCCAAGAGTCGCTGACTTGATCGCGTTGATTCTCGTTTCGACTCAATCGGGATTTCTATCGGGATTTTACGATAAAACCGCAAAGACTTGTTTCTTCGTATAAGTTCGAATCAATCATCTAAAACGGCAACGGTTGACTTAACACCAAAGTTGCCTAAACTATACGAGAAATCTGAACTCTCTAGACCCAATCCGGTTTTACGAAACTCTGCCACGCTAAGTCGAAAACATCCAATCACAAACACGTGATTGATTTTTTTGATATACAAAGCGCACCTAGTCGGTCTAGTAAAACAAGCAATACGAAGTAACAAGAACATGAGCTCCGATGGTTAAGTCTTCTCCCCGCTCCGATACTCTTGCTGGTAATTCGTCGAAGACCGGTAAGTCAAAAGACGAAGAACGAAGAATAGACGATCCCAAATCATCGATGAAACTAAGGCATAACTCGCAAACCGATCAAATCTCTCGTACAACCGAGAAACGATCGCCACGCATTCAAACATACTCATTTCCTAAAAGAAAGAGGGAGCTAGAGACGCTGACGTCGTCTTAAAACCGACTCGCTCCTAGAAGTTTTCGTAAATCAGACATACTCCAAGTCATCTCCGATCCACCATGGTCTTTGATCGACCCGGATTGTCGATCATCCCAATCCTTCAAACGAAACTTGTCTTTCTTCTTTCGCCGAACATTTTTCCTCGCATCAAGAAAACGCTTCCTATACAGCAAACTCTCGCAAAAAATAAGTGGAAAATATTTGGACGATGCGACGCCTTGTCGAAATCATCAGCAAACGACAATCTAAAAACCGTCTAAGCGCTAAAGACTGATCCAAACCGTCTGAGAAATAATCTCGAGGACTGTACAGCACCTCCCGTCGTAATCATGCGGTTAGAAAATCTCTGCGAAACTTCAGAGTGAAACTCGATGATTTGCCGAAGACATAAAGATCTTCTCGAATTTGATAAAACAAGTTTCGTATAAGAATCGAAAAATTATACGAGAAATCTTTAGGCGTCAAAACTTTGCTATCATTTTCCGTTGAATCAAGTGAGTCACGGAATAATACCAAGAACATTTGCGGCAAAAAGAAAAATCGAGAACACACAGCAGCAATAGAGAACACGTCCTCCCTCCTCTCCGACTGATCCTATTGCTGGTCATATGATTCATTCCGTCCGAGAAACCCGCTAAAAAATTTTGCGACTAAATCTCGGTGAAATAAATTTTGGTAAAACTCTGCGAGTGACTCTGAAAAAACCATCACCGAAGAATCAAAAACTAAGTGGAAAGGTTTCTCGAAAAATCTGCGGAAACATTGTTAACCCAATGCGTCGTTTCGATTACTAAATTCATCGCCCGTTACTTACGCGAGAAATCCTTCGTATAGTCAGGATCATGTCATAACGAAGTAACTTTCGAAAGTAAACGCGACAGGTTTTGCGAAAAGTATTTTCCTTATAGCGAAAGCCAAGCTATACGATCCGGCGCTAAGCGACAAATCTAAACTTTGCTTCCTCGCACCACAATCTGACAGATCTCACTCTTTAGCCCTTCGGTTCACAAGCATCCGCTCTCACTCCTCCCGATTACATCTAAGAACAAGACCGTCCCGCAAATGACTCCGCACGGGCTACGCATCGAGCTTCTTAGGATCTGTCTCCTTAGAGTAAAAACAAAAAAAAAACAACTTCCACACAAAGGAAAGTTTATACGAAACTTTCATCGTATAAATCAAAACTAGAACGGAAAAACGTTTTCTATAACCACGGGCATACTTGGCATATCAAGCTCGACAAACGCTACTTGGCTATTGTCCGATCACACTTTACTTCAATGCCAAGTTTACAAACCGAATCGACCTTTTCGATAGCACGAAAGTGTCATGGTCTAATCCTCTACCAAATATGACCTTGGCTGTGTGGCTGAACACAACCTTCACGCCAAGCCAATACTTTCAACGAATAATGCAAACTTGTCGAAAATCGGCTAACTTCTGTATTTCCCCGATTCACTCTATTCCCGAAGGAAGTTGCCTACAAAATCCGACGTATAAGAAAACACTCGTACCAGAGCTCCTAAAGCCGTACGAATCTCGGAAGGTCAACACTTCACAAAGCACCGTAACGAAAAACGCTTCGTTTCGGGGAAACAACATACGCGACCTCTCGGTCCTAATTGCTCTAGCAAAAATCGTAAAACTACCTAACATCCAAACAGGAATGTAAGTTTTAATTGCGAATATCCGCAAACGAACCAAAGTGTTCCTGCAAAGCAGGGTTAAGACAAAACCCTCGCAACACCGCGCAACATCTTCGAGCCCGCAAACGTTCCGAACACAAAACGCGGCATATAAAATAAAAACCAACTTTCGGCACTGCGAGACGTCGCAGACGCCCGGAGATTAGTTTTTCGACACAAATACTTTCCTCGATAAAGTCATTTCTTGGAAGACCTAACAGTTTGTCCGCGACTATAAAATTACGCAAAACTTCTTAACGTACGTATCCTTCGCAAAGGCCAAAACAACGTAAACATCTATCGCCTAAAAAGCTTGTTGCTGATCAACAAACTCGCAACAGTCCTAAACAAACTTAAGTTATCTCGCAGAGATAGCTCTCGAACACCCGACACAAGGGTAATAACGCTATAAAAGAAATCCAAACTTTTGGTCAGCACTTCCGAGCAACTTAGAAATTGTTCCCGGTGAGATGCTCGATTCCAACCAGACGAATCATATAAGCCGAGAACCTATCGCGGATTCTAAATTGGTATGGAATCAGGTTAAAATCGCAACAGGCAAAACGAAAGCCGACTAGTCATCGCATAGCCTCAATCCGAAAGTAAACCTAGGTCTTGCCTAAACCCAGCACACTGGTCGCTAACGTCTCAAGGCATGAATCGAGATCCTAAAGGCATGTCTCTTCGTCTATATCTAAACGCTCACTCGATTTACTCAACATCCTAAAACGGGCAAACGAACAAGGCGATACACTAAGGGAAAAAGGAATGCGAGACGACAACTCGCGGACCTCCCTCAATATCAACTCATAATCTTCCCGCTACATTCATACGAATAAAAACACGCTCTTAAAAATGCAAACTGATTTTTAATAAAGCCGCAAAATCGGCAGGGACTCAGAGCCGCACACGGCCAGTCCGAAAACTATAACGGCCACGCTCGGCCAGACCAAACGGCCTACTAGGCTAGTCTCAAGGCCGGCAAAGGTCCAGATGCCATCGACATCAATATGCTCGATAACTCCTACACGACACATAACTAGTCTATAAAGGTCTCACTGCGAAACAGGTCATACGAACCTTAACTCCAAAACGAACTACGAAAGGCTTGATCCCCTCAAACGGGTACGTAGGCAGCCTTCACAAGGCGCAGCCCTAATTTTAAACGCTTTCCGCTCCCTGGAAAGTGGAAAGATCACTTTCAACGGACCTTTCCGACCATTAATTCCGCCTAACTTAACTAAAACTGGTTAACCACTCGCAAGAACCTTACGCTAAAGGCTCAAGATTCTTACGAGCTGGGGGGCTAACTGTTGGGGTCANAGGCAGCCTTCACAAGGCGCAGCCCTAATTTTAAACGCTTTCCGCTCCCTGGAAAGTGGAAAGATCACTTTCAACGGACCTTTCCGACCATTAATTCCGCCTAACTTAACTAAAACTGGTTAACCACTCGCAAGAACCTTACGCTAAAGGCTCAAGATTCTTACGAGCTGGGGGGCTAACTGTTGGGGTCAAAATCGGTGCGACGGAATCAACGGCCGAAACTCCACGCAGAAATATAAAAGGAATCGTTTTATAAAACCCAAAGAATCGTTTTATAAAACTCGAGGATCGTTTTATAAAACTCAAGGATCATTTTATAAAACTTGAGAATTGTTTTATACAACCCAAGGATCGTTTTATAAAACTCGAGAATTGTTTTATAAAACTCGAGGATCGTTTTATAAAACTCGGGAATCGTTTTATAAAACTCGAAGAATCGTTTTATAAAACTCGAGAATCGTTTTATAAAACTCGAAGAATCGTTTTATAAATCTCGAGAATCATTTTATAAAACTCGAGGATCATTTTATAAAACTCGAGAAGTCGTTTTATAAAACTCGAAGATCGTTTTATAAAACTCGAGGATCGTTTTATAAAACTCGAGAAGCCGTTTTATAAAACTCGAAGATCATTTTATAAAACTCGAAGATAGTTTTATAAAACTCGAGAAGCAGTTTTATAAAACTCGAGAATCGTTTTATAAAACTCAAAGAATCGTTTTATAAAGCTCGAAGAATCGTTTTATAAAACTCTAAGATCGTTTTATAAAACTCGAGAATCGTATTATAAAACTCGAAGAATCGTTTTATAAAACTCGAGAATCATTTTATAAAACTCGAAGAATCGTTTTATAAAACTCGAACAATCATTTTATAAAACTCGAAGAATCGTTTTATAAAACTCGAGATCGTTTTATAAAACTCGAGAATCGTTTTACGATACCGCGAAAAACCAAAACAGCCGTAAAACGCGATCTAGTCCCACCGTTGGACGAACTACTGACTTTGCCCCACTAGTTCTTTTCGCCTAGTTCGCCATATGGCGACCTGGCCAAGCTGAACTAGCTCGCTGTACGTCGAACCGACCATCCCGAGCCTCGATCTACCACATCCTTGATTGAAGGCATACGTCCTTCGACACGATCATATTCCGAATCACGGTCGAAATGTCTCCTGTTTCGTCTCGATCCGTCCTATCGTTCGAGTTTTACGATAAAAACCGTAAAACTTTGTTTTCTCGAAAATAACTCGAGGAAATCGTATAAAACGGCAACGGTTAAACGAAACACCGAATATTGCCTAAACTATACGATTTATTCAAGATTTTTCGTAAAAATCGTACAAAACGCGTTTTTAATAAAACCCAGAGTAAATCGTAAAAAACGGCAACGATTAATCGAAACATCAAACATTGCTTAGCTTTACGATTAACTCGAGACTCTTATCTAAAAACGGCATCGTATCAGGAAACGATCTCATCTAAATTCGTAAAACGGATTTATCGCAAAACGGCTCCGAAAGTCATAAAACGCGATAAAAGCCACTCGCGACTTTAAACGAAGTCCAACCCGAAGATACGACGATGTTTTGGCTATTTACTCGCAGAAAGAAGATAAATGTCAAACTTGAAGATAAAATCAAGTTTGAGGATAAATAGAAGATTTCCGCGGGAAAAAAGGAAAGATCGAGATAAATGGAAGATTCTCATTAAACTCGAATCTGGGCGAAATGGAAAGACTAAACCGCCTAGGAAGGGAGTATATAAGAAAGAGGCATAGGACAGAAGCAAAGGGACGATTTTCAGAGCTCTCATCTGAGACTTTTACAACTTTTCTAGACTTAGAATTTTCCGCACTTAGAAATTTAGGCTTTTTCTCGACAAGTTTGATTTCTATGACTGGCGCTCAATCACTAGACGAACTCGCCCAGGCAGTACGATATCTTGTCCAGCTCAATCAACTGAACTACGTTCGACTTGATCCTCGAAAGGGGTACGTAGGCAGCCTTTCATAAGGTTCAGTCCAAAATCATTCAAATCCTTTTTCTTATCTTTTTCCGTCTTTTGTTATCGAGCTGCGACTCGATTAGGTTTAAGGTTTTTATGTTCATAACTCGCTGACGGCCCTGCGGCCAAAGCCTTTGTAAACCCTTGTAACGATCGCAACGCTTTTACGCGAAATCGAAATAAGATCTACTTTTTCTTTAAATTCGTTTTATTACGTTTTTCGTATTTTCCCGCATTTATTTGGTTACTTGTCGTTGGCTTTCGCAGAGATCCGGTTCCTCTGGAAAATTAGGGTTTTCCTACGTTTCCTTATTTAACGGAAATCGACAAGTGTGAATCTCAGTTCCCACAATCTTTCCGAATTCGTTCAGTCTCTTCAGCATGGTCTCCTTGAGGTGCGTGACTTTTACTGTTTGTAATGCTTGCACTCTTGTTTCACTGATGGTTCTTTTTGCAGGTAACATCTCACTTGTCTCATCTGGAAGGTACGATGAAAGAGAAAGTCTCCAGTCGAGAGAAAGCGGAGGCCCTAGCGTCCAAACTTCGTGATGAGGAGAATCCTGGTCTGGCCTGGGAGAAAGAGGTCAAGTCTCTGCAGAAAAAGCTCAAGAATCAGGAAAGTGTTGGGATCCTGAACGCTGTTGAGAACGTTGCTCTCAGGAATGAGGTCGAGGGGATAAAGGTAGAACTAAGCGAGTTGAGATCTGAAAAGGAGGATTTTGAAAATGATAGGATTATAGCTGTGGAAGGAGCTACGATGATTGCTCGCTGGGAGTTGATGAGGGAGTGGCTTTGCGGAACGACTGATCAGTGGAGGCCTTTCGAGGAGTTTGAGCGCTACAAGAAGGTGAAAGTGTCAGAGGCGACACATCGAGGTTTACCTGCCCCTTCTTTTGAGAGTGAGCCTGCTGTCCAGGAGACGAGAGCCCCGAGAGAGTCCCCTGTGCCTGTCAACGATCTGAAGGCCTCCTCTTCTGCTCTTGCTGATGCTCTTAGAGCCTCCTCCTTTACTTGATTTCTTCAACAATCCTTGTTTTTTTCTTTATGCCTTTTGTTTGGGTTTAAGACTTGGTACTAGGCCTCCGTGCCCTTTTTTTCTTTCTGTAAAACTCTTATGGCCTCTCGAGGCCCGTATTCTTAGAAATCCTTTTTATCGGATTATTACTTTTGCTGTCGACTGGAACGTCTGGCTTAGATGCTTCGTAGACTCCATCGAGTATGTTGTAGGTTCTGCCAAACACTTTCTTGGGTGTAAGATATTAACCTCAAGATATTCTAGGCTTTTGGAGGAGAAGGTTCCTAGGGCCCGGCTTGGATCTCGAGGTCTTTAGTTGGGCCCTGCATTCTTTTACTCAGACATTGAGATAGGAGGTTTAGCTGGGTCTTTAGTTGGGTCTGCAGTTATACCTCATGCCTCCTGCATCTCGTTTAGCTTGGGGCGTGTTTGATGCAGGGATTGATGCACTAGTACGTGTGGCCCCCTTGTAGATTACGGCTCGAGGCCTCTATGCAGGGGCTGAGGTATTGTCGACATTGTATTAGGGTTGATCAAGCCCGTTCCAATTCGCATACCCAAGTATTTTTATATGTGAAACATGTCACGTAGATGTGAAGTTTTCTGGGACCGAGGTGCCACTTGGGGCCTGGTCCCGCTTGGTGGTTTTATATGTGAAACATGTCACGTAGATGTAGGGTTCGCCAGGATCAAAGTGCCTCTTGGGGTCTAATCCAGCTAGTATGCCCCTTTTAATTTCAGTGGAATTTCTGTGGCTCCTTTAGTCGGAACTGAAATATGTTATATAGGCTTAGTCCGTAGACGTTTTCAGCATACATAGGAGCAGGAAACCAGTGTACTTAAAATATATAGATAGCTAGGTATCTGTAGAAAACCCGATCCGGAGATCTAATTAAAAATGGTAGAACTTGAGGTGCAGGGCGTTCCAGCAGTTAGGTTGGACCCTTCCTTTTCTGTCTTGCAGCTTGTAGGCTCCCGCTCCCTGCACTCAAACTATTTTGTAGGGGCCTTCCTAACCTGGGGCCAGCTTCCCTGCCGATTTGTCTTTAGTGTGGTCATAGACTCGTCGCAGGACCCAGTCTCCTTGCTGGAAGGTTCTGGTCCTGACTTTCTTGTTGTAGCTCTTCGCCACTTTTTGTTGATAGGAAATGTTCCTTAGGCAAGCAGCCTCTCTCTTTTCGTCAAGTAGATCCAGGCTTAGGGTCAACAATTCATTGTTTTCCTCCTGGGAGATGGGTCCGGAGACCGTTGTTCTGACGTGTACCTCCGCGGGTATCACGGATTCCATGCCGTAGACTAGTGAGAATGAAGTTTCTTGCGTGGCTGTTTTCGGAGTGGTGCGATAAGCCCAGAGGACTCCGTGTAACTCTTCTGCCCAGCGCCCGTGGGCTTTCTCCAGGCGTTTCTTGATCATGTTGACCACGGTTTTATTTGTAGATTCAACCTGGCCTTTTGACTCTGGGTGCCGCGGTGCGGAAAAAGAGAGCTTGATGTTACACTCATGGCAGAATTCTCTGAGGTTTTGGCTCATGAACTAGGGCCCGTTGTCAGTGACAATATCTTGGGGCGTGCCGAAGCGGATTATCACGTTTTTCCATATGAACTTTTTTATTTTCTCTGTAGTAATTTTGGCTAGGGCCTCCGCCGCTACCCATTTTGTAAAGTAGTCAGTTATTAGGAGGAGTAATACCTTTTGCCACGGTGCCACCGGGAATTTTCCGACGATGTCCATGCCCCATTTTCGGAAGGGCTATGGCGAGCTTAGAGAATTCAGGTTCTCCAGAAGGAGGTTGGAGATCGGGGCGTGCCTCTGGCATTGATCACAGGACCTAGCTTTTCTGAGGGCATCACTGGCCATCATGGACCAATCGTAGCCTGCTCTTCTAGCTCTAAGCACTAGGCTTCGGCCACTGAAGTGGGAGCCGCATCTCCTACATGGAGCTATTCTAGGATCCGGGCAGCCTCCCTAGCGGTTAGACATCGTAGGTATGGTCCTGAAAAGGACCTTTGGTATAATTTTTCTTCGGTGGTGCAGTATCTTGCTGCTTGCCTTTTTATCTTTCGGCCTTCGCTTCGATCCTCGGGGAGGAGATCGCGTACGAGGTAGTAGATTATAGGGATCATCTAGGTTTCTCCTTCGTCGATGACAGAGATTTCTTCGGGATCCCCTTCTCGGTCTGTAGCCGGGCATTAGAGTACCAGCAGGGGAATATTCATCTGGCTAGTGGTTTATAGGGCGGACCCTAGATTAGCCAGAGCGTCGGCCTGCGAGTTTTGTTCTCTAGGAACTTGGGTAAGCTTACAGCTCTGGAATCTTTTGATCAGACGTTTTGCTACAGCGAGGTATCTGATCATGCTGGCGTCTTTGGCCTGGTAATCACCTTGGACCTGGCTGATGATTAGTTGGGAGTCGCTGAAGACCTGGATCTCCTCTGCTCTCATTTTCTTGGCGAGTGAGAGGCCTGCAATTAGGGCCTCATACTCCGCTTCATTATTTGTAGCTTTGAAATTGCATCTTATCGCTCTTGATGCAGATTCACGAGTGGGGGAGATTAGGACCAGGCCTACTCCTGCTCCTCTCACGTTGCTGGACCCGTCATCGTGTAGGGTCCATTGCTCTGTTCTTTCTGCGGAGCCCTGGAAATCAATTTCCGACCCCGGGACCGGAAGCATGGAGGGTGAGAATTCAGCGACGAAGTCGGTGAGGACCTGTGACTTAATGGCCATAGCAGGTCTGAAGGTTATGTCGTATTGCCCGACCTCAATCCCCCATTTTGCGAGGTGTCCTGACTCCTCGGGCTTATGGAGGAGAGCTTTTATGGGGAATGAGGCGACTACCATGACTTGGTGGGCCTGGAAATAGGGCCGAAGCTTGCGAGCCGCTGTAACCAATGCTTGTGCTAGCTTCTCGAGGTGGCTGTAGCGGGTTTCTGCATCCAATAGGGACTTACTCACGTAGTAGACATGATGTTGCTTCCTTCCTTGTTCTCTCACGAGGACACCACTTACTGCATGCTCGAACACGTCAAGGTAGAGTAGCAGGGTCTCTCCATCTAGGGGTTTTAAGAGGAGAGGAGGTGTGGTGAGGTAGGCTTTGAGATCATGGAGAGCGAGTTCGCACTTGTCACTCCATTGGAAGTTCTTGGGGTCTTTCAGGGCCTCAAAGAAGGCGTGAGATTTGTCGGACAGCCTGGAGATGAATCTGCTTAGTGCGGCCATCCGGCCCGTTAGTCGTTGGACTTCCTTTATGTTTCGCGGGGAGGAGATAGCCTGGATGGCTCGCACCTGCTCTGGGTTGGCCTCGACGCCCCTATAGGTTACTATGTACCCTAGGAATTTTCCGGAGCTGACCCCGAATGAACACTTTGAAGGGTTGAGCTTCATGTTGTATTTCCTGAGGGTGACGAAGGCTTGTTGTAGATGGGAGATGTGGTCCTCTGCCTCGAAGGATTTGACCAACATCTCATCTATGTAGACTTCCATGTTCTGCCCGATCTGCTTGGCAAACATCATGTTTAAGAGTCTTTGATATGTAGACCTTGCATTTTTTAGGCCAAAAGGCATCACCTTGTAGCAATAGATGCCCCTGGGGTCATGAATGAGGTCGTTTGGATGCATAAGGATTTGGTTGTTTCCTGAGAAGGCATCCATGAAGCTCATGAGCTGGTGGCCTGCAGTGGCGTCGACGAGCTTATCGATATGAGGTAGGGGAAAAGTATCTTTGGGGTATGATTTTTTGAGGTCAGTGAAATATATGCAGACCCTTTACTTCCCGTTCTTCTTCTTGACCACGAATACGTTGGCTAGTCATTTAGGGTACTAGACTTCTCTTATGAATCCAGCGTCGAGCGGGTTCTTGACCTCTCTGTTGATTATTTTGTCCCTTTCTGGAGTGAAATTTCTCCTCTTCTGTCGTACAGGGGTGAATTGAGGGTCTACCTGTAGCTTGTTCATGATAATCTCGGGGTCGATCGCGGGCATATCCTCGTGTCACCAGGTGAAACAATCAGAGATGGAGCGGAGGAAGTCAATCAATCTCTGCCTTAACCCTGTGGGAAGCTTGGATCCTATCAACAGTTTCTGGTCCAAGTCTCCTTCGTTTAGAGGTATCTCGTCCATTTCTTCTACCTCGGCCTCCTCTGTATGCAAGGCCGGAGGGCCTTTCGGTAATTGCTATAAGACCGGGCTTTTCCCCTTCGGTGTGGTTTGATAGCAGGCCTTGGCGTTCTCCCGATCTTCTTTGATTACCCTGATGCCCCATGGGGTCGGGAACTTGATGGATTGGTGGAGAGTCGAAGGTACGGCCTCCATGTCGTGGATCCAGGGCCGGCCTAGTATCATGTTGTAGGAGGATGCGCAGTCGACAACGAGGAACTTCGTTGGTTGGTTTACTCCTTCGGCGTATACTGGAAGGGTTACCTCTCCCAAGGTGTTCTTTACGTCTCCGCTGAAGCCTATAAGCGGGGTAACCTTCCTAGTTAGTTCCTTCTCCTCCAATCCTAGATCGGTGTAGGCTGGGAGGAAGATGATTTTGCCAGAGCTACCGTTTTCTATCAGGATCCGTTTCACTAAGAAATTTGCTATGGTGAGGGAGATGACCAGAGCATCGTGATGAGGAGACAGGACCCTCTCATGTTCCTTGCCAGTGAAACTGATCTCATCTGACCCGAGGAGCAGGCGCTTTGGATCCCTCGACTCTTGACCATGTCTAGTATTTCTGGTACTGCGCTTAGCGGCTGGATGGCTTATACCGCTTATCTCTGAGCCTCCGGAGACAACATGAATGACTCGGTCTTGGTGCGGGGGAGACGCGGGCCTCGTTTCTGAGTGCCGGTTCGTGCCTTCCTTAGTTTGGATGCTCTTGGCCTTGTCGGAGAGGAATTCCTTTACATGCCCCTTCTTGAGGAGCTCGTTGACTTCCAACCTCAGGCGCAATCCTTCGTCTTGTGACCGTGATAATGGTGGAAATCGCACCATCGGTTGGGGCTTCGGTTAGCGTCTGCAGGCTTCATTTGAGGAGGCCAATTAACCTGCTGGCCCCTCTGCCTTAGGACGTTTACCAGCTCTGGCTTTGAGATAGATAGGTGGGAGATGTCGGGCCATGTAGATACGCTCATTCCCTCGAGTCGAGGTAGGGGGAGGTTCGGATGTCGGCCCCTACTATGTCTGCTGGCTTCCCTTGGGGGCCTGGATTGGGACCCTTCATCGCGATCTTTTCTGAGCACCTGGTGCAGCCCGGGTATGGCTTAACTCTGGATCACTTGAAGGTGGATGGATGTAGGGCTGTTCTAAGAGGCTACTAGCACTCCTTTGAACTATGGACGTCTCCTTGGTGCTATGGATATGGCGTCAAGGATGGTTAGCTACTCCTGGACACAAGATCACCTTGTAATGTCTAGGATGAGATTCACCAGGAGTTCCCTCCCTTAAGTGTGAGATCAAAGTTCTTTTAGCTGAACTGAGAAAGCTTGAGACAAGGCAAACAAGTTTGCTGGAAAATGCTTAGATTCAAAGTTGAACAAAACAGAAGACGGCTTGAGTCTTAAAAAGAAAACGCCAGCTACCCTAGGGCTAAACCGAGGTTGTTTAATTCCCCTTGCCTAATCTATCCTAATCCAATTCGAAATTGGTTTATTAAAATCATAATCCTACCCAAACTTAGTTTACTAATCCTAATTGTCTTTGGTTTAACTTAAAATAAAAACCCAATAACCAAAAGCCTTACAAAGTAATTAAATTAAACCAACATGCTGGTTTATCTTGGACCTCCTTCTTTAGACCAA
>CAKOAT010841820.1:369717-411894 GCA_932364175.1 Eruca vesicaria subsp. sativa | reverse complement strand
TATAAAACGATTCTCGAGTTTTATAAAACGATTCTCGAGTTTTATAAAACGATTCTCGAGTTTTATAAAACGATTCTCGAGTTTTATAAAACGATCTTCGAGTTTTATAAAACGATTCTCGAGTTTTATAAAACGATTCTCGAGTTTTATAAAACGATTCTCGAGTTTTATAAAACGATTCTCGAGTTTTATAAAACGATTCTCGAGTTTTATAAAACGGCATTAATCATTTTATAAAATGATTTTGCTGAAAATAATGACTCCATCTTTTACAGAAGCTATCGCAGACGTTGATTTCGAGATTACGGTTTTCGACACCAACAATGGTAGCGAGCATCTTTTCTTTCTTTGCTTAATGTTATTGAGTATTGAGTTTGCCATTGATCCTAAAACCAAGTGTTTTTCTTGCTTCTTTTTATTCGCAAGTGTGTGTCTTGCTCCCAATTACTGCATCACCAGCTACGGTTTGGAAACGCAAAAAGACTTATTAACACAAAGAAGAGGAGTAATGGAGAGGCTGTGACTATGTGTTAATTATCAACACCTTTGTTCTAACTCTTTTATTTTACTTGCCATTTCAAGAGCAATACAAGAATATGTTGATATGTAATAGAATAAAAAGAGCTTTTGTGAAGCTTTAGTATTAGAGGTTAGCTTTTTTATACATTGGTAGAGAAATTATTGATGTCTTAAATGGATCAATCGTTGATTATAGGAGAAAAAGAGAAGTTTTTATTATTTCAATAAAAAAATCTAAGAGTTAGAAAATTAGTTACTTAATTAGAAAAAAATTATGCTCGAATTTGTATCTCAAGGTTCCTTAAATTTAGAGCACCATCTACATCGGAGGATGTTAACATTTTTCTCTTTTAGCCACACATGCATTTAATAGTGACCTGCAAAGACATCCAAAAGGATGAGACAACATCGGTTTTCACAACCTGATTCATTGTCCCAAATTTCTCAATTAGCATTATTATCAATTGCTAATGATAATCTAAAATACAGCTGAAAAACAACGAAGACACATATAACCGAATAAAAAACTCATAGCTTATAAGTGAAGACTAATCACAATGAACAAAACTAGAGATATCTAATCAAGATATCGATTCGCTTTGGTATTTTTGGTTTTTTGGTATTTCAGTTTATAAAAAATAGATATCATATTAAATCTATATCTATTTTGGTTTGGTTCGGTTTATATACCGTCGATTTTTGGTTTCTTCGGTTTTATACCAAAAAACCACAAAATATATTTAGATTTTAGAATATGTTGTGAATTTTACTTTATAAAATTAGATATTGGCTTTAATATAACACGAAAAATATTTCATTTTTAAATAAATTCTTCTTATTTTTTTACTATTTAAATAATTATTAAACATATTAAGTTAATAATAGTTATAGTTTTATAGAATACAAATAAGAAATATCAGTAATCTATAATACTATTAAATAAATAATATATTAGCACACATATTTGTCAGCAAAAAAAAGTATTTCTTTGTAAATTTTGATAAAAAGAAAATGTAACTTTTAACTTTAAATAAAATATTAAATTATTAAAATAAACATTTTAAGTATGGATATCATATCAATTAAATAAATTAGTTTATGTATTATTAATTATATTGTATAACTTACATATAATTATATCACTATATTTTAATTGATCGCTTTATTCGGTTTACTCGGTTTATATATCAAACCATATCTATATATCGCGGTTTCTTAAAAAGACATACATTCGGTATATTCGGTACTACCAAATTCAAATCATTTTTTCTATTTCGATTCAGTTCGGTTTTTATTATTTCGGTTTTATCGGATTAAATACCCCTAAACAAGACATACCAATATCAATCCTAAATAACATATGAATCTATGACATAAAAACATAAACAATTAAATTTATCACATTTTCAAAAACTTAAAACTATGATTATGAGGAATAAAGATTTGTGCGGGCGCACGGATCAAAAGCTAATTTTATTTAAAGTGAAACATTATAAAATTAATAAAAAAACAATACTTTCAAAAAACTGTAAGCCACGTCCCTCGATAACTCAGTTCAATTAATTTAAATATTGAATCCGAGATATGTAGCCTACTAAAACCAAATTCTCAGCCACTCAACCATTCACTTATTCAAATTTTTTATGAAAAATGTGACTTGGCCCATTCTCTAATTTCCTTTTGGAGAATGAACACTGCCACGTTTATGCCACTTATTCCCTCCAGCACCATATTAGTTTGTAACCAAACATTAATTCAACTGTTCATATTCAAAGTTTTGAGCTTTTACAGTTCTATTTTTTTTTGTTAGGTTTAGTTACCGAACGGCTTATGTTGACTTGCCTTTTTGGATTCTGTGACACAACTGTATTGTTGTTGTTTATTTCGTCACCATTGGGTCTCTTGCTCAGTGTTTCCACTCTTTATTCTTTACATTATTGATCCAAATTTCACAAGCTTTCAAAGCTAAAATGTTCATAAGTTCTCAGTGTAAAGAAACAATTCTTTAAGAAAATACCTTTAAAGTGTTTCCTCCTCTTTTTCCGAGTCATCCTCATCATCATCTGAACCCATCTAAAACCAATTAAAGCAAACAAGTGTCTGACTCAATAATCAGCATAAAGATCATAGTTTTCCAACAATTAAGTGAGTCAATGCTACTCACAACCCATCAAAAAGAAAACTAAATGTTGCACTACCTAAACCGAATTCAAAATCTACCACATCAGAGTTAAGAGTCAGATTTATCTTCGTCATCTGCCTTAGATTCACCAGCTTCCATGTTGGCCTTTTGATCACTCAACCCAGTGGTGTTTGATTTTTCCAATTCAAAATAACAATGTCAATCTAGAAGTCGTAACAAAGCCACAAAACTAACATTAACATAGTCAAACGAACTTCCCATTTTGGAACCTATCCATGGTGATTTCCTCATCTTCTGAATAAAATTATGAGAAAAAGTTGAACACAGACAAAAAATTTGCTTCCAACCTCAATATAGATAACCATCATAGTATAAAAACATTGGAACTTACCACTTACCAGATTAACCTCACCTCTAAGACCATATTTTGTTTCAAATTATTTGAATAATTGGAAACGGAACCTGTCTAACCAGTCACATGGGATATATTTGTATAATCCTGAGAGGAAATCCAAGAACACATCATGCATTAACATCATCTCAGTATATTGAGTTCGAGATCACTGATATCACTCAAATGTTTAACCATAAGGAGTGAATTACTCTCTCAAATAAGAGGTTCAGTCGTAGTACTTAGGGATCGAATCCACAGAGAGCAGGAACACACAATAGCAATGTGAGCAAAGTAGTTGTTCGATTGGTTGAGTTTGTAAGCAATAAAGAGAAATAGCTAGACCTAGGGATTTATCAATCAAGAGATTCAAAACAACAATTCAATATGCTAACAGCTTATAGATTCATTCTAGAACTCGATTTTAATAAGTAAGTAATCCATCTATCAATGTAATTACTAATCAGATGTCTAAGTCCTTGTTCCAGCTTTCGCATGCGAACAAGAAGTGAGTATCGATCGATACTATGGCCTGAGTATCGATCGATATTACCTCAGACAAGCATTAACAACCTAATCGATTATGTTCAACTAGATTCCTAGACCAAATTCTCATATGCACCTAAGTATCTAATCCAGCAGGATTCGGGTTCCGTTAATTGACTACACTTTCGTGTATCTCAATTGTCCTATGATTCTAGGTTCAAGCAATCAGTCACACTATCGTGGTATCCTAATTACTCTAGATCCTAGTATTACAAATCAACCTGATGTAGAGATCTATAGATATTCTAGCAATCCTAATTGATGTTCAGTTTTAACATTAAGCTCATGAAATCCCTAAACCTAACAAGATGAACTACTCAGACATGATAGAAGAAACACAAATCATAGTCTGAATAATAATAGAATAAGAAAATAAAGATAATTCCAATTGAGTTCCAAGAGGACTCTGAAGGAGTTCCCCTCTTCTCTCCTCCCTAATAACAATGAAACAAAGATGAAAAGAAAGCGTTGATAGCATAGCCGTCAACAATGGCTTGCAAATAACATAAATAGGGTTTCTGGTCGTCCAAGGGCATTCTGGTAATTTAGGTTTCTTCTGGGCTTCAGTTGGTCACAAAATATACTCGGCCCGCATTCTGGCATCAATACCGATCGATATGAAGTGTCTCTCATTGATCGATATGCACATATCTTCCCGACAGTCTTCTCTCGCGAGGCCGACTGACCACTCTTCAGTAAAACGGGCATAACTTCTGATCTAACCGTTGGATTGATCTCAAACTTGTGGCATTGAAAAGATAACTCAAAGCTCCATATTGTGTCCACATATCAGCTAAATCGCACCATAGGAAGGTCTCAATCCATATCTAAACATCTGACGCGTCTGCGTAGTTCTACACTTAAAGGCTCCAAAAGACACCAAAATCACCATATTTCTCCCAGACGTACCTGAACCTGTAAATACTCTAAATAGACTCTATATTGTAGTAAATATACATAAAAACATATCAATACCATGACCAAAATTGGGTCAAAATCATGGTATATCAACTCCCCCAGTTTTACCCTTTTGCTTGTCCTCAAGCAAAACATACAAGCAGTCTCTCTGAAAGAGGTTTGAAAACAGTAGGGACACAAAAGATTTTAAAAACTCAGTCACCATCTCTCTAGTAGTGCAAACCAAATCATAAACATCCTAACCTTAGAAGCATATTATACAATATCCTAGTATAGCAACCAAATTCACCTAGTCAACAACTCAACATATCCTGTCTGACAATCCCCTCTACTAACCTCATTTCTTGCATAAAATAAAAGTGCAGGCTTTACCTTGGGAGTATCGATCAAGGAACACTTGGATTCAACTCAAGAAAGTTTCTGTGTAAATAGGCAGTCTTATTCTGGTTTCTTTTCTCCCTAGATCTCCCTTCTCTGAATCCCAAATTTTTCTTTTTCTTTTTTATATCAATCCCAATAAACAACTGATGTTCATCTTATTGATCTTTCTACTTTTTGTAGCTCTTTTCTGACAAAGTGTAGGCGAATAGTGGGATCATGGGTAATTTACCTCTCCCTCGCTTCCACAATGTGTGATCATTCCTTTGAATTAGAATAGTGGGGTCACGGGTAATGTACCTCTCCCTCTGCCTCTCAGGAAATCATCTCAATCTTTTAATTTTTCTCTTTTTGGATGCCAAAGGAAGGAGAGAAGGAAACCAAAAATTTACAGACTTGTACCTTTCAGACTTGCAGGAGGATTTCGATCCCTTGTATACCAAGCCCCAAGACAAGAAAATCAAGTCAATATTAGGTTGGAGGTCAGCTTTGGTTTCTTCAAACACTCTCAGCAAGTGCAAACATAGTTGACAGGTTGATCCACTTTAGTATCTCTAGTACTTCTGCAGTCAGTAAATCTAAGACTGGTCTAAAGAGTGGTTAGATGACAAGTAATCAATCGAAATAGATCATCATCCCTTTCTTGACTCAATAAAAACTTTTTGAAAACATTTTAAATAAGACCCATAAAGTAGATAAACGTTAGTAATCCCCCCAGACTTAAATTACACTGTCCCTAGTGTAACACAGTCGGTGGTAAGGTGAAAATCATAAAGCAGAAGTACGAAATTTAACAAGTATGAACGATATACCTGACCGGATTAAGTATCGATCGATGGAAAAGAATTACCATCGGTCGATGTAAGTGATGTACTGTCGATCGATATCGACATGCTCCAATCGGTTGATATCCAAGGAAATCGTCTACTCGGGTTTTTATTCTAAATATCTAACTCAAACATAATATTAGTAGAACCTCCCCTAGACTTAAATAACACTGTGACCAATGTTATACAGCCCAAGATTGGTGGGACAATAAACCATAAGGAAACATATGTAACAAAGAAAGATGGTATACCTGCTTTGATGTGAGTATCGATCAACACAGTTAAGTGGCGATCAATATTCTTGATGCTCTGTCAATCGATGCTAGCTAGTCATCGTCGATTCTTATGAAACTCATCTTCCTTGAATCTTTTTCCTAATACCTGACATAAATAAAACACTAAACTCTAAAGGTTAGTAATACATAATTGAGAAAACCAATTTATTAAAAAAAAAAATTTTTCGATGAACAGTGATCGTGCTACAGTAACTCTGCTACAGTGATCCCAGCTACAGTGACTCCCGATTTTCTGCTACAGTGTCGGTCGATATTTCTGCTACAGTGTCGCTCGATGTTCGTGCTACAGTGCGTTGCTACAGTACCATCGTTACTGTTCATTCATGTTTTTTTTTACCTGAAATTCTTAGAAAACAAAATATCAGTAATAAATGAAAATAAAATCATATTTAAAATTACCTAACAGTGGGTTGCCTCCCACTCAGCGCTTATATTTAGTCATTAGCCTGACTTCTGGAGATCTGATTTAGTCTGGGTGAAGATGTGAACTTGCTCTAGAACAAGTCTCAGTGTCTCTCTTCCTAAGTTTGTTGATGTAGTTGGTAAAAGCTCTGGCAGATACTTCTCCTTTATCTCTCAGCTCTGGATCACATAGCACTCGAACTTTGGCAAAAGGTTCAGAGCTTCCTCTGCAGCGCACTTTATACTCAAGACTTCCCTCTTGACCTTGTGAAGGAACTAGTGATAGGAAATCTGCATCTGCATTCCTTTTCTTTTTCTTCTTCCTACTCCTTGTCCTTCCCCCAGACTTAGACTTTTCAGTGTCGGTCTGTTCGGAAATACAGAGGGTATCGATCGATGATCAATGCTTCGTGTCGATCGATTCTGAAGGTTGTTTATCGACCGATGCTGAATGGTGATTGTCGATCGATGTTGATTCTGGTTTTGCCGACTCGCGGGTTGAACCATCCTTAGGTGCTGGATCTTCAAACATCTCTATGCATGAAATAAACTTCTCATCGGTCTTCTTTTCCAAAGGATGATAGAAGACAGTTTCGTCAACATTAGTCAGGCACATCATGTTCTTCTTAAGATCACAAACTGCTCCTACTGTAGCCATGAAGGCTCTTCCAAAGAGAAGCGAATTCTTTGTACCTGGTTTAATCTCCATGACATGAAAGTCCACTGGAACAGTGCAGTCCCCTATCTCCACTTTAGCATTCTTGATGATGCCTGCTGAATCAACTATGGTGTTGTCTGCGAAAGTGAAACTATCTTTAGAAGGTTCCACCTCTAATCATATTACTTCAGCAGTGTCTATTGCCATGATGCTGACTGCAGATCCAGTATCGCAGAGGGCGGTTGGCAAATCATGGTTATGTATACAACATGGAATCAGGAACTTCCCTGGATCTTGCTCCTTCAGAGTTCTATTAGGCTTACGACAGACCGTGTTGAATAACAACTCAATGTCCTTATCTGTCTCTCTACTTTCTCAGAAGAAATTACCAAGTTTGTACTTATAATATGCATCCTCGAAAGACATATTCTTGGGAACCCTCTTCACCCTTTTGTGAAATCCATCAAGTTCCACGTTGTTAATTTCTCTCTTGAGGTGCTTGGGAATATAGGGTTTCCTAGATTTCACACTCGTCTCAACTGGAATCTCATCTTTTGTTACCTGACTCTCTATGGCAGTTTCGTATCCATCCCCTTGGTGTCATTCGATACCTGGTGTATGTCGTCGATCGACATTCTCAACAAAAGAGGTTTCAGCTAGGGTTGAGTTCCCTTGCTTTGGTGCTTCTGCAGATTGCTGATTCATCTTCTCTCTTGTGTTGAAGAAAACTGGAGTCTGAGATGGGTTTCGAGTTGCCTTCAAGTGGTGTGTATCAAGATCTGGTAAACTAACTCGACATGGCATTTGCGGTTGTCAGTCGATGTTCTGCTTCTCCTGTCGATCGATGTTCTGCCTCTCTAGTCGATCGATGTTGTTGTCGATCGATGGCAGCTGTCTTAACTCGAAGTAGGGTGGGAGGATGTGGGTGTTGAGCGGTAAAGTCGGAGTGGTTTTGAATGCCAACAAACTTATCTGATCCCAAAAGTGGTGTCGATCGATGCGTATCAGATTGTATCGGTCGACGCTCAGGTGATGATGTCGAGCGGTGCTCGGGTGTTGGTGTCGGTCGATGCTCGGGTGTTGGTGTCGGTCGACACCAGTACGAGCTGCCTATAGACATGGAGCTTTCGACTTGAAAAGCATCTTCTTCCAGCTTCTCCTGCTCAATATCTAGGATGTCATCAACCTGGTGCCTCTCACTTTCCACAGCTTTCTTTTTGACCAAAGCTTCTTGCTTCACAACTTCTGTAGTATGATAAGCTTGCATCTTAACATGGCTATCCAAGGTTTCTAACCTTCCATTCAAATCTTTGCAGAAAAAGATCCCATTTCAGATTCAAACGCTCAGTCATCTCTTGCTTTTCTTTCAAGAGCTTCTTAAGCAGAAATTCCATCTCATCTTCATCCTGGTATGTAGCTTGTTGCACCCATGAGACTTCATGTACAGAACCAATCCCAGCCTCAACATTCTTGTCACTATCCTTTGCAGCTGATTTTACCCTGTGTATATCCAGATTTGTGACACTGTTGCTAGACACCATGTTCTCAATCAGCCTCTTAGCTTCCTCTATTGTCCTTGTCTGAAAGTTTTAATCGCTTGCACTGTCCATCATAACACTGTATCTTACATCAACGCCCCTGTAGAACTTCTTTAATAACTGGATCTCTGTAAAACCATGATGTGGACAATCCTTTTGGTATCCCATAAACCTCTCCGAAGAGCTTCTGAAAGCTTCTGTAGGTCCTTGAGAGAATGTCCAAATCTTATCTCTGATCTCTTCATCCCTTGCATCATCGAAGAATTCATTAATGAATTCATTCCTGACATCATTCAATGTAGTGAGAGATCCTGGTCGTAGACACCTCAGCCAACGTTTAGCATCCCCAGAAAGTGAATAAGTGAACAACTTGCAGATGATGTAGTCTTTTGTTGCTTCATTCTTCTGGATTCCAGACGAAATTCTCATATGCGCCTAAGTATCTAATCCAACAGGATTCGGGTTCCGTTAATTGACTACACTTTCGTGTATCTCAATTGTCCTATGATTCTAGGTTCAAGCAATTAGTCACACTATCGTGGTATCCTAATTACTCCAGATCCTAGTATTACAAATCACCATGATGTAGAGATCTATAGATATTCTAGCAATCCTAATTGATATTCAGTTTTAACATTAAGCTCATGAAATCCCTAAACCTAACAAGATGAACTACTCAGACATGATAGAAGAAACACAAATCATAGTCTGAATAATAATTGAATAAGAAATTAAAGATAATTCCAATGGAGTTCCAAGAGGACTCTGAAGGAGTTCCCCTCTTCTCTCCTCCCTAAGAACAATGAAATAAAGATGAAAAGAAAGCGTTGATAGCATAGCCGTCAACAATGGCTTGCAAATAACATAAATAGGGTTTCTGATCGTCCAAGGGCATTCTGGTAATTTAGGTTTCTTCTGGGCTTCAGTTGGTCACGAAATATACTCGGCCCGCATTCTGGCATCCATATCGATCGATATGAAGTGTCTCTCATCGATCGATATGCACATATCTTCCCGACAGTCTTCTCTCGCGAGGCAGACTGACCACTCTTCAGTAAAACGGGCATAACTTCTGATCTAACCGTTGGATTGACCTCAAACTGGTGGAATTGGAAATCTAACTCAAAGCTCTATCTTGTGTCCAAATATCAGCTAAATCGCACCATGGGAAGGTCTCCATCCATATCTAAACATCTGACGCATCTGCGCAGTTCTACACTTAAAGGCTCCAAAAGACACCAAAATCACCATATTTTCTCCCAGACGTACCTGAACCTGTAAATACTCTAAATAGACTATATATTGTAGTAAATATACATAAAAACATATCAATACCATGATCAAAAGTGGGTCAAAATCATGGTATATCAATCACATAATTGTTACTGTTGTACTATGCACACTTGGTTCTTGAGATGCATCTTCTGTACAAAATTTGAGTCATAGCACCAGTTGACTAAAAGAATAAGATTAGAGTCAAATTAGAAGTTTCAACTTATAGCAAACAATCTTTCTTCTCCGCTGTTGGCTTGCACAGTGATCTTTCCTAAAGCAAACAAATCCAAGAAGACTCAAAAAATAATATGAAAAGTTAGTAAAGTCAATTGCATTCATTATCAAAGCTTATAGTTACTCTAAGAAGAAACTTTTTGGCTTGTGCACTACCATTATAGTCCTCAACCACTTCACTGCAGGAAGTTAAAGTAGAGATTTGGAAACAAAAGTATGAAGACTAGATACTGCATTTTGTTTCAAACTCTGATGATCATGAGTATTAAAAAAATAATAACCTTAGCACTGAGGAGGAGCATGTCCACATCCATATGCTCTTGCCACTACATATCATGTTCTTGCTTCCCCAAACCTTAGAATTCAGACCTAGACGGTGAAAGAACAACGTCCAGCCTTCAAAACATGGAGGAGGATAGATAAGTTCGCTATTCTTCTGATAAATAATTCTCATCTGTTATTTAGATTTGTGAGAATGATATCTACGATGTGTAAGCTTACTTTTTTATAGCTTGATATGCACCGCCTTCAAGAAAGGGAAGATGCAATGAATGAGATCTTAGTTGTAGTGGTCGAAGGAGTTAAGAAAGTAGTTAATGGTTGTGAATAAATTCATCATGTAACTGTTCTGGGGAGATGAAATAGAAACATAACGCCACTGAGACAGCTCGGTCCATGGAATCATCATCATGATTCTTGTTAGTCTCATAAAACACTACTGAATGCATCATCATCTCTCTGGTTAGTAAAACACAACAAAGAAGACGATGAACCCTAGTCTCAAGCGTCAATCATATGGGAAGAAAAAATGTGACTGGTTTAGTTATCATATTTAAGCCCAAGCCCAAATGTAAACCGTAAAATAACCAACAATTGAAACGTTTGCAAAAAAAGATCTTACAGAAAACACGTGTCATCATATCCTTGCACTACGTGTACGCTTGAGAAGAGAGAAAAAGTCTTCTTTATATTAATAGATAGATAGATATGTGTATTTGTTAATGAGTAGGGCGTTGTAAATTTTTTTTTTTTTGTATTGACTTCAATAACACACATAGCTTTTTATCTAATCATTTATGTTTTGTAGTTATGTATAATCAACATTATAATCTTGATAATTGAAAGAAATTTTAGTTCACGAAAAAAACCAACAATGATAGTTAACAATTGTTCAACAGTGATACATATTAATTAAGAATTTTATTTTCTTTGGTGAATACTGAAAATAAAATACTATCAAATAACCATTCAAATAAAACTTATTTGAATAAATGACCATAAGCAAGGATAGACAATGACACTGTGTACATTTTGTCTGTTTATTACCATATTTTTTGATTAGGATTTTGTGAGATCAAGATGATTTGGCGACAATGAAGTTTCGTAAATTGAAGTCTCCTTAAAGATTCGGTTTCCATCTTGATTGAAACGTCTTTTGGTGTTACGATCAACATGTGTTCTTCAACGTGCTTGTCTCTTTTTATGAGTTCTCTAGTTACTGTGTTTGTCAAATTTGTTTCTATTCGTCTGTTTCCGGTGGTCTCCTTGTGATCCATGATGGCTCTGTCTCATGGATCACATTCTTAAGGCTCTGTTCGTCTCCAAGGACAGCAGATATCTCTTCTTCATTTATAGATCTGTTTCTAACTAGTGCAGCATAGGATTGTCCTAGATCCGATTTTGGTCTCTCTGTCCGATCTTCTTCGAGCCTTTGTTGTGGTTTCCATTGAAATCTGCTCTTGTATAAATCACTGAAGGATCTGAACCTCGGTTCTCATATCTCACCTTTGGTTTCTGATAACGTTCTGTTTTATCCTCTGATTATAATAGGCGCATCAGTCTTTCGATGGTTCCATGTCACATCCCTGGGACATCTCCTGCTGAGTTTTCATTGAAACTAAGCAAAAAGTAGCAGATTTACACTCAAGAAGACTCCACTCTTCAATGATGGATTGTAAGGATAAAGGGATCATAGTTGTTGATGATGATGATGACTAGTTAATTTAGTTGTAGGATTAGGCAGATAATAATCTGATCAACTCTTCCCTCTGTGGTCGTCATTATGTTCGTATGGTTGGTACTTCTATCTCTGCTTGTGTTACTGCTTCCAATCCACAGAGTAGAGATTATGTTGTATGATGTGTTCCATGTCGTGGGATTGTTCGATGTGACACAAGACTTGGTTCACCCAATCTCCTCTGGGTGACTCTAGTCATTTCTTTAATCCCTCTATTATTTTCCTGTTCGCCAATTCGGCCTGAACATTCTTGTGTGGGTTAGCTTGAGTTGATTATCGTATTCTTGTTTTGTGTTTGAAACAAAAGAAGGCTCAAACGATTTTCTTAACGTTGTGCAGACATACGATGTTTTCCTTATGAATTGATTAACTTGCTGATCTTTTACATAGGGAATGTTTATGCTTCCACCAATTTTGTAAAATAGTCTGTCAATACAAGTAACTAACGGTGTCACCCTGAAGGATGCATAGGACCCACCACATCCATGGCCCATTTCATAAAAGGGTAGGGTGATGTCACTACACTCAAAACTTAGGCAGGTTGGTGTATTATCAAAGCATGTCTTTGACATCGTTCACATTTTTTTCCATATGCCACAAAATATTCGCCCATAGTTGGTAAGTATTATCCCATTTTTCTTATTATCTTTGCTAGGACCCTTCCACTGGAGTAATTTTTGCATTGTTCAAAGTGGAGTTAATGCATATACTTTGTATTTCTCCTCAACATATACAATTTAGGTGAATCGTACCATGTCTTCTTTGGTATAATTTTTGGTTTACTGTGCAACACCTTGCATATTTCCACCTTAATTTGTGCACTTCCCATTTGTCTGTTGGTAGTCAGGGATGTTAAATCCAGGCTAGCCCTCTTTTATTTAGAATAAACTCAACTCTATTTTAACCAAGAAGATAAGAAAATGTCAGCTTTGAGCATTGATGTATAAGTAAATAGAGGGGTAATCTGAGTTTAGTATTTTCTGACTTTTGGTTCTATGGTTTTAGAAAAACTGAAGATAACTGGAACCAATTGTTGTTAAACTAAATGAACTTACAACCTAAAATCAATTGGTTAAAAAAAAAACTTATTTATTAAGAATGATCCCTTCCAAATACCCATATGAGACATTTGTCCCTAATATATCTATTCTAGATGATGATTTTTTTAGCGTCAATCTAGGCAAAGATCGATGGACCAAATTTGGGCTGGCTAAATAATAGATTGGATTGGATTGTTTAGATCAGACTCTGATACTATGTTAAGTTAGAGGAACTTCTAACTTTAAAAAAATTGGTGATGAATGGATTGATTTATCTATGTTATATATCAAGAATCATTTTCAACTAGCGGTATGAGATCTTTATCCCTAATATTTGTGGTGTATAAAATTCAGTTTTCTTTGGTTTTGGTTTTGATTTTGATTCTGTCCGATCTTAGGGTATGAATGTGAAACCTGAGAGAGACATGAAAGATGTAGGAGAAATAATGATGCATAGGAGACTGCATTTAGTATTCATTCATCAATTAAATGTAGAACTAAAAGTAATGAATAAATTAATACTCTCTATGTTCCTAAAATATCCATATTCTAGTTTTTCACACTTTTTAATAAAACACAATAAATTTGCATAGTTTTTTGTATTTATCTTCTTTCTATAATTTTAATCAAATAAAAAATCAATTAGCGCAATTAAGTTTTTTGAAGTTTACAATTAGTTAATAAAACATGCATTGAAAATATAAAAAAGTAGATATTTTAGAAACAAATTTTTTTTCTAGAATATGTATCTTTAAGGAACGGAGGTAGTAATGTTTTGTAGACAGCTCATGCTAGTCACGTGACCAATGGGCAATTGTAATTTTTTTCTTTTCTCTTTTTAATCTTTCAACTATTAATGATATTATATTTTATTTCTTTTGATTAAAATAAGTTAGACTTTATATTCATTAATACTTAGTAATATTCACTTATTTTTTAAAATATAGTATGACATATACATGCACTTTCATGTTTTATTTACCTAATTTTATATTTTAATAAAAGCAGTATTTTACCTTATGTTTAATTTTTTTTAGTTGATTCCTATATCTACATCTATTAGAAATAATTCAAAAGTTTAAGGTTCACATTAATTTGGTTTTTCAATGAATTGTTAAAATTTTAATATGCTTAATAAAAATTTATTTAACTCTCTACAAATATATTATGACACATGTATGCCTTTTTATGTTTTACTATTTGATTACTGTTTTTATATAACATCCATACAATGTATTATAACACATGCATGATATTTTTACTACATCAATTCAAATGAAAAAAGAATCAAAATATGTTTTGTATTAGTTAATTTAATAATTATGAAAAAATTATGTTACAAATAAGTTAAAGTTTTAGGGATAATATATTCAATATATTTTAATTTTTTACAACAAGTATTTTTAATAAACAGTGTACTTCTTATCATCTATTTTCTCTAGACTCACTAATAAATAATATTTTTGAAAAAAAAAATAATATTTACTTTGGTAGAAAAAAATATATACTATAGTTCGTTTTATTTTTATTCTTGATCATATGTAATATAAATTAAATAACTAATATTTGTTGATAAATTGTTACATTTTAATATTTTTGTTTCCTTTTAAAATATATGATCAATAAAAACCATGTATTATATTTTCAAAAAGTAATAAACATTTTCATAAAAAATAGTTTAGTAAATTTATGCATATGATATTTTTATCAGTATGATATTTATTACTTATTTATAATCAGTTGTAGTATATTTATATATTTATTTTATTAAACATCAATATTTATTTAAATATAACAATTTATTGAAACAGTCTGATTTACGTTTGTTCTGAATAATTTGCATGATAAACATTTCTGTTTGACTACATTTTTTATATGTATTTACCCATTTAAAGCATTAGTCAAAAGTCGATAAAATATGATGATAATAAATGCAATAGTCAAAAGTCACGATAACATATGATCATAATAAATGAAATAATCTATAAGAATGAAACAGAAAATCATCATAAAAAAACAAGACATTATCTCACAATTTTCTTTTGTGTTGTTCTCCAACATGAATATCTTCATCTACGTTGGAAAAAATTTATTCTTGTGTTCACCTAGGGGTGAACCTCTAGCTTCACCAACTAATAGGATAGTGTTATTTTATATTTGATATATTTTAAAAAGGGAAATAAAATCTTGTCAAGTTATATTATATTTTTAAAATAAAAATAATAATCTTAACAAAAAACGAAAAAGAAAATCTTTTCACATTATATTATATTTTCGTTAGAAAATACCATAGTCGATTTACATTCAATAATCGCAGAAATTTGTTAAACACACCCTAAACTGTAAAAAACAAAAAAAAAATAGCCTAAACTGTAAAATACCCAAGGTAAGCAAATTCATATTCTTGAGTCCAATATACTTACTCACTTTGTCATTAACATTTGCATCTCATCTCCGACCCAACCATCTTCCCTGAACTACTATTCCCGGAAACACCAACCGCCACGTCATCACAGTAAACCCTAACGTACCCCCACTTCCAGAACACTCCATACCGGAAACGAACCCAAGAAGCCATCCTCAAATCAAACTCCACGCTTCCTTTCTCCACTCGCTCCTTCGCAATCGAATCAACCAATCGCTCTCCCACGTAAGTCCCTGACACAGACAGCGTCGCGTTGATCGGAGTCTGATCCTTCGTCCCTTGACCGAACGACAGTACCCGCGTCTGGGAGAGATACTCGTCGTTGTAATACACGCCTAACAGGACAGTGTCGTAGTAAAGCGACATCTTGGAGTTAGGGTTTTCAAATCGGAGACGGAGGTCCCAGTTCCCGGTGAGGTGGCTGTCAGAGACGTTGAAGTTTGAGAGGGAAAGGGAGTTGAGGTAGACGTTTGGGAGTTGGAGACCGAGGAGTGGGGTGATGAAGATGAACAAGATGAAGAAAATGATGGTGAAGGAGATCATCACGGCTAGGGCGATACGGCGGATTAGGACGTCGCGTGGATTGGGTTCTGGAGTGTAGTAAGGGTTGTAGTTTTGGTATTGGTAAGCGGTTGGAGGGTAACCGTCGGCGACTGCGGGGGGCTGGTTCGGGTAAGGATACGGGTATGGATACCCATTGGCGGGTCTGGAGTTCGTGTCTTGCTGCATAGCTTTGATTTAGGGATTCAGAAAGACTACAGAATCTGATTTTTTTTTCTGAGGAAGAAGAAGAGAAAGTGTTGTACTTGAAGGCAGAAGGCATGGAACCCGAAATGGAAATGGATATTTGTTTGAATACAATTTTGTATGAAATATCTTTGAACGGGAAGTAATTCAAATTGAAGGACTGCAAAACAAGGAAAGGGATATTATATTTAAGATTTGTTAACAATAATGACAATTGTAATATGATTAAGAAACAGCTTCAAGATAAAGATATACAAAAGGATCATATTGGAGCAGAATTATATACAAAAGTATTATGAATATGTGTATTTGTTAGACCATGTACAATGGTTTCAATATCAATTTCATTTTCAACACCCTACTTTTCGTTTTTTAACATTACACAGCATCTTCTCTTTCGTCCACCTAATTTATTCAACACGCTCTTCACTTTTAACATCTACAATAGTTTGTTTATAAAAATTCAACACCATATCCTACCTTTTTAATTTATACGTTTATCTTTATAATATAATAGCTATGTATCAATAATGTTTATAACTCTAATTAAATTAAAAACTAAAATAAGGTAACTTTAATTAAGAAGAATGTTAAATTTTAAAAATGTTATTATTAGGATCTATTCAACAAAAAAAAAGTTTACAACACTAAAATAGTTAATTATAGGAAAAAAATGACGTTTTTCTGTGTTCAAATTATATGAGAGTATTCTCTATTTATAGATTGTAAAAAGTTATGAATTTTGATATAATTTTTATTATTTAAAAATAAAAAATGATATAATAAATTAACTTTAATCATTGCTTTTATATATTTACCTTGCTTTATGTGATTACTCCATTTTAATTATATACATAATATTTACTCGCTTGTCAATTATTGAATATAGTTATTATTTCATAATATACAAAAATGAACAGAAAATAAATAATAAAGTGTAAAAATAATTTATATGCGTAATGTTCATCCTGCGTAATGTGCGGGTTTATGTTGATGTTTACAACCGGAATCTTCTCTTAATCGATCGGAGCTCATGTTTTTCAAAAAACCTTGCGCAAAATTAAAACAAAGACAAAACATATGTGAGTTAACAGAAAAGCTATTGTAAGCAAACATATCGAAGAAGCGAAGCCCTAGCACCCCTCTGGCGGCGATTTGATGGAAACCTTGAGATCTCTCCCTCTCTGAGACAGATCTCCGATCCTTGCATCCTCGCCGGCATTCCATCACCGCAAGGGAGACTACGACACCGATCAGAATACAGTTATCAACCTTTTGCGTTTCTGGCAAGTAATGAAAGGATCCGTATTCTTCTGGTTCATACACTCGTTGGTGTATTGATCTACCAATGGGATCTTTGTCCCTTGGTCTGTAGAAGGGATCTCGACTTCAGCATCATAAGGGATCGTTGTTCCTTGTTGACGATCTGTAATCCTTCACGATCTGTACACGTCCGTCAGGGATCCTTTTTCATGGTGTTCTCGTATCACGCTATCGTATTATAAGGGATCGTATCAAGACTTGCATCATAAGGGATCGTTGTTCCTTGTTCCTTGATCACGATCTGCATTACGCTCTGCTACCATCACGCTTTGCTACCATCACGTTCTGTTACTAATACGTTATCAGCATGACAAGGGATAATTGTTCATTGCTCTTATGTTGTGTACTTTCGGACCTGATATCCCTGTTATCACATCGCAAACCGGCGCTTTCTGATCAATGTTCGTATTCATCTATGGTCTCGAATAGGTTCTCATCTGGTTATCATGAGGATCGAAGACGAAAGCGTATACTCGAGGATGATGATGATGAGCCCATTAAGCTCACGGTTCATGAGGACGCGAATGTTATAAAAGATTTCCACCTTTCATTGATCGGCAAGATACTCAACCCTCGAAAACAAAAGGTCGAGAAGCTCATTCAAACGATGCCTGGACAGTGGGGAATGGAAGATAAAATCATTGCCAATGATCTAGGGAATGGAAAGTTCCTTTTGAACTTCACCTCTGAGGAAGACCTAAACTCTGTTCTTCGACAGGGTCCCTTCCACTATAACTTCTGCATGTTCGTATTGGTTCGATGGACACCGGTTGTTCATGATGACTATCCATGGATAATCCCATTCTGGGTTCAGATAACTGGCTTTCCTTTGCACCTATGGACTGATCGAAATTTACGTGACGTAGGAGATAGGCTTGGTCATGTTGATACATTGGAGTTATCTGAGGGTCGTATGCTCATAGATATAGACTCCCGTAAGCCACTGAAATTCTCGAGGAAAGTGCAAACATCGGAGGGAGATGACTTCACCATTACAATAACGTATGACAAGTTGTTCAAGCATTGTGAGACTTGTGGCTTGATGTCTCATCAAAAGGCTTATTGTCCATCACGCGACGTTCAAACTAGACTGCAGCCTCCCATGGAACGTGCTGGGGGAGTATTCTCACGTATGCAAAGCCCCTCACACGACACACGTTTATCCCGCCGTGGCCCTTCTGTCCCCTCCGGACAAGACCGTCGATTGCGAAACCAGCCGGTGATTGAGCAACGACGTGGACAGGTGCGCTCAGACAGAGTAATGAGACGTCATGATGATAGGTACAGGGCCTCGACTCATGGCAGATCGTGACACTCTTCAGGTCCCTATGACCGGAGAGGTGAACAACATTGGAGGATAAAAGCGATAGATAAACCTACTCAAGATGGTGATCATAGTTCGTCTGAGACTCCATCTGCGACCAAACATCAGAATCACGTCTCACGAAGGAGTAATATCAAAAGTGGAGTTGCTGATAAAGTCTCAGGACCTGAATCCCACGTCTCCCGAACCAATGATGATGATGATGTTTTGCGCGAGAGTACTCATACTGGTACTGCGCCTGAGCCTAAACGTTTGGCGAGTAAGATTGTCACGCCATCAGCAGACGATGCAATATGGAAGAGTTATGTAACAACCAGAGATAAGGGGGTTGCTAAATCATTATGTTTCTCACATGAGGATGGCCAGGATGTAGATGGGGAGGATCAGATGATTGGAGCTCTTAATGATATGGACAATATGGATAATCAGGGCGAGGATGTGCTTAATGACGATGATCTTTTAGGTGAGGAGTTAAGGGAGGATGAGGAAATTAACAACTGCTCACAATAGGCACGCAATGAGAACAGGGAATTAAACGCAGGAAGCACATCTGTTCGCAGCAGACGACATGGTGGAGGATCTAATGTCCCATTGGGCATTCAGTCTAAGAAGTTTGAGTTCCTCCGTAGGGGTTCTCCAAGTAAACGATCAAAGTCCAGCTCCAGGGATGCTGCAGGTTCTAGACATCACTCTAGGCAAGGGCCACTAAGGATCAGAGATGTATCCACATCACATGAGGTTTCGATGGGTTCCAAAAACTCATCCCACCCTCATCCATGAGGACAATCAGTTGGAACTGTCGAGGGATTGGAAGCGACCTCACAGTTCGACGCCTTACGGAGATGTGTCAGAAACATCGCCCAGGATTTGTGTTTCTATCTGAGACGAAGAATAGGAGGCTACTGTTGCAAGACATTCAGGCCGACTTATGATTTGATCGTTTATTTACCGTTGAGCCACTTGGTCTCAGCGGAGGTTTAGCTTTATTTTTTATGGATGATTTTCAAGTTAATGTTTTATTTTCAAATAACAGAATCATTGATATTGAGGCAGTCATTGATGGAATAAAAGTCTACATGACGTTTGTTTATGGGGATCCTGTTATAGAAAGAAGAGATTTAGTTTGGGAACGTCTTACGCGTTTCTCAACAACTAGGAATGGACCTTGGTTTATGATAGGAGATTTTAATGAAATAACCTGTCATGAGGAGAAGGAATGTGGCAGACAACGCACCGATAGCTCTTTTTTGCTCTTCAGGCAAATGTTAAGTGATTGTGGTATGCTGGAATTTCCCTTCACAGGTAACAAGCTATCGTGGGTTGGAAATAGAGCAGGAAGGACGACAGTTCGATGCCGTCTTGATAGGGCTGTTGGGAATGAGGACTGGCATGAGAAGTTCCCTCATTCCAAAGTGAAGTATTTGAGATTATGGGGATCGGATCATCGTCCGGTCCTAGCTGACATTCTTAAAAAGAAACCTAGGAGATCAAAGAACTTCAAATTTGATAAGAGATGGTTGGATAACGATGAGCTCAGGGAAATTATAATTGAAGGCTGGAAATCACCTGATCTCCCACCAGATGCAAGTATAATGGACCACATTGCGAGCTGCCGGCGTGCTTTAAGTGAATGGAAAAAGCAGAATAATCTGAATTTTGAGAAAACAGTGGAGGAGCTTAAGGAAAAGGTGGATCGATTATATTCAAATGACGATGCCACTACTGAAGAGATTGCAGCAGCTATTAAGGAGCTATCAGATGCCCTTAAGGCGTAGGAGATGTTTTGGAAACAGAAGTGTAGGATTTTCTGGCTGAGAGAGGGGGATAGGAACACCAAATTTTTTCACAGCATTACGAAGCAAAGGAGGGCAAGGAATAGGATTACCCAATTACTGGATGCAGATGGAAATGTTGTGGAAGAGGGAGATAGGAACACCAAATTTTTTCACAGCATTACGAAGCAAAGGAGGGCAAGGAATAGGATTACCCAATTACTGGATGCAGATGGAAATGTTGTGGAAGATGAGGAAGGATTGGTAGCCATTGCTACGAATTACTTTAGATACATCTTTCAATCATCCAATCCTGAGTCAATAGAGGAGGCTCTTTCTGAAGTATCAGCCACAATTACTTTATCCGATAATGAGACTTTGACAGCTCCGGTTACTGAATGGGAGGTTAAATTGGCTCTTTTCGCGATGCACCCGGAGAAAGCTCCAGGACCAGATGGGATGACGGCGTTGTTTTACCAGAAGTTCTGGGATATTGTTAAGAATGATTTAACCCTTATGGTTAATCAATTCCTTTTTGAGGGAACGGTGCCGACTGGTTTAAATGATACCAACATCTGCCTCATTCCAAAAGTGGATAAGCCAAACCAGATGAGTCAGTTACGCCCTATTAGCTTATGCAATGTTAGCTATAAGATTATCTCTAAGGTCTTATGCTAGAGATTGAAGAAGTTTTTACCAGATAGGATCTCAGAGACCCAGTCAGCCTTTGTTGCTGGGAGACATATACCAGACAATATTATGATAGCTCAGGAGTTGTTTCATGCTTTAAGAACGAAACCGAGTGGCCGAAATAAGAGGATGGCTATCAAAACTGATATGAGCAAGGCATATGATAGGATGGAGTGGTCCTTCATCGAGGCCACCATGAGAAAGATGGGATTTTCTGAAGTCTGGATTACTATGATAATGAGATGTGTTACATTAGTAAAGTACAAGGTCCTCATGAATGGTCAACCAAGAGGAAATATCATTCCGGAGAGAGGTCTAAGACAGGGGGATCCCTTGTCCCCTTTCATTTTTATTATGTGCACGGAAGCGCTCGTTAGCCTTCTAAATCACGCAGAGAGCCAAGGAAAGATAACAGGGATGCGTATCACGCGTGCGTGTCCCTCGGTATCCCATCTTCTCTTTGCTGATGATAGTCTGTTTTTCTGTAAGGCGGAGCCTTGTGAATGTGAAGAAGTAATGAACAAGCTTCAGGAAAATGCATTAATTTTGATAAATCTTCTTTACTCTTTGGTAAAAGAATTGGCCAGGATGTGAGACAAGAGATAAAAGACACGCTTGGGATCCAGAATGAAGGTGGAATGGGGTCATACTTAGGTATACCAAAGGATATCAGTGGTTCAAAATGCAAGCTTTTTGCTTTTCTCAAGGACAAGCTGAGAAATAGAGTGAATGGGTGGACTGGTAGATGGCTTTCCAAAGGTGGAAAAGAAGTTATGATCAAATCAATCCTCCTAACTCTGCCGACATATGTAATGTCTTGTTTCCTTCTCCCATTGGAGATTTGCGAGAATTTAGCTAGTGCCATTGCACAGTTTTGGTGGAGTTCTAATCCGCCAAAAAGGGGTATTCATTAGTCGACATGGGATAAAATATGCCTACCCAAAGAAGAAGGTGGGATTGGCTTTAGGATGATCCATGAGTTTAACCTTGTGCTTCTTGCGAAGCAAATGTGGAGACTAGTGCAGAATCCGGATTCTCTGGTAGCTCGTGTTTTGCGAGGCCGTTATTATAGATTGAGTACGCTGTTGCGTCAAATTAATGCTAGCAAGCCATCATATGTGTGGACAAGCATTTCGGCATGACGAGAGCTGTTATTACTAGGAATCAGACAGAAAGTACATTCAGGTTATGAAGTAAGAGTTTGGGATGACCCTTGGATTCCCACTATACCTGCGAGACCAGCAACTTCACTGGCTCCGGTCATGCATCCAAATATGAGAGTGAGTGACTTGATTAACCAAACAACGAAGAGTTGGGATGAGAGGCGATTACAAGATTATATTGCGGCAGTTGATATACCATTGATCAAGAGTATGGCCATTAGTTCCACGCATCGATGGGATACGTATTGCTGGAGCTATACAAGGAATGGACAGTATATAGTAAAATCTGGGTACTGGGTAGCACGGAATATCTTGAGGAAGGAAGAGGAAACAGTAGTATGTGAACCTAGTATCACTAAACTCCAAGCACATGCTTGGAAGGTCAGAGCCCCTCAAAAGATTTGTCATCTTATGTGGCAGTTGATAACGGGACATGTTGCAGTTACGAGCATCTTAAACTACAGACATATGAGATGTGACAACCATTGTNTGAACCTAGTATCACTAAACTCCAAGCACATGCTTGGAAGGTCAGAGCCCCTCAAAAGATTTGTCATCTTATGTGGCAGTTGATAACGGGACATGTTGCAGTTACGAGCATCTTAAACTACAGACATATGAGATGTGACAACCATTGTCCTCGTTGTGGGGCACCTGAGGAGACGATCACTCATGCAATATTTGAATGTCCACCTGCTTTACAACTTTGGGCACTATCATCCACGCCTGCCAATCCCGCTTTGTTCCCAGTACAAAGCACGTACGCAAATATGGATTATTTGTTCTGGAGGAAGAATGCGATAATGGAACCGGATTTGGACAGGGATCCTTATCCTTGGTTAATCTGGTACATTTGGAAGGCTAGGAATGACAAGCTATTCAGAGGTATTGATAGGGAACCATTGGAGATTGCACGATATGCAGAAAGCGAATGCCAAGCATGGTTCAAAGCAAATGAGCAGGAAATTCCGGTGTCCACTGGAAACGGAACAGAGGAAGACCAGATCTTAAGTTTGGCTAATATATGCATGGTAGATGGTTCTTGGACCTCTACAAATATTTTCAGTGGTAGTGGATGGGTGCTGAATGACAATTTCGGAAAGAGTGAATTAATGGGGCTGCGCAATTTTGATCGAGTGGAATCGGCGTTGCATTCAGAGTTGGAAGCACTGCGGTGGGCAATGGAGAATATGCTTCAACATTCGCCATGTCAAAGCTTTGGAACTGATTGCAAGGAGAGGATTGAGACGCTCAAGAATCCTAAGGCATGGCCTAACTTCTCAACAGAATTGGAAAAGCTGGAGACCCTGAAGATCTGCTTCCCTGACTTTAAGATCTCTTATGTCCCTAGATTACAGAATGGTGTTTCTGATTCTCTCGCTAAGACAGCTAGGTCTTATTATCGTAAGCTTGTGTACGTTGGTTGTTCTATTCCGGTTTGGATTCCCAGACCACCTCAAGTTCTTTGAGTAATAGATCAGCCGTTTGATGTCAAAAAAAAAAAAAAACAAACAAACATATCCCTTATATATTAAAAGGGGAACATTTTGAAAGATAACAAAACTTTCATTGCTTAGGTGGCAACCTCACAATCATTCTCAGCCCATTTATAAAAATAGACATAATTTACTAGAGTATTTACAATTCAATGCCATTAAACCTATGTTTTCTTATGATATAATGTTACATCATGTTACCAATAACCCACTTATAAATTATCATTTAAATGTTGAAATACCTAAATTTACTGATATATGAGATGTAGAATAATTTATAATATTATAATTCGCCCTATATATATATATATATGTATGTATATATACATAGCTAAGTTTGTAATTTTCTGCAACATATATATAATTCTATATAGATATATACATATATATATAGCTGTTTCAGCCATATTTTGACTAACTTTTCCTTCAAAACAGTTCCTATTTACTAATATTTTTGTTTACTTTAAAATAATATGTATATATATTATTTGGATGAGCTCCCCAAAAAATGCATTATGTTTACTAACATTTATATATTATAATATAATATGATCTGGTGTAAACATATGTTATCTATTCAAAAATTGGGTGAATATAAAAAATATATAATGTCACTATTCACCTATGGATTATAGTCATATATAGATTTTGAAAATATCACAAGGATAGATATTATAACTATAAAATTTGAATATTTTATAGTACGGATTTATAACATATATTGTTGATCCCATAAGTATAGTCTTAATTATGGGCAAGCTAAAATTTAGGGAATGAATATAACATTTTTGCGTAAGAATCAATCTAAATTGATATTAGAAATAATAGTTAACTCCGAACTCATATAAAAAAAATCTATAGTAACTCAAATAAAAATACACATCAAAACTTCACATATATAAACTTATTATTGGCTCAACCACATGTTAACAGAATATGTAAATATATTTCCAGTATATTATTTATTAATAATTTTATTTGATATATTAATATTTATACATAAAATTAGCTTTATAAATTTTATTTCTAATTTTAATAACACTATATGTTATATATTTATTCATAAATTTGTATAAATATTGAATTTATGTATTATTTTTAGATTTTTTTTTATTATTTGTACGGAATCAAATCCGAATCTGGATACATGTGGATATCACAATGTCTAGACGAATATCTGCTAGGCATGAATCAGGATACTAGAATCACTGATCCTACGAGTCTGCATACAGATACTCTAAATTTTCCCGATATCCCAATTCGCCACACCCCAAAGATAACACACATGGCTTTTATCTAATAATTTATGTTTGATAGTTATGTATAATCAATATTATAATCTTGATATAACTCAAAAAATTTAGTCGACAAAAAATTATAGTGATAGTTGACAATCGTTAGTGCTATAGATTAATTCAATATTTTATTTGTCTCACTGAATTTTGAAAGAAAAACTATATCAAATAACTATTCAAAAAAAAAAATTGAATAAATAACCATAAGAAAGATGATGCAATTGCACTTGGTACATTTTGTATATATCTGATCATATTTTTCCTTTTAGGGTTTTGCGAGCTCCACAAAATTTGGCGAAGATAAAGATTGATAAATCGAAATCTCTTTTGAGATTCGATTTTCTTCATAATTGAAATTTCTTTTAACATTACAATCAACATGTGTTCCTCAACACACCTCAGTCTTTTCTACGTTCTTTATTCATCTTCTTCGTCAAATCTGTTGCCTAGTTGTGTTTCTGGTGGTCTCCTCATGATCTTCGATGGCTTTGTTTCACAGATCACATCCTTGAGGTCTTGGTCGTCTCTTTTCATCATCACGAACAACATATAGCTCAACCTCATTTACTGCTATGTTTCTACCTAGTGTAGCAGAGGATCGTCATGGATCTGATTTTGGTCTCTATGTTCGATCTCCTCATTTCTCATAACTCACCTCTGGTTGTCAATAACGTTTTGTTTTTATTTTTCCTGATTGGAAAAGACACATCATTATTTTCGTTGGTTCCCTATCACATCTTTAGGACATTGCCTGTTGAGTTTTCATTGAAACTTAAAAAAATAGCGGATCTATACTCAACAAGTATCCCCTCTTCAATGATGGATCATAAGGGTAAAGGGATCGTCATTGATGATGATGATGATGATGATGATGATGATGATGATGATGATGATGATGATGATGATGATGATGATGATGATGATGATGATGATGATGATGATGATGATGATGATGATGATGATGATGATGATGATGATGATGATGATGATGATGATGATGATGATGATGATGATGATGATGATGATGATGATGATGATGATGATGATGATGATGATGATGATGATGATGATGATGATGATGATGATGATGATGATGATGATGATGATGATGATGATGATGATGATGATGATGATGATGATGATTTTGAGGAGACGATTCAGTTGCAGCATCAGGCAGATGATAATCTGATTCGAGAGTATGGATTGTCTTCGATCGGAAAGTTTCTGAGTCCAAAAAGAAAAAAATGTTGATTAGCTCATTGCCTTGCCTTGAAATTGGGGTATGCAAGATAAGATTACGGCCAATGATTAAGGAAATGGTTCCTGTTCATTTTTAATAAAGATGATCTACAAATCAGTACTAAAAATTTGGACCTTTTCACTACAACTTCTTCATGTTCGTTATTGTGCGATGGGAATATGTTTTTGATGAAGATTATCGTTGGGCTGTAACATTTTGGATCCAATTTACGAGCATGCCCCCATCACTTATGCCCTGACAACAACCTTCACAACATTGGCGACAAATTTGGAGTGGTTTAGGAGGTGGACGCAATAGAAGGCAGAATAGTAGTTGATACGGATAGTCGGAACTCTTTAAAATTCACATGGAAGATCATGTCCTAGGAAGGGAGCGGAATTACCATTCAGATCAAATATGATAGGCTCTTTAAGCTCTGCTCCTACTATGGCTTCATCGCACATGAAGTTTCTTTTTGTAATAGAAAGCCAGTCGAACCTTTATGTGAGACACCAAAGGCCAATGTGTTTTCAAGATTTGAACTCGGCACCAAATTACCGTTTAAGTCTGACCCATTACTTAGAGAAGAGAAGAGAAGAAAAGAGAAGAATTGATCATAACGCCGGGCACAACTCAAAGCAACAAATGCTTGACTCAAAAGTGGCAGATAATGGTAAAGACTATGGGCGATACGAAACTTAGTCTTAAGTTCACTGGGGATCTTACTCTCCTAGGGAATTTTGGGGTTATAGCTCTCAGTGAACATTGTTTCTGCAATCTTTATGATCAGATAGATGATAAAAAAAGCAGTGTGGTGCATTTGTGAAGATATAAACCTTTGTCTTTTTGGGTAAATCAGTTAAAGAAAGAGAATATCTCTATTGCATCTTCACCAAGGGCTTAGACTTCCTCTAATCCAGCTTTTTCAGAGTTCCTCGGAAAAAAAATATCTAGTAAAATAGTTAAATCACCTCTTAAAATTAACTCTAGAAATGTCACCTTCCATCTAAAAACAAGATATAAAAGATTTTGTAGGTATCTATACAAAAGATGCTTGATTATCTATATAGGATTTCTAAAGAATTTTCCTTTGTACATGATATACTAAATAGATGCACAAACACATGGTCATCAAGACTCCTATCAAAAGGGAGAAAAGAAGTTCAAGTAAAATATGTGGCTCAAGAAGTACCTACATATGTGATGTCATGTTTTCTGCTCTCGCAAGGCATTATTGAAAAATTTAGAGGTACAATTTAAATTTTTGGTGGAGCTTAAAACAAAACAGTAGAAGCCTATGGATCGGCTAAGATAAAATTTTCACTCTTAAGGATATGGGGGAAATGAGCTTTCGATATCTACATGATTTTAACATAGCGCTCCCTCACAAAACAACTGTAGAGGCTCATACAAATTTCCTCATCCCTACTAGCGTGTGCCATAAAAATCATCATTATTCTCCTTTAGAAGATATAAGGATTTACTCACTATCTTTTGGATGGCATCGCATTATGATAGCAAAAGACCTACTCAAATTAGGATTGGGAAAAACTATTAGATAGAGTTATAATACATTGATTTTGAGTGAGCCATGGATCCCAATACGACAGCTTGGCCTCCTAGAGCTTTGGACCATGTTGATGTCAGACATCCCCAACTCCTTGTTCATTCCTTCTTAGGGATGATATTAAGGAGTGGGATATACTCTTCTTACGAAAAAAATTCTTGTAGCATTCCTGATCCTAGATAGGATCGTCGGGACAGACCATGGAGATGAGAAAACGGGCAAGCCAGTCAAAAGACACAAAGGCAAGAATATCATGGTCTGAAAATGGGTTAAGTCCGAGTTATGATCCGGACTCAGCCAAGAAAACGAAGGAAAAGAGAGAAAAGAAGCTGAACCGAGTTAAAGGAGGAGTGATACAAGCTGGACGAAGCTTGGGGAAACTAGACGGAGCTCGGGGAAGCTTGACAGAGCTTGGGACATCTGGACGGATCTCATGGCAGCTGGACAGAGCTCACACCGAGTTCAGTCAGCTAAAACCAGCTCAGTCAGCTAGTACTCCGAGCTCATCTAGCTGGGGCGAGTGTCGGGGAGCTCAACTCAGCTGGGCGGACTGTCCTACTGTTGAGCTGGCTAGTCGGGGTTTCGGTTGCTTGATTAAGGGGCGCTTGTGTGGTAATCACCCAAGCGGTTGCCAAATCGCACATTTTCGCCCCAAAACGGTTTCAGGCCGAGTTTTATATAAAACCAGGGCGTGGGGATCATTTTTACACACGAAATTTCCCTAAGGAAAATACAGAAACTCGATCAGAAAGAGAGAAACAATCCGTGAGAAAACATTGGCGATATAAGAAGAACACTTGATTGAGCCAAGAAGGCAATCTGACCGTTCTGTCTTGAAGATCGATCCAAACATGGATCCTAAGGAGAAAGAGATACGCGTTGCAAATCACACACCGGAGAGCACATCTAAGGTGAGCGGATGGGCCAGTTATGTCATCACCATGACCCGCGGGTGAATCTGTCGGTCTATGGGCGGTTGGTGAAACAGTTACTTCTTTATATATATATATATATATATATATATATATATATATATATATATATATATATATACTTGATCCTTTCTTCTGCATAAACGATTGAATATCTTGGTCTTAGGACCGAGTAATGGATCATGGCTGTAAGCCAATATGATCATGTGATCCGGGACTTAAGTAGTGGATCCGATAGATCATGGATCATATTCGTTTGGCTTGATCGGGTTTTGGCCGATCCGATTAGTATGGTTATAAGACGGTTGATATAGAACCGGGGGATGAACTTGATCGATCTTGTTAAATGACTTAAGATGTCCCGATTTACTAAGGGATATTACGGGCTTAACTTAGAAGGAATTTTGTTATATGTTGCATTCTTTATGAACTGACTCATTAAGTTATTGGATAGATACTTATGTTTGTGTTGGTTTCAGGATCTGATGGTGATTGCGGAAAGGATTTGGCTTAGCCGTGAAGATTCGAAGCCAAAGATGGATGGGTGGTTAGATAGACTGATTGAGATCGTTGTACATTATAATAGCTTATATGGCAAACTCTCATTGTAAACGAATCATGTTGTGATATAAATAAAAACCATTTTATCCTATTGCATACTGACTCTATATATCCGCATATAGACTCTATCATATGAATCTCAGAATTGATTGAATTGAATGTTAAAGAATAAAAAGACATTAAAACTGGACTAGATGGCCTGATTGGTTGAATCTTAGGAACCTCACTGGACTTAAGATCTAGGTTATGACGCTTTTTTCCACTCTGAGAGATCCTTTTGATCATTTGGCTGAGACCTTCCTGCTCGGTATCCTTAGATGGATATGTTTGGAATTACTCAAATTTAAGATATTATTCCGTTTAATTGGGATATGAGCTCTTTAAGAGAAATTGTTTGTTGCAAACGAAAAAAAGAGAAATAGAGAAAAATTGGCAAATTGGAGACTGGGATATGCTAAGTGTCTAATTAAAAAAAAATAAACTCTTACTAATTTTTAGTTTGTCGACGCCCATCTATTTAGATCAAATGGTAGTCGGTCTTGAGTCGTCCCGAAGAGACGCTATGTCCGGCTGGGTCTGATATATATGGGAAAAGAGAACTCCGCTGCATCTCGCCTCTTTGGCGAGAGAATCTGTCCGCATATTGCTAGTCCTGGATACGCGGTCGATGCTAAAGACTGAGAATCCAGCTTTGAAACAATGAAATGAGACTTAGTAAACTCTTACTAATTATTTATTTGGGGGTGTTATTGGATAGTGGATTTAAAATAAATTCTCTAAGTTTTACAGTCTAGTGTTATTAGAGATTGATTTTAATTTTAGTATTAAAATCTAATGTTATTACTTTTTTATCAACCTAGTGTTATTACTGTGTATAAAAATCACTAGGTGTTTTCTGCACTATGTGCATCAATAAAAATTTTAAATTTAAATTATATTTATAAATAAAATTTTATTAATATATTTTATTATTTTATACCACTATTTTAAAATAAATATTGATTTAGTTAAACACTAAATTAAGATAAGATAAACAGTTTGATTTATTTAAATTATGTTTAAGAATAGATATATATATATATATATATTATAATTATAATCTTAGATTGATTTTTGTTTATTTTGGTTAACATATATTAAATCAACTTGTATAAATTTATTTTAAAAATTGGTATAAAATTTTATAATTATTAAAAAACTAAAGAGATTTTCTAAAATTTGTAGATATCAAAAAGAAAAAAAATGATAGTATGAATTAAAAATTTTCAAAAGATTATATAAAATCTTGACAATCTTGTTTAGTAATACAAATTGTATGGTTTTAAAAATACACTGAAATAATATTTTCGATTTTCTAAAATATTTTTATATTTAATATCATATTTAAATTTATCTAATATAATAATGATATATGAGTTATTATTATATTCTAAAAAAATTACCAAAATAGAAATCAGTATTAATTATAATTGTTTTGTCTCATTTAGGCATAAGCTATGTTATCCATTCACATTTATATATATCATCTTTTCTAGTCGATTTAATTGTAGGAATGGTATTTTTTAAATCACTTTGCAAATAACATTTAGGAAATTATTAAGATATTTTAAATAATACTGTTATTGTTGGTTCTTCAATTTTAATCTTTTCACTAAGAGAATTTGAAATCAATTGCTATTCAGTTAATGATTTGAATACAATAATTTCGAATCTTGTGTAATTAATGTTTGATAGAATTTTACAATCCATCTGACTTGAAATATTTTGAATGATTTGAATTTACTTTTGTGGGTAATCATGTAATAAAATTTGTAGTAAAAGTTTGTTAAATAGGTAACAAAATCATTTTTAATAATAGATTTGAAATTAAGTTTATGTGTAATCATTTAATAAAATTTTAGAAATATACTTTGTTAAAAAAGGTAATCAATTTTTAATGGGCCAAATCTTAATTTGCCATTATCACCTAAAACGAAAAAGGGAAATAAAACATGAAGAAAACAAAATAAATCAAGGAAGCGGTACCGAACTGATTACATGTATACATCACAAACCACTAGGACAAAGTGACTCTCAATAGTAGCCTTTGCTCCAAAATATATATATTCTCTAACGCCTAAATCCTTTGCTTTATGAGCTTTAGCCCAGAGCCAGCCCAGGCAGCCCTGCACACTATAGTTCAGAGTTCAGACGATCCCCTCATATCTCTCAGCTAATTCTCTTTGTGGTGCCATCTTTGTTTGATAACGGTATTACTTGAGAAAATTTCAAGACTTGTCAACTAACTTTAAAGACTAACTTTTAGAAAAAACTAACTTACTAGAGTTTTTGTTTCTGCCCTCATTCATTACTTGGAGAACGTACTTACACAGTTTATTGAAAAACGTTTGTAAATTCTAACAAGCCTCCTGCAAATAGGAATGCACTTAGTTTATCACCGTCTGTAGCCAAAATCATCTTTTACACCATATGTGATGTTCCCGAAGACACAAAAGAAAAATCTCTCTTATGAAAAAAAAAAAATCACGTAGCATACTTATCAAATAATCTAACTCATATCATCTGAAATGAAATGGCAAATTGGTTCACTTTTTAAATCTCCAAGCAAAGCAAGGCAACAGTTGCTATATCAAATTTTGAATTTGTTGCTATTTTTCAATTTATTCAAAAATTGATAGTATACAATTGGTGGTTAATTTTTACAACTGAAAAAGGTCAACAGTATAATAAAGAATAAATATACATCTCTAGCCTATAGTAAGTCTGTTGATAAAGTATTGGAAGCATATTTTTTAAAAGTGAGGAAGAAATTGAAGGGCCCAAGAAAATATAATGAAAATTTGTGAAATCATAATGTTCTGTCCATTATACCATCATAATCTGTAGAGTGGAGAGAAGGTAAAAGCAAGAGCAAAATACTTCATGCACCTTTTGCATCAAACTTTAGGTACCTCAAAAGGGTAAAAGCAGAAAGCAGAACACATATTGTAATAAGAAACACAGTTTCAGTTTTATTTGAGCTTCATCAGACTAAGTTTGATCCACAAATGTGTATGAACTCAAATATAAGATGTGTACAATTAGGAGTGGATTAAGACATCCATCACAACTAAGTGAAACCACATAGCTTCTATTGTATTTTGAAATCCACAAATGTGAATGAAAAAGATTTTGGACAAATATTAGAATTAGGAATAGGTTAAAAGACATCCATCACATTCACAGGTTAGCCAAAACACCAAGTACTTTGGTTATAAGGCTGTTAACTAAAGTACTGTAAGTTTGTAACTACCAATATAGCTTTTTTCTCACAACCTCGCATTGTGTTAATAAAGAGTGAATTTCATTGAAAGTAGAGCCTCTGTTTTTTTAATAATAAGCTAATAATATACATAAGAGTTACTAATCAAAGTAACACAAAGGTACAAAATACATGTGAGCTTGTGTACTGTTAAAGGCTTAAAGCTGTTGTTGGTGGACCGATTCTTTTTACCGACCTTGATATACGTGAAACTGGTTTGAACACTTAAACCGGTAAAATGCAAAAGTTTTTAGCTAGGAATATTTAGACTACTAAACTAAAATCTACACTCCAAAAACAAGATTAATTCATTATATCAGACTCCATAGGATTAAAAGTAACTAAAATCAACACAAATGAGATTCAATACAGAAAATAAAATCGCCAAAATCCCAAAAGATAAATAAAACCAGAAAAGGAAGAAGCAAATGTACATTGAACAGCCAAACCGGTTTCCAGACTGACTTTTATTTTAGTTAGTCATAGCGAGCCTAAAAGTCCTGGACCGGTCCGCTCGTAACCTCTATATGAATCCAGCTTAACCAAGCCGGTTTAACTCCGGTACGGTCACTAATTGTGTTACATTGAACAGCCACCAGTAGTAACCGGTAAGGTGTTGGTAATGGGCATTGATGCCTTGATCCCATCCAAAACAGTCTTAGAGTTTCCTCCACATTTCATTGCCTGCTCCAAAAGATTCACTAGCTGCATGAATATCTCCATCCTTGTCACATCTCGACTCGCCTAAAACCCAAAAAAAAAAGAAAAAAAATCTTGAATCTCTCAACTTTTATCATTTAAAACGAACTTATTAACTTGTAATATTACCTCAACAGTGAAGCGACCCCAAATTTTGTCTACTCGAGTTTCAATGACACCCTTCAAGATGGTCAGTCCTAAGCTTCTGATCCAATCAGCGATTTCAAGAAAGAATCCTCGTTGTTCACATCGCATCTGCCACAACAAGACAAAACTTCAAAACACTAAAACTTTACGTAGCAAATGAAAGATTATCATCAACATGTAGTAAAGTTACCTCAACTTGGAAGATGCGAGGAGGGTTTATATCTTCAACTACAATGGGACACATGAGAGACTTTGACCCTACTTCGAAAGCCCATGTTGCCCCTCCATCCTCTTTCATGATCTTTATAATTATAGCAAAGATATGTCAGAACAAAGAATCAAAAGAGTGATATGGTTTTGTCTTGGTTTACCTTAGGCTCCCCGGTTTGCTTCACCTTATCAGCATGCTTGGAGACGTTTTGTAAGAAGAGCATGTGTTTGATTGTACGTTCGAGGAGCGCATCTATGCTACACTGTAAAACATTTTGCTATTTTGTTAGTAAATGATCTTTCTTAAGGAATTGTTTTGAACTAAAAACCGCTTTTTACTTACTTTTGCACCGTTTGGTATGATTTCACGCAACTCCTTGACACGATCTTGAATCATTTGGCGATCTTTTGGCCTAGGTCTTGGGTTCTCTCCTGGTTTAAGCCTTTTACGGTTAGTTTTTGCAGTTTCATTCTTATTCGTCACCACCTTTGGAGTGCCCTCACGCTTTAAGCTGTGAGCTTGTTCAACCCAAGAACTGATCTGAGACCCGTAAACCACCGACGATGGCCCCACATGTGTCCCCTGAGGGCTATTGTGGACGGAAGAGTTGCTAACTTTGGTCATTGTGGTTTTGCAGGACTCAGAAGTAGTGTCATCTGAGATCTGCTTTGTGGAGGAACAAGCACCTGAGACCACAGCATCTAAGAGATGATCTGTTCCTGAATGTTCATACCCTGAAGAACCCATTTCTTGAATGATCCTAAAGTCTGATAACTCCCTAGTGAGCAGGTCTGTTCTCATCCCCCAACCTCTGTTCCTATCATCCAGACCCAACATATCAAACAAGTCATCACTTCGTTTGGAGCTTGAGTCTTCACATGGGACTTGTTTCTCTACTTCATCAACATTAGACATACATGAGAAGTTCTGATTCAGCCAAGCATCAGGGTTCGAAGGTGGTACAGGTACGACTTCGTGTGATGTTAGAAAACTTGTTGTGTTTTGCCATCCTCCAAGATTACAGGAAGCTTCTTGAAACGTTTGATCATTTTGATGATCTGATGATGAACCAGTAGAGTTAAAATGTGGTTGGCTAGTTTCAGCTACAAAAGCTGAAGATTGGAGGATCTTGTGTCCCTGAGACCCGGACACGGGGACTCCAATAAAATCAGCAGCAGGAGGTTCATACGTTGTGTAACTTTCAGATAAGAGAGCCCCGGGGACACATCCAAGTTGCAGGATAAGACCCTTCACGTCATTCACAAACCCCAAGTTCTCCATAATCTGAACATTAACAAACATTGAGCCAAGAATTAAAAACTAATAACATTATAAAACAAAGCAAATGTGAAACTTACAGGCAGAGAAGAACCAAGCTGAACAACACCATGAGGAACAACTGGAAAAACTGCGACGGTCTGAAACAAACAAGCAAATCATTTTAAAGAGCTTGAACATGTATGTATGATTGACTCAAAAAGGGACAAAGAGTATTCAAACCTGAATACCAGCAGAGAATTGGAGAAGCATCTCATTGATAACCTCAGGTGGATGATGAACACCACGGTTGAAACTATCTGCTAGGATCCACTGATGATGTCCAGTAAATGCAGCTCGGCCAACTAACCTGTAATATTAATCCAGTTCATCCAAATCAATTACTTTATAATAAAAAAAGGAGAGAGAAAGAGATTACACATACCCTTCTCCTACCAAAATGATTCTATTGTTCAACATCATTCTGTTTGTAAGCAACTGAACTTTCTCATTCCCTTGTTCAGAAAGTGAGGTTTCATTGTAGCATTCCTCCCAAATCAACAAACTGCACACAAAAAAATTTAACACATCCAAACAGAAAAGGACAACATAGTTTAGTTACTACTATTACACAAGATAGAAGGACAAAACGATAAAGGACAAGAAACAAAGTCATGAACTTGAACTGTTGGACAAATCATAAACAAAATAAACCAAAGAAGAGGATATGGTTTTGTCACAAATCAAAAAGATTCTTTTAGACAACAACCAAGATTAAACCAAACACAAAACTCCAAAAAATAAACACAGGGATAAATAATTCCTAGAGATCTGAGTTTGACGAACCCTTGAATCAAAAATTAATTCAAGATCAATCTTAATTTTATTATATTTTTATTTTTTTGTAAATAAGAAATAGGAAGTTACCTTGAGTTTTGGCAGCCGATTTTCCAGAAAACAGCATAAGACCACTGATTGTTAACGCATATAGACTTCAACGCTTCTCTTAGCAAAACACCCATAGCTTCTCTCTCTTTCTCTATATCTCAGCTTCAACTAAAAGAACGATCTTCACTTACAACAACACTGCAATTTTCAAACTGCCCATGAAAAAAAAATCAAAACTTTAACCAAAAAAAACAACTTTATAGCGAATCTATAGAAACCCATTATTACATTCTTTAAAGGAGATTGAAACAAAGACTAACTTCCACGGCAAGATCCTCTTCCAGCTTGTTTTGTTCTAAGTCCTCCACTTTGCTTCCTTTCAGGATCTAAGCTACTAGCTAACATACCCAGACATGCCATTTTTGCAGAAATAAAGAAAATTAAAGAAAAGAAAATTAGATCTTTTTTCTTATTCTAACTTCACAATATACTCCAAGCTTCGAGCTTTAGGATTCCAGTAACTCCAGCCATTGATTCAGCTTCAATAAAATCAGAAGAAAATAAAAGTCTTTGAGTGAAAAGAAAACAAATAAAATCAATGGGAGCTTCTTTCTCTCTTTTTTTTTTCTTCTTCTGTGATAAGAGAAAAAGGGAAATGAAAATGGGAGCAAAAGGGGAACTGTCTTATTAAAAACCAAAGATGACGATGAATTCGAGAAAGGGTATAATGTTTCTGGCAGAAATTACAGGATTGTGCCACTGAGTGGGGTAGTCCAACTCTTTTGTCCGTTTCCCACAAATAATTTAGTTGTTTCTTTATGTTTTTGTAAGGTAATATCCTATAAAGTTTGTTTTTTAGAAAAACACAAAAGAGTTTTCCTTTTATAACGAAAATAGGTGTACCTCTCGGAGAATTAAAAGACGTTCCCAAAACGTTTAAAACATTTAATAACGGAAACAATAATGTTAGACTCTAGTTTGTACTTTCTAATTTGTATAATGCTTAGTTGGTTGGTTATTAACGACTAGAGACTAAAAAGTAAAAGAGGATTTGGAAGAGAATTTTCTTATATTGCTTCACAATACCGTACATAACGATTTTTCGTACACATATGAAGGTGTCTAATAATCATATAAATTCAAGGTTTTTAAAAATCAAATTTTCTTCTAATACAAATGACGTAAACTCATGTGTATTAGAGATTTCACAGAAAAAAATGCTTTTTTGAAAATATTAGTTTGATTGATAGAGAAAACTTAAAGAAATAAATTACAAAATACTGAAATATATAAAACAAAAGATAACTATCATATTATCCCATAATTAAAAATTAAATAATAAACAGTTAAGTTTTGGAATTGGATGATTTTATTGATTGAGAAGAGCTCTTGTTATATACAATAACAAAGGAGGTATTTACGGCTAGAATCGGTTATATGAATTTACGAGTCAGAAGTAAAATAAAAGAAAATTGGCTAGTTTTAGAAGAAAAACACAAAAAAATAATAAAAAGCTGATATAGACACAGGTGACTTTTGAACCCGGGATATTGAAGACAACTTGAACCAAAGACAATCGCTGGACTAAAGAGAACTTTTGATATTTTGTGGCCGAAATTAATTGATAAAATAAACGGTCAGAAGCAGGTGCTTTCCTTGCTTTGTCCAAGGACCGGCACTATTTACGGTATGAATATATACAGAAGTTATGCGAAAGGAGATGATGATTGAGCTCTTGCAATATATGCTCATGAATGTGAAGATACTTTCCTTATCTTAATATCCTCCCTCAAGACAAACGACCTTGTGCGAGTCTGATCTTAGAGCAGCGTTGTTGATGTTTAGCGCGGGAGAGAGGCTTCGTTAAAGCATTGGATATTGATCAACAGAGGTGACGTGAGTGACACGCATATGACCAGCTTAATTAGACATGACTGCGTACAAAGTGATAATCATGTGTTAGGAGCTTCATGCGTGAGTGAAACACTGGGTTTGCGGCAAGGTATGTGGCTCTTATATTGTCACAGTAGATGGTTGGAATAGTGGTGGTCTTGATGCCCAACTCGGTGAAAAGGGTAGGAGCCAACATAATTCAACAGCTGTGGAAGCAATGGACATATACTCAGCTTCAGTGGAGGAGCGAGCTACGGTAGGTTGTTTCTTGGAAGACCAGGTAGGATGCTTTCTGGAGTTGACAATGTATGCACATGTTGATGTGTAGACATCACGGTTTCCGGCCCAAACTGCGTCTGTAAAAGCGTGTAAAGCAGCAGTGTTTTCGCAGAGAGAAAAATTCCAGCGGTCATACTGCCAAACAAGTAATGAAGTACTCGTTTAACCCCATGCCAATGCTCATTAGTGGGCTTGTGCATAAATTGAGAGAACTTAGTGATGACAAATGAGATGTCTGGGCGAGTCAAAGACAAGTACTGAAGGATCTCCACAGTGGCGCGATATTGTGTTGGATAAGTAAGAGGCTTACCACAGTCTAGCGTGAGCGGTTTGTAAGGACACATTGGTGTGGACACAGAGTTGCAGTCCTCCACCTTGAGACGCTGGAGTAGATCTACAATATAACAACGTTGAGTAAATAAGAGACCATGAGAAGTTTTATGAGCTTCAATGCCTAAAAAATAAGAAAGGGAGCCAAGTTCTTTGAGAGAGAAGCGCGTAGATATAGCTCGTATGAAGTGTTCCATTTGCACCGTGTTGTTCCCGGCGAGAACAATGTCATTGACATATACTAACATATAGAGGAGAGTGCCATTTTGATTGTAAAAGAAGAGGCTTGCATCTGAAAGAGAATTGCTGAAACCCAAAGAGAGTAAGAAACGCTTGAGATCATTGTACCAAGCTCTTGATTCTTGTTTAAGACCATAGATAGCTTTGTTAAGCTTACACACAGCCTTCGGATTGTCTTGATTGATGAATCCTGGTGGCTGCATCATATAGATTGTTTCCTCTAGCTTGCCTTGCAAGAAAGCATGGTTTACATCAAATTGATGTATTGGGCATTGGTGTGAGAAAGCAACACTCAAGACTAGTCGAATGGTAGCTGGTTTAACAACAAGGTTGTATGTCTCTTGATAGTCAAGGCCTTGTTGTTGAGTGAAACCTTTGGCTACAAGACACGCCTTAAATTTGTCCACTGGGCTATCAGGTTTACGCTTGATCGTAAAAATCCATTTGTAGCCAACAACATTAGTTGCGTGAACCAATGTGTGTAAGTCCGAAGTGTGGTTTCGAACTCACACCCCGCTTTACTCCATATTGGTTCTTTTAATGCTTATGCTACAGATGTTGGGATTCTCTCTGTTGCAGGGATCATAACGGCTGAAAGGTTGATCTTATCCACTAGTTTACGTTTCCTTGTAGAGGTTATCGGAGGTTGTTGTTGTACAAGGTTAGGTACCGCCGGAGGTGGTTCATTTGATGGTGAAGTCGTTGCTGGTGGTGTCTTTTTTCTTACTTCTTTGAACCCAAAAGTAACAACACTAGACAAAAAAAACTCATGTAGTTTTTCAAACTGCTTTTCTTATCATCCAGGCTTTCTGCAGAATGTATGTGTGTCCAACCAACAAATTTGAAATTGAACAAGTTTGAAAACCACAGACCATAATCATTTGTTGTGAGCTCCTTTTCACAATCAGACATGATGAACTTCTTCAGTAAATCAACATCATACTTCTTCTGGTAAGCAAAGATTCCATATTCTTGCTTCTTCTTTATATAGAACTCCCATGTAGAATTCTTCTCCCTTGATTGCATCTCCTCTTTCATTGCAATCTGCCACTCAAAATATAGAGTTCCACAAACATACACTTTCTCATACTTCTTCGGGAACTTCAACCCATTCATGTCACCATAACAAAAATGCCACAAGTTTATCTATGCATCGTCTTTAACATGCGGAACCAAATCTCTCCCTTGAACAGTTAACTCGTCAAGAGGAAACACCATGTTACCTTTCATGTGAATAAATGCTAAAACTTGCCCAGTCGTTTTATCTATTATTGCACAAGCAGCCTCATCAACCTTCAGTGTCTTGTCATCTCCAAGACAAACTTCACTCTTATTTGACTCATCAATTTTCTTGAAACGCGACTTTTCCATGTGATTGGAACAACCACTATCCACATCAGATGCACTTGTGCAAACAGAATGCGTCATGAACAGCCTACTCTCTTCTTCAACATCTTGAGCAAAATTTGATTTCTGCTCATTTCTTTGTTTGGACCAACACTCAGCTTCCTTGTGCCCAAACTTCTTTCAATATCTACATTGAATATTTTTCTTGAACTGAATTTGATCCTTGTATCCACTATTGTGATAACTTTGATCTTCTTCATATGAATTTTGGTGTTGATTATGCTCATTGAATCCACATTTTCCTGTTCCATAACCATGGCCACGACCATGATAGCCACCTTTGCCTCTATCTTGCCTTCCATAGTACCCAAATCTTCCATCTTCTGAATAATCTCCATTCACTTGAAAAGCTTTATGTTCAGCTTTCTCATTGGCTTTGCTAAGCTGATCTTCATGAGCCATCAAAGAACTCATCAATTTCATCAAATGTGTATGTGCTCAGATCCTACGACTCAATGATTGTTGGAACCACATACTCAAACTGTGATGATAGACTTCCCAGCACCTTGCTCACAATGCTCTCGTAAAGTTAGTAACTTCACCAGGATCACTTTTTGTGCTCCCATATACTCCTTCAGAATCTCTCACGTTTCATGAGTTGTGTTTGCTGCAGAGATCCTTAAGAGTATATCATCATCCAATGCTGTTTAGATGAAAAACAGTGCCTTTGCATCTTTCTTTCTTTTCGCCCGTAGAGGTTGATCAGGTTCTTCTAGATTGACATCTTTAAAATCAAATTCGACCAGATCTCATAGTTCATGCGATCAAAATATAGTCTTCATCTTAAGATTTAATAGATGATACTTTTCACATTTTAAAATCGAGACAAGGGCATGCGTTGAACTGTTGCTCGCCCTCATTTCTTCTTTTTCTTCTTAAGAAGATTGAAACTTTAATTTTTACTTTGCTCTAATACCACAATTATTGAATATTTCAGTGAAAAGATGAGTTTTTGAGAATATTACGTTTGATTGATAGAAAAAATTTTAAAAAACAAATTACAAAATACCAAAATATATAAAACAAAAGATAACTACTTCATTATCCCATAATTTAAAACTAAATAATAAATTCCTAATAACTTGGAAACAGTCCACGTTACTAATCCATAAATCCCATTACTTACTAAAAATTAGATTCACTTTGAATCAATCAACAATGTGTTTATTTGATACAGTGATGTTTGGTGTTAGACCCAAATTAACCAAGTAACTCGACAAAACTTATTTCCTTAGCAATCTTGTAGTCCCATTACATTAATATAATCCATTTTTATGAACTCGTAATTACATTGTTGTTTTTTTTTGGGGGGGTTTGTACCCTAAAATTTACGGGATATAGTGGGTACAGTGAGAGAATCAAGGCGGATGTGTAGGACGATCTAAACGAGAAATGGAATATATAAGAAGAGACAGAGCAAGAAGTAAAAAAGATTCATCAACACACACACCTAAACGTTGCATCATCGAGCTCTCCACTAAAACCACATCGACCTCTCCACTAAAACCACATCGACCTCTCCTTATTCATTTTGTAACATTTTTTTCATTAGCGATCTTGTAAACCATTACGTTGATATAATATTCTTTTATAAATTTATACCTGATTACTGTTGGGAATGTCCTAAAATCATTTGTACTTACTCTTGTTAAAATCGTAAAGTCGAGGTTTGACAATCATATAATATTAGGTGGTTATAATGTTTTGCTAGAAACCGCTTGTAATCTATGAATTAAGAATTCATTGCTAATATTATATGATCCTATAGGGTCACACACCTGAGCAAACTGAATAATAAATATGTTGGA
>CAKOAT010841820.1:221379-366443 GCA_932364175.1 Eruca vesicaria subsp. sativa | reverse complement strand
TGCCATGACGAGTCGATACCAATCTGTTCCAGGTGAAAGTCACTGGACAACAGTCAAGACTATCCTCAAGTATTTAAGAAATACTACAGATAAATTCTTGATCTATGGAAGAAGTGATTAACTTGTTGTGAGTGGTTACACTAATGCCAGCTTTCAGACGGAAAAAGATGGTTTCCGATCACAGTCTGGTTTCATCTTTTGTCTTAATGGAAGAGCATTGAGCTGGAAAGGTTCCAAGAAAAGTACCGTAGAAGAGTCTCAACGGATGCAAATGTTGCTGATCCATTGAACAAGCCTCTTCCATAGCCTAAGCATGAGAGTCATGCTGCAGTTGTGGTCATTAAGTATATTAAGATGTGATCTTGATTTTAGTGGGAGATTTTACGTTTATGATATGATGTTCATATTGACATACATTTGATTATGTATTCAAACTAATGAAATTGTTTCAAGTTTATTTTATTATTAGATAATTAAAATAAATGTCCCAAAATAATTTAAATCATTCTTATAAGTCATCAAGTACGTGACTTGATCATGAAACCTTATAAGTGAAAGATGGTATAAATTATTGAGGTCCCTAGTCAATGTTATTAACATGGGGCATTATTAACCGAGAATGACTAGTATGTGAGGTGATTGATGACTAAGTTTCATGGAGTCATTCAATATGTTGTATTGAAGTCAATCACATGGATATGTGTTAGAGAACACATGATCGGACTGACCCGCTAATGAGAACTCTACAAGATTGTTATATGAGTGTCATAAGAGTTTCTCATTACGACTATAAGAGTATAGTCCTTAGACCTGAGTTCGTCATGATTCTTTATTTATGGATTAGTTCACTTTGACCTTGTCAAACGTCAGCCGTAACTGGTGATTATAAAGGCATTGATTAGGTGTGCTATGAAATTTGTAAAGAGCAGGGATGGAACAAGATGGGATTTGTCCCTCCCATATAACGGGAGATAAATATCTATGGGCCTATCGAAGATTTGATACTGAGAAATGCATGGCCATGCTCAAACGAGGTGAATGTCAGTCGTTTGTTTTATCAGTATAAATCAGAGTTCGATAAACATGATCTAGCTTAATAAGGATGACACTAGTTCTTGCCTTACGCTGAGATCGAGATATAGAGACAAAAGGATTATAAGAATAGATGATTCTAGTACAAGTGGGAGATTGTTGGGAATGTCCTAAAATCATTTGTACTTACTCTTGTTAAAATCGTAAAGTCGAGGTTTGACAATCATATAATATTAGGTGGTTATAATGTTTTGCTAGAAACCGCTTGTAATCTATGAATTAAGAATTCATTGCTAATATTATATGATCCTATAGGGTCACACACCTGAGCAAACTGAATAATAAATATGTTGGNTGCGTGTGGATACCGATAGAGGCACGACGTTTGGAGTGCTAAAAACCTTGATTTGTTTTATTCATCTTTCCGCTGCGAATAACCAGGTATATTCGAAACCCTAAGATCTAGATTTAATTCAGTATTTGCATGAGATCTAGGCAAATTGAATTCATAGATTGATTTATAAAATCGTTATAAACCGATATGAATTCCTTCATTAGCTACCGCGAGTGGTATGCAAGATGAGCTTATAAACCTCAACATCATGATGCAACTGATGCTCCAGAACCAGCAAGTTCAGATCAAGGCACTGAATCAGATTACCACATTCATCAACACTAGGATGTACAACATGTTCACTGAGCTGAAAATAAAATATGATAATGTGAACAACCACATAAGAAGGATTGATGTTCAGTTTGCTCAAACAGCTGAGAGTGTCAAGAGGCGGCAGGGGCACTCCCTGGAAAAACTGATAAAAAGCCTAAAGCAGAACTGTAATGCAATAAAGCTGAGATGTGAGGAAGTTGGGGGGGGGGGAGAAACGGAGTAGTTGTTTGCTTAGACTACTTTAGGCGCATAAGAGAGAACAGAACATTATCTTAGCTCTGAAGTGACTGCTCCTAGCGAGTTTGCTGATACTCCTCCAGTTCGAGTCTATGTTTCTAAGGTTCCCTATCCAAATCCACCTAGATAGTTGATAGATCCCATTAGTGCAAAGCATTTGACTGGATTTAGAAAGATGCTGAGAAGGCTTCCTAAAAAGTTATTATTTGAACTTGCTTGAGAGATTCGGCCATTGCATATATTCTTCAAAAATTGCAGAGAGACTCAAGAGGAAATTAAGGCATTCTTTAATGAAGCATTGACACCATCACTGATGCCGAAGGTTGATGACCCTAGAAAGTCTGTTTTCCATGTTATATCACTGGAGTAATATTTAAAAAATTCTTTGTGATTCTGGGTCTAGTGTGAATTTTGTCTCAAAGGCGATTATAAGATGAGCTAGACATTGTGGATGTTGAGCCTTCTCAGGTGACTTTGGATTTGCAAACTCTTCTACATCAGCTTCTTATGGCACCATTCGCAACATTCATGTCCAAGTTGGGGACTGTATTCTCCATATAGAATTTCAGGTTGTTGAGATGACAAATGATTATGAGATGCCATTAATCTTTGGAAGATTATTTATGACTATAGTGGGAACAATCATCGTTATGTCTAAGAAGAAAGTATCATTCTCCAACATCAGTAGAAAGGTTTTCCACAAGACTGTCTCTACTAGATTTCTCACACTACACACCTCATGTATCTCAGTGATTTGTGGAGAAAAGCTGAAGGTTGTTCCTAAGAAGGATCTTGGTGAAAATAGTGAGACAAAAGAAATCTTGGATGTAGATCCTTACACTAATACCAAGAAATTCACTGGGAATGCAAAGGTGGATGAAAAAATCCAGAAGAAAAGGGTCAAGAGTGATCCTATAATGAATTTGATACCTAGCATGTGTGATGAGAACTCCATTGAATATGAGATGAAATGAAAATGTACTTCTAAACCATTCTTTAAAGTCAAAACAATTCTCATAACTGAAAGAGAAAGGGGAGCTTCTAGAAAAGGGTTTGTTGAGTAAAGTTTTGAAGCTGAACATGTTTGATTGTGGAGCTTGTTTTGGAACAAGCACTCATTCTCAACCGACTGAGCCATATCAAAGTCAAGCTAGAAACTCAAACCAATCGCTGGTGGGAGGTAACCCATTGGTAAGTGTAAATATCATTAGAATTTTCTTTTTGCTTATTTTCGATTTAGTTTGCTAAGTCTCAGGTCAAAAATCTGAAAACCTGATATATTCCAAAAAAAATTATGGATTTCAGAAACAGAGCACCCATTCCTCCAAAAGGAGCGGGTGTTCCAGGCTGAGATCATAACATGGATAAGCCATAATATTCTGAAGCACCCGCTCCACGCAAGTAAGTATCTCGACGAAAAAATATTTATTTCTTGTTTATACCTTTTCTCTGATTTATTTTCACAACCGAGACATTGTGACGTAAATCTGGGGGGAAGGTTTTCATTGTTTACTAACTCGTTTATTTCTTTTGGTTTTTATGTTTGAGTCAGTCTCGTGTCATTTAGATGTTTTTTGAGTCAGTCAAACTTTGTGAGAATTAGGATCTTATTTTTGATGTTCATTAACCATCTCATGCTTTAGGTGTCTTATTCAGTGACCTTATTAGAGACGAAAGACACACATGTGGTCCTGAAACACCCTGGAATTATTTGTCGAAGTTACACTAGAAAGACTTAACTCCATTTAACTTAAGCCTTGTCTTTTGACTGAAAATTCTTCTTGTCCTGGGTGTTGGATCAGGGTAAAGAGATTATACTCATGAATTCTTACTCTTACTATCCATCTTGTTGATCCTGAGTGGATAGCTCATTTTTAGCTAATACCCACCTTGAACCCTTAACCCTTTATTCGGCCCTCATGCATTTTGCTATTCAGTATTTTATGTGAAAAAGGACCAGAGAGGAAAGGATTGACGCAGCTTCTCACTCGTTACAGCAAGAGAAGATCAAATCAGTTGAAGAGAACATACAAGTTTATTAAGGGAAAAACTGCTCCATAACCAATGAACTGCACGAGAGTGGGGTGGAGAACCAGAATGGTTGCGAAATCAATACCACCAGTGGCACATTAGAATCATCATGTATTACCTCCTTCTTCGTCACTCACCATGTCTTATATTTAACAGTTTAAAATTGATAATAGGGTGATGGAGGAGGGGAAGAATTCAAAGAAACATGAGCCGCTGGGAAGGTCGAGCAAAAGAGTGATTACAGAGTTGAAAGAACAAAGAACATGCGGATGATTGGAGCAATTGTTCCAGAGAGAGAGAGAGAGCATACAAAAATGAGTAGAGGCTGTAGACTTCAATGGATCTATCCTCTCTTGCAATTTTGTGCGATATCATGCATCCTCTACAAAGAAATGGTAACCCCTAAACACTAATTAGTTCCACCAAAATACTTAAATGGCATATTTCACACCTAGCATCGTCTACCCTAAATAATGAATGTGATGAGAAGTTCACGCCCCTCTTAATTGAATGTAAGGAATTTTTTCTATAAGGTGTAATTTTTGCAGGTTTGGGATATAGAGTATGGAGCCGATCTTAAACATCAGTCATGGGGGTTTCGGTAAGGGTGTATTGTCCCAGTTTTAGTGCTTGCATGGTTCAGAGATTCGTGGTTAAAGTATGTTTGATGAGTATAGGAGAGTTCCCATACTTTCAAACCTTTCTCTATGTTTTTGATACTTGACTTTGTTTGAGGACAAACAAGGATCTAAGTATAGGGGAATTGATATGTTTTATTTTTGACACATAGTATATATTGTGTTCCAGTTAGTTTTCAAGTCTTTATCGATTATTTCTAGTCTTTATCGAGTCATTTCAGGTCTGAAGTAGGTTTGGAGCTTTGTAAGGACACATGAAGAAAAGAGTCATAATTGGTGTTTCTCAGGCAAAAAACCGTACGGAGCAACTTGATGGGTGCTCCCGACCAAAAGCAGCCTACCAGAGCAACCTGAATGCATTCTCACGTGGCAGAGATTTTTAAGGAAACTAAAATATAGGGATTCGCCCTAATCTTCCATATTTCTCTCCCAGCCGTCAATAGCCTCTACATATATTTTCTTCTCTTTTCTATTATTTCTACAATACTTTTATACAAGAAACCAGACCTTAGAGATTTGTACTTGGTGATTTGCTACCTTAGAAAGAAGGATCTTCATCTCTCTCGTTTAGAGAAGACCTCATGAATCCTATTTCTATTTTATTGCAGTGTTATTTCATGTCTTCTCATATTATGATCTCTGCGATTTCATGTCTTATGGTTGACTAGTCGGTTTTCTTAGTGTAGGGTGTTAGGGTGTAGGATCCGTGAGCTAAATATAAATAAAATAAATCAATTATTTTTATTCATAGATATTCTTATTGCTTGCATTAATCGGATCACTTAGTCCATGAACTTAGGTTTAATTTATTCATTAACCATGTAATATGTTGCTAGACATAAGATGAATGAGTATTACGTTACTAACCAGTGAGAGTAGATGTTAAGGTGTTTTGTGAACAAATCAAACTTGATCTTAATGTTATCTTCGCGTCTCAGTCCAAACAAGAGTTTAGGTGATGAGATCACCTGATTAAAGGTGAAGCACCACGAGAGTGGGCTGAATCTAATTGTGTGTTCCGAGTTCTAGACCTATTTAAAATCAAAACTTGAATAATTTTTTGGCTTACACGTATAATATACCCGACAAATAACCCTAAGCTGGCGCTTTTAATCATCTAAAAACTCTCAAACCAATCTTGTTACTTGTGTTTTACGTTTACTTAAATTTTAAAACCGTCATTGTTTTATCTTGAGATTGATCTCATAAAGATAAAGTGTAAACAAGTCATCTGAAATTGAATTTTAAATATTACAACAATCACTGTTAATTTGGCAATAGAAAAATGTTCATTTTTAGTATATCAAACATGTATTCATTTGCTTTGAATACTGGTACTAGTATTGAGATGGTGATGGTGTAAGATCATTTCAAACTCAACTGCAAAACACTAAAGCACATAGAGAAGACCAAAAATATTCAAAAATGATATTTTAACATTTTTATCAAAAAATAATAATTGGAAAACACTATTTTAATGTAAGTTTACATTAAAATAACTCCAACTCAATTCTAAAAGTTATACAATTTTAGTGTAGAGCTACAGTACCAAACCAAATTTGATGTGCTACTATTCACTAAGAACATTAAACACTATTTATTTATTTTTATTGATAAAATATTATTTGATAAAGATCAATAGCAAATGAAATACATATAAAATATAAAAAATAAATATATAAAATAAAATATACTACATATATTGGAATAGTTTATTTTAATTGGTTATTAAAATAATATTATATGTCTAGTTAATAAATATTTATTTAAAAACAAATATTTACTGTTCTTTCTTTTTGTGAAATATTAGTACATAATAAAATTTACTGGAGATCGAATGCGACAATGGGGTCTGGTGCAAGGCTGTGAGCTATGTGGTGAGGGACTTGAGTTAAGAGACCATATCTTTTTGCTTGTCCATATTCGTACACAGTTTGGGAGAGGCTTACTCGGAAGTTGCTGGGTAATCTTATCTATCCGGACTGGTCTTGGACAGTACATCGACTGCAACGAATGAGAGGAGACAAGATGGATACAGTACTTACAAAGATGTTGTTGCAGACTACTATCTACTACATTTGGAGGGAAAGGAATGCAAGACGTCAACATCAAAAATGGACCTCTGTTGTGCAAATGAAGCGGTTCATTGATAAGGCCATTAGAAACCGCATTTACTCGCTCCGCTATCATCATAGTCACAAGTTTGCTACAAAGATTTTTTGAAGTAACTTTAGATTCAGTTCTTAGAATCATTCTATTTATAGAGTCCATTCTTTGTAAATAACTTTTTTAGATCGATCAATAAATTTCAAATTTCATCAAAAAATAGTATTACATAATAAATTTTATTTATTATATATATTAAGTAATAGTTAAATTAATATATTTTATGTATTATATATATTAAGTAAGAGTAAAATTTTATTTTAATAATATAATAAATCAAAAACACAGTTCTAGTGTAAAATTTGATGTTATGGTTAGAGAACGAGAAAGTTAATGCTTAAATTACACTAAAATGATATAGTTTCTACACTAAAATGGTGGTGTTGGAGCATCTTCGATCCAATTCCATAAATTATTGTCAAATGTAGTAATGATCTTTTTGTTTGTTCATTACTTCATTTCTTATTCCATTCACAGTAAATTATGGAATCAGTTATAAATGCTCTTATGGTTGGAGATGTCCTAAGATATAAAAATTTCATAAAGTCATCACATTTTTTTAATTCGGACCGTGTTTAAGATTAAGAGATACAATGTATTCCGGTTTTTTTTCTTCTAAAAACACTGTATTCATATTTTCATAGTTTTCTCTAAGCCATTTTAATTACCGCAATCGATTATCTCGGTTTATCTTAATTTATTTTCTTGTTATCCTCTTAGAAACTCGATCGATTGGTATCCACTAATCTTGGTTTGGTCCCTAACCATTGAAAGGTCTCGAATCATATTCTTTTAGACAATATGGTTTAATTAAATGCTATATGGTTGGTTACACAAAACTACATAATATGTGATTCAATTTTGAAAATTATATGTTTATGTTAAATGGATTAGGGTTTATGTTTATTGAACGCACACTTTCAATGCTGTTTAGGGTTTAAAGTTTTGTGTTTTATATGGTTAGGTTTAAATATTTGTGTATATGATATGATGTTCTGTGCGAGACGTATATTATATCGTTTAGATGTTATAATTATGGTATTTGGTTAAGTGATAACCACATATAGTTTTAAATTCTGTTTTGATATTATTTCCAAAATTCACCCTTTAAATCTTTTTTAAAAGAGAATACGATGACTGTTATACATGAATATTCCTATAACATGTCTGAAATTTTTGTTAATTTAATTTAATTTTAAATTATTAATTATTATTTTTTTCAAAGAACTTCCACCTTCTAAATATTTACTATATAATGAATTGAGTGATCTTCCTAACTGAGTAATTTTTTTCAATTGGCCTCAATATATGCATTTCTATAGTGATATTTTCTATATAATTAATCAAGATCTCTTCCTAACTACTCTTTGTTTTTTTATGCTCTTCATTCATGTACAAACCATTCATATCTAATACAGATGAATCTTCACTATGCTGAATACCAAACAAATGAGAAATCAATGAATAATAAAATGAGTTATCTAGCCGTCTAATCTATTTCCCTTAATATTGATCTACCATTATTCTATCGATTGTTTTATATGCATATGTTTAATATTGATATGTTTGAACTATACTGAATACCAAACATATCAACTAATTTGCTTGAATATCTCATACAAATGAATCTTGACTACTCCCAATACCAAACAATTGAGAAGTGAATTGATAATGAAGTGAGTATGCTTACTGGCTATTATATTTCTCTTTTATATTGATCTAATTCGCCCGAGTATTGTGTATTCTATCATTCATGCACTAATGATTCCTTACGTTGCAAATGAAGTTTGACTACGCTGAATACAAAACGATTGAGAATGCAATGGATAACGAGGTTAATACTTTGGCCTTCTAATGTATTTCCCTTAATATTGATCCATCATCATTCTATCAATTTTTGTTATTTTCAAAATTTCAAGTGAGAAGATAATGGATAATAAAGTGAGTTATCTTGTCGTGTAATATATATCACTTACTATTAATTTATCATTATTCTATCGATTGTTTTATATGTATATGTTCAATATTGATATGTTTGATTTATACTGAATGCCAAACATATCAACTAATTTACTCGAATATCTTATAATTCATACATATGAATCTTGACTATTCTGAATACCAAACAATTGAGAAATCAATTGATAATGAAATGAGTATTCATATCTATTATATTTCTCTTCAATATTGATATAATTCCCTTGAATATTATGTATTCTATCTTTTCTGCACTAGTATTTTTTTTTATTATTACATCCATCTACTTAAAAGTAGTCTCAACCCACACATATATCCATAATATTTTTTTTTTTAAACTAGACATCCCGTATTTATCCATGGCAGGGCAAACATGGAGGATTCACATGTAATAACTTATATTTTGAAGTTTAGAAATAATATCACTTTTATATATTACTCGAGGAATATTACAATATTTGAGTGAACTGTTTATCAACACTAGGATGATGTTTAAAACTTAGAAAATATGTTAATACATGTAAATATATAATATTTTTATTAAACTAGAAATTGCATATATACCTTACAAAAATACATAAATATATACCTTGTCAATTTCAACCAATTAGTGGGTAGTAAATATAGGAGATACTGGCGTATTTGTTGAAAATGGGATNGAACTGTTTATCAACACTAGGATGATGTTTAAAACTTAGAAAATATGTTAATACATGTAAATATATAATATTTTTATTAAACTAGAAATTGCATATATACCTTACAAAAATACATAAATATATACCTTGTCAATTTCAACCAATTAGTGGGTAGTAAATATAGGAGATACTGGCGTATTTGTTGAAAATGGGATGTATGTTGGAGTGCTAAGAAAAAATTTAGAAAAACTGATTTGATGAATCCGGCACATTTATGGATAATAACAGGAGATAATAAAAGATAAAATACGGAAGTGTCAAAATCATAAGTTAAAAAATGTCAAAATCGGACGCAAAAATGTATTTAAATAGAGTTAAGAAAAACCTCCTTAAGCCCATCAATCATTCTCATCCTTTCTTGTCTTCATCTGATATTTTTTCCTCCATTATTCCCTTCTTCTCATCTTTTTTTTTTTTTGGTTGGTGGTAGAGATTCATCTCTTTCTCTTCTTCGTGCTCTTGTATCGTGATCATCGTCGCTGTTTGGTAACTGCACCTTTTAGAGGTAATTAATTAACTCTTTACCTCCTCACTTTCCTGATTTTCCCCCTTTTCTCGCAACAAAAATCAAATTTCTGGTTACCATGTTTTCTTCGCCAACTGAATGTGTTTTTTTTTTTCTGGGTTTTTGTCTAAACCCTTTCTTAGATTTGAAGGGTTTTTTTTTCTCGTGGGTTTTTGATCTTCAAAAAGCTGAACTTTTTTTGTATTGTTTGTGTCGGCGATATTGATCAATATTGTGTCGAAAAGGTTTTAGCTTTTGATGATCCGGATTAGGACAAGCAAACTGGGTTTGGTTTTGTTTCAGCAATCAACCTTTGTTCTGAGTTTTGTGTGAGTGTTTGCTTAACGATCTTCTTGGTTTTTGATTCTGATTTCGTAGATATATACTACAGGTCTTAGATTTGAGCTCTTAGCCAATTAACAGTTTTGTTAGTCAATTACTCATTTTTAAGACTTTGACTTTCATGCCCTTTTGGATGTAAAGTTTGAATATTTTCTTCTGTTTTCTAGTTTTTAATTTGATCAAAATACTTTTTGAGTTTATTGTTTGATTTGTACATAGTTTCGTATTGATCAAGTTCTTTTTGGATTGTTTGTGGTTTTATTTTCTTCCTTAAATCAATCTTTCTTGCTTGCATGTTAATTTTTCTGCACATGACTTGAGATTTCAAATGTATTATCCACTCTTGTACCTTGATTTTTAAAAGTATATCCAACCTGTGCAGATCAAAATGGATATTCCACAAGACGTAGCTGGAGCTTGGGGGATTCCTTCTGGAATGGGACGCCACCGTCATCTCCCCAATGATACTTCTCTGTTCTCCACTTCTCTACCTGTTCTTCCCCATGGAAAACGTATTAAATAAAACCAAGTCTCTTAATCATCATTTATGCTTACACATGTTATCTTTTGCTTACAATTTTTTACTTCTTTTGCAGTGCAATCAAGTGACAGCAGAGATGGTTTCCCATACACAGATGACGCGGCTGCTTCTCGTCCCATCCATGACGACATTGAGTCTCATTCCATTGGAAACATGCTCCCTGACGAAGACGATCTTTTGACTGGGATGATGGACGATCTTGACCTTACCGAGTTACCACCAGACGCTGATGATTACGATCTTTTCGGCAGCGGAGGAGGAATGGAGCTCGACAACGCTGGTGACGGCTTGAGCATGAGTGGTGGTCCTCCAAGGCTATCCATTGCAAGTCTTGGTGGAAATGCAGTTCCGCAGTTCAATGTTCAGAACGGAGCTGGAACAACTGTTGCTGGTGAGCATCCTTATGGTGAACATCCCTCGAGAACCTTGTTTGTCAGGAATATTAACAGCAATGTAGAGGACTCTGAGCTCAAGGCTCTCTTTGAGGTAACTTCTACACTATTGGATTCGTTATAACATAGCTTACTCTACAGACACTGATTGGGTTATGTTTTTTTTTTGGCAGCAATACGGTGACATAAGAACACTCTATACTACTTGTAAGCATAGAGGGTTTGTCATGATATCTTATTATGACATTCGTGCTGCACGTATGGCTATGCGGTCTTTACAGAACAAGCCATTACGACGGAGAAAGTTGGATATTCACTTCTCAATTCCTAAGGTTTACTAGTGGTTCCTTGTTAAAATTGTCTGCGTTTCTTGTTCCTGCTTTAACTTGTATCTAATGTGCATGTTCTCTTTATAATCTGTAGGATAATCCATCTGAGAAGGATATGAATCAGGGGACACTAGTGGTTTTTAATCTGGATCCTTCCATAACTAATGATGACTTGCATGGAATATTTGGTGCTCATGGCGAGATCAAAGAGGTGATAGTACCTTTATGTTTACTTTTTCCATAACAGAGCTTTATGTATTTGAAACATCAATGTTAAGTGTTGTTTTTTTTTTCCTCCTTAAAAGCAGATAAGGGAAACACCGCATAAGAGGCACCACAAATTCGTCGAATTTTATGATGTTCGAGCTGCTGAAGCAGCATTAAAGGCTTTAAATAGGTGTGAGATTGCTGGAAAACGTATAAAAGTTGAACCTAGTCGTCCCGGAGGAGCTCGTCGAAGGTTTATATCTTTCTTTGATCCTCAGTATTCAGTAATGAACTCTTATTATGTTTCTTACATCTTACCTTTCATTTGATCTTCTAGCTTGATGCTGCAACTTAACCAAGAACTTGAGAACGATGATTTGCATTACCTGCCGCTGCTTGGTTCACCCATGGCGAACTCCCCTCCAAGTGAGTCAATCAACTACATGCTTCTCTTATAAAAAAGTTGTAATTTTTGACATCCTTAAAGACTTAACACTGTTTGTTGTGGTGGCAGGTAACTGGCTGCAGATGAACAGTCCTGTTGAGGGTAGTCCGCTTCAGAGTGTAATGAGTAGGTCACCCGTTTTCGGTATAAGTCCTACAAGGAACAGCAACTTGTCTGGTTTGGCTTCTGCTCTTAACTCACAAGGACCAAGCTCCAAGCTTGCACCCATCGGTAGGAGTCCTATCGGTAACAACGTCCTCCAACAGACTTCTCATTTGTTCCAAGAGCCAAAGATGGATAACAAGTACACTGGGAACCTCTCTCCTTCTGGTCCTTTGATCTCAAACGGAGGTGGCATTGAGACGTTATCCGGGTCGGAGTTTCTCTGGGGAAGTCCTAACACACGCTCTGAGCCTTCAAACTCTTCGGTTTGGTCAACATCATCCACTGGGATTCCATTCTCCTCAGCTCGTGTAGACCGGTCTGTTCCGTTTCTGCACCAAACTCAAAACCGCAGCCAACATCATCATCATCATCTCCACGTTGGGTCTGCACCATCTAATGTTCCTCTAGAGAAACATTTTGGATTCTTCCCAGAGTCCTCGAAGGACACTATGTTCATGAACACGGTTGGTCTTCAAGGAACGAGTGGAATGGGTGGTCTCAACGGTGGTAGTTTCCCGTCAAGAATGGCGAATCATGGGATTATGAACCCAGGAAGCATGACTGAGAACGGTTTCTCAAGTTACAGAATGATGTCTTCACCGAGATTCAGCCCCATGTTCTTAAGCAGCGGTCTTAACCCTGGACGGTTCCCTTCTGGTGTTGATGGCTTGTATGAGAATGGAAGGTCCCGTCGTGTCGAGAACAGTTCGAGCCAGGTCGAAAGCAGGAAGCAGTTCCAGCTTGATTTGGAGAAAATTATGAATGGAGAAGATTCTAGGACTACCTTGATGATTAAGAACATTCCAAACAAGTAAGCTTCTCTTTTCTTTTCTTTTCTTTTCTTTACCGTTACTTCTCAGAATATAACTTGACTTTTTGTGGTTTTTATCAAACAGATACACCTCAAAGATGTTGCTAGCGGCGATTGATGAAAAGAACCAAGGCACTTACAACTTTCTCTACTTGCCTATTGATTTCAAGGTAAAAAAGATTTTCATTAACTTCACTAAATTATAGAACGAGCTGTTAATAAATCTTTTTGGTTTTGCAGAACAAATGCAATGTTGGATATGCATTCATCAACATGCTTTCTCCAGATCTCATCATTCCATTTTACGAGGTCTCCCTTCTCTCTCTGCTTTCCTTATAAGATGCTATTAAAACTCAGTTAAGACAACCCAGAATATAACATGCGTATGTGCAGGCTTTTAACGGGAAGAAGTGGGAGAAGTTCAACAGTGAGAAAGTGGCATCATTGGCATACGCAAGGATACAAGGGAAAACTGCACTGATAGCCCATTTTCAGAACTCGAGCTTGATGAATGAAGACATGCGTTGCCGTCCAATTATCTTCGACACCCCTAACAACTTTGACTCGGTTGAACAGGTAAAAAAGCCTATTAAAATAAAAATACATTACTATTTGGTCTGAAACAACAATCTAAATAATAATAGATAAGGAAAAGCCAAGACTAGTGTTGATACATGGTTATGGTTGGTTTTGGTCATTACAGGTTATTCTTAAGGAAACTAAGAATGTGGATCTCTTTGACTCTGAGGTTAATGAGGATGACAACGATGGTAGAGAGAAGAGCTGACACAAGAGAGAAGAAGAGTCGGTGTTGTGATATCATGGCTGTGTGTTTTTTTTCAAGTACTAATTTTTAACCGTATATATTGGTGAAAGGCAGAGTTAACTGATGCATGCAGGAGCCTGCCAAGTGTGTTTTGCGATTTGCAGGTTCTAAATGATGCAGCTGGAGTATCTATTTGTCTACTCTGTTTCTTCTTTTCTCTTCATGTTTTCTTTTTTTTTGGTTCCATGGAGCATGTATATTATAAAAAAAAGCCATGAGTACTCGGATTTTATGTGGGTATGATGTTGTAACTCTTTTCTCTCTGTGACTCTTGTTGCTTTTATTTATTAAAAGCTTTGGCAATTTGTACAGAAAGTTAATCAATGAATACGCTCTAGTATTTTGTATTCGAGACTTAGAGCAACATTATTGCAATGTCTGTTGTCATTATTTTTTAATACATATATATGTGTATATATATATTATATACGTGTTGGTTAAGGATTTTACGAGAACTGAGATAGAAAATCTCTTAATTAAAAGATTTTCTGTCTTGTATCCATAAAATCTTTTACCAAAGACAGAAAATCTCTTAATTAAAAGATTTTCTGTCTTGTATCCATAAAATCTTTAACCTAGAATTATATACGTATATATAATATATATACATATATATGTATATTAAAAAACAACCACAAGAAACTTGTAATAATCATACCTTTACATTCTGTAGTCTCGTAAAAATATTATATTTGTATATGTTTTTCGTTCTCATGTAGATGTAAAGAAAAAGATAAGATCTTATCAACATGGAAGTGGTTTTGACATGTCCAAAATGTGACCTGCGGTGTTAGGCCGACATGAAATTAATATTTAATGATGACGTGGAATCCTAAGTGGATAGATTGTATATTTCCAACGGTGGAGATTCAAGATTCTTTTTTGATGATTGATTGATTGTGAAGGGGTTTTTCCAATCACGTGTAACTTGGGCCCTATCTTATAAGCATGTGTGAGTAAAGCTACACCGTCCACGCGGTTATCAAAGTAGTTCGGGTCCCACTTCTAAATCAGTTGCGGGAAAAGGTACACCGTCCACGTGGCGAAAATGAATAGAACTCAAAGAGACGATTTAACGGAAAGATCACTCCGTCATCTTTTCCACCACCGTGTTCTAAACAATTAAACACACACATGGCGAGTCTCAGTATCTCATCGTCCCGGATCGTCTCCCTCCACCACCAGAAACCGTTTCTGTCGCTTAAACTTCTCCGGCCTAGTTCGTCAGGTGTCGCCGGTATATCGCACCGTACGAGTGCTGTTTGCTTCAATCCGCTAAGGTAGACGAGCGATACCAATTTCTCAAACAGTTAATTTAGGGATATCCGTTTATATGTGATTCTTGGATGTTGGCAGAGCATCGTTAGATCGTCAGCGAACCGCTACTGTGTTGTCTACGAAGCAGCGAAAGAGAGGATCGAGTGTGGTGTGTTATGCTTCTCCCATGTCTGTTCACAATCTACAGTGGATCTCAACAATCTCTTGCGTGTATGTTGTTCTCACTATGAAACTTTTAGCTTTGTATACGTTCCTTCTATTGCTTTGGAATCATGTATTGGTGTGCATTGCGATAGTTGATACTGAATGGTGTGTTTGTTTGGTAGTGCATTGATGGTTGCAAGGGGTACAGGTATCCACAAGTCCTTTGTTGTTCCCCTACTTGCTCTAACCGCACCATCTGGCCTTATCTCCTGGGCTAAGTAAGCTCTTTTTTTTTTCTTTAATGGCTTTTCATTACTGCAAAGCTTGTGGCCTTTGTTATTTATTTATTTATTTATTTTTTTAGTTATTATGAATGAGAGAACTTTGTTTGCTCGTACTGCTCATCTTGAAGTTTACATTTGGTTTTTGCAGGGGTGAATATGGCATTTGGACAGCATTCGTGGCACTTCTTGCTCGACTTTTCTTCGCTTTTCCAGGTCTTTTTTTTCTTCATCTTCAAGTGTTTTTGTTTTGTTCAAATGTCTTTTACTGGCAGTTATATCGCAATTTGTGATCGTGCTAATATCAGTAACGTTGTTCTCTGTCTCGTCAGATCTTATATTTGCAGAAGTTTATCCCTGTCTTCATCGGCTTGTAATTATTATTATTTTTTTTTAAATAGGTGAACTTGAACTGCCATTCATTGCATTACTCTTGGCGATTGTGGCGCCATATCAAGTTATGAGCATAAGGTTAGAGTTTCAGAGATTGTAATGTTTTTGAAATCCAAGGGTTTGATTTTCACTCATTGCCTCTATTCATGTATGCAGAGGGAAGCAAGAAGGGGCTTTCATTTCTTTGGCAATATCTTGTTTTTTGGCGTTTCAGCATTTCTCACGAGCAGGCAGCTTGCAGAAGGCGTTTGATCAGGGCTCAGTTGTCGCCACTTTAGGCATCATTGGTGTCACAGTTGTATCAATCCTTTTCTTGATATAATTATTCTCGTGTGACCAAAGAACCCTCATCTGTAAATCACTGTAACGATGTCTATGAATAGACAAGAAATAATGTGATGTGTTTATTTACTCAAAGTTAACGTACTCATGTTTATCCCCTGTGCAACGGATGCTTGTGTTTAATCGCAAATGATTCTGTTATGAACTGGTTTGGGATTGAAAACTTCCACTCAAAAATTCATGAATAAAGAAACTGGAAGGCACTGTTGAGGATATTGTGATGCAACCAACTGTTTTGAAAAGCTGCAGGTATTGTGGAGCTTGTCTCTTCATCGCCGGTGTGTCTACCCGTTTTGGAATGCTTGTAGGTATGTAATTACTTGATGTAACAATTTCATTTTAAACGTTGTATATATTTCCCTTATGTTGTCTGTTTGCTTAACCGCTCCCTAAGTGTTTTTATTCTCTATTACTGTAAAAGAGATACATGATGCTTAACGTGTCTACAAGAATGTATATAACCTAAGCCCTTTGATTTTGTAATATCTCCTATTAAATAAATATACTTCCCATTATGAACTATAGCAAGAGAACAGATGATGTGTGTAAGGTCTTGGATTAAAATCTTCTTGCTGATCACGGCTGCTTTCTTTAACTCCATACTATCGTGATGGTGTATACCTAGAAAACGAGCCTTGTAATTTACAGAGAACGATTGAAATCCTGAAACCGTTTGTCCGTTTAGAGATAATTTAGCCTGAGCAGTGGCACTAGTATCCCAACCACTGTAAGCATTGAGAGGAACCTATGTGACACATGAGTTGCTGAACTCGGAAGCCCCGTTGGCTCTGCCACGCCGAAGGGTGGTCCAGAACCAGGTATGCCTGTGGTTGGAGTTGTTATTGGGGGTGGAAATGTCGAAGTAGAAGGTGGTGAATTAAAATCTGGTGGACTTGGTTGACTTGGCGGGCTTGTGCTGCATTTGGCAAATAGAAGTCACTGTTATTTTTCTCATGTTGTTTGGCAGGGTAAGACATTAATTTACCGGAAAAAGAAGATACCTGACTGTTCCTGATGATGATGGGAAGCGACAGCTTCCTTTACCTGGAGCAGCGTAAGGGTAGATTTGAATACCACATTCGAATTTATATTTAGCGTATACAGGTGAAAACTCTAGTTGTTGAACTCTTTCACACATTAGAATCATATGGTAATGGTTGGGATAGTATTCTTAGTTTCATGAACTTAATCTAGACAGTAGACACTCAACACAAGTTGTAGTCTTGTAGAGGTCTCAAATAGCTTAATACATGGAGGCAGCAAAGAAAGAAGCAGCATATATGGATGCTCGTATTCAGGTGACTACTTAATTAGACTTTCATTTGGATCTTATGATTAAATCTTTTTAGATTTGTAGATAAAAGTGTCTTACTTGGATCTGCGCTGGTAAGTTGTGCAGCCCCTCCAAAGTTGCAGCTGTCTGAACCAGGATGCTTCTGGTAATAACTATTGAAAGCAAAGGATGCATGATCACGAATAGTGTTCGGCTCGTAACAGCTTGCACCTTGTTGTATCTGCCCACAATCAGCTCCTCCATACCCACAAGCGTAATCCAAAGCCACTTGTAATGATGTTGGCGAAGCAGTTGCTTTCGCTATACACCATTGACCTCCGCCTCCACCACCACCACCACCATTATCACCACCTCCTCCACCAGCTGCACCACCACCACCACCACCTGCACCAGTGTCACCACCTCCTCCTCCACCATTGTCACCACCACCGCCTCCACCAGGTGCTGCACCTCCACCACCTGCACCAGTGTCACCACCTCCGCCACCACCAGGTGGACCACCACCACTTCCACCTGGAGGTGTAGTACCATCAAGTGGTGGGTATCCACCGGTTGGTGTGGTACCATCAAGTGGTGGATAGCCACCACCGGTTGGTGGCGTTGTACCATCTAGTGGTGGATAACCACCGGTTGGTGGATTAGGGTTCGTGACTGGACCTGGTGGGAATGTTGAGGAAGGCGGTGATGGTTGGGTTATAGTTGGTGTGGTGGTATCACCACCGGGAGATGTAGGATTAACTACTGGTATATCATCCTGTCCTCCCTGAGCTAAAACATCTAGAGCTGAAACCAAAGCAATCATCAAATATTAAAAAATCAGGTCAGTTAGTTGCATTTGAGAATGTGCAAGAAAAAAAACAGAATAGCTTATACTCTGATGTTGTAAACAGACAAGAGAGAGATTACGTGAAGTGATAAGAAGACATAGAAGTATGATCTGCAAGCAGCGAGGAGCTATACGGTGAGCCATTTCTTTCTGTTCCTTGTTGTAGTTGAAGCTTTTGAGAGAGAGAAAAAGAGAGAGAGACTTGTCAGGTAGTCTAGGGATATGGGAGAGGAAAGATAGAATGGTTGCGAAGAAGTTCTCTCTCAGGTATAAAGATGAAGAGAAAAGGGAGAATCATAGAATCAAAGATTTCTTGGGATGGGAGAGAGAAGGGACGCGAAGACATGAATGAGAGAATATAAGAAAACTTGAGAAAGGAGAAACTAGGAAGCTAGAATCCTCAAGCAAGAGAAAACATCATAAAGAGGAAAAGGTATTTACAGTTCAACTTATATATAGTAACATGGAACAATAATATTAGAAGCTCCTACTCTCTTCCTAACTATTTCATATCCTAAATAGCAAACAAAGATGAAAAAATATGTGGTGAAAAAGAGACTTGCTGTTAGTCTCCAAAAGATGATCACAATGACATGATATATCATAGGTTATCACTAGAAGTGAGCATAGCATAACCAATGTTTATCTATTTAATCAGTACTAAATATAGGAGAATGATGTCTTTTAAAGCTAGGAGTGTCCTTTTAACTGTTGTTGTTGTACTGACTCGAAACAGAGAGAACATGTAAATAAAGTTGAAAAAACCACAGAAAGCTAAAGTGTTTCCTATGAAACATTAGGAATGTGCATGTTAAGCCTCTCTCTTTATTTGTTACTTCTCTTGTAAACAAGTGCGTCTTTTCATTCATATGTCCCTATCACTTTTTCGCAATGTAATTTTTGTTCAGATTAGATTTTCTTTATGAGAAAGTTCATGTGCTAACTTTTCCCTCAAGTTATAAGTTTTTCTTTACTGTCTCTATGTATTAACTTTTGATTCACCAAATCTGAACTGAGAATTGCAACTCAGAGATCAAGAGCAAAAGAAGACTATGAACAAAATAGTTTGGTATTCTCATTTACGGCCATCCATGTACGATAGTTCCCACATATACATGACTAATACATGTATTATTGGTTGGTTTGATTTTTAATTTGCATAAAAAAAAATTGTGTTAAAAAAGAAAAATTATGCAAATCAAAAATCAAACCAACCAATAATATACTTATACTGATACCCTTCCTCAAGTTTTTTAGTTTTGTAACAAGAAGAAAAAAGACTTGACAAATAAAATCGTCTGAGCCTAGAGAGGAAAAGACCGAGATGTAAAGGCTTTGTTAATATGTGAACGAGTAGATTTCATGTGGATACAAGACGTGTCTTAAGCTTCCAGGTTTGATTTGATCATGAACAATATGACAATCGGTCTAAATGAGTTCGGTATATTCGTGTTCTGACTTCTGACACCATATTAACTTTGAATCACCAAAATTAAACTGAGAATTGCCGACAGTGAGAGTAAAAAACACAATAATTTGCTATTCTCGTTCATCATTATCAATGTACAATATGTGTTTGTCGCAATTTTCCCGGTAATTATATTATATGAAATATATATTCATTGTTATAACTTTTGAATAATAATTAGAAATTCTAAAATTTTAGCTTTAATTTCAGTTAGTTGGATATTTAAAAATTTCAGAATATATTTTTGAAGATCTATGAGATTTAAAATAGTTCAACAACATAAACTTTAATCATTAAATTTATTAGATGCATAGTCTCCGCGCAAGCGTAGGGGTTGGATACATTGTTGATGTGTTGTGTAGTTTTGTGTATGAGACTTTGCTGTTTTTTTTTTAACATTTGTTTATCTGATTTATCTATAGTGGTGATGAATGAAACATTAGAAGTCACACAACTTGATTAGTCTAATAAGAGAATAAACATCGAATTCATGTGGGTTGATATTTTCATATTTTATCTTCGTAGTGATTTTATCGAGCATTCCCTTTATTAGTGCTTTCATGTAAAAAAATAATTTAATAGAGACAAGATAAAAAATGACATGTGTTTATTAGTGTAATTTTCTTTATGAAATTATGTTGTATATATATATATATATATATTTAATTGTGATGTATATAAGATTTATGGTCGATCTGAATGGTTCGGGGTAAATATTTATTATTGAAAAATATGTTTTTATTTTATTTGATGATTATAACTGAATTGAAATGATATTGGAGGTTAGAACATAATAACCTTTATTATAAAAGTATCTAAGATGGTCTCATAAAGTTTTAAATCCTTAAGTCATTTTGTATCCCAACAACCAGCATAAAAAAATCATTCTGAATCTTCCTAAACTTTTAGGTATCCCTAAAAACCCAAATGGAAAAAAAAAAATTACATGCAAGCACTGTATTTTGAACCCGCGCACTCGCGGTACAAACTTCTCGTCATCAACTTAAACCACTCAGCCAAATCTTTAATCATTGATAACATTCAATCTTAAAAAATCTTATACGTTGTTTTTCCCTAATAACACAGGCGCGGGATCCGCAAGTTTGCTGACGTAGACAGCCTTAGGAGCTTCAAAAGTGAATCATTATTATATAGATTGTTTTACAGAAAAGCAATATTATAACTAATTTAAATATAGGATTTTTAATGCCAAAACCCCTCAATAATGTTTCATTTGGATGGAAACCTCTCAATTATTTATTCAATGTATAAACCCTCCAAATCATTTATCTTAATGTAACAGCTACCCCGTTAGCTGCACCGTTAAAAACAAAACGATGTGTTTTCTTATTTTGTAAACTACCTGATTCTTAATAAAAACAACACATCACTTATTTAAACATCATGTAGTTTAAGTTGAGTGATCCAGCAAGAGCTCACCAGCTGCAGCTTGAAGTAAGCACTTAGATGACTTGAAATATACATGGATCTCGACAAGATTTCTATTATGTTCCCATCCCATGTCGCTGTTGATTACTAGAATGAATTCCTTAAACTCATAGTTCAGTTAAAACATTGCAGATGGAATGTATAATGACGATCTTGATATACAAAAACCTTGTGAAAGGTTATTTGGCACACGAGAAAAGTGGTAATTTTTAAGCAAGCAAGCTCTTTCCGTAAACTTAAAACGGGAAGCTCGTTGGCTCATAAAATTTACCTTTTATGTGGCCCTCCAACTTACGGGTTGTCCTTGTTGTTGTGTTAACTTTAACTTATTTTTTGATAGTAAGATAGTTTTTATATGTCATAGGAATGATCAAAAAGCGATCAGGACATCCAGATTCTTACAGTCTATCTCTATAGTTACATGAATTGTTGGCTTTTGCGCCTTTTACATTTTCTTTGACATTATGTAGCAGTTAAAATCAGTCGACCTATTATGAATGCTTGAATGTTGTGAAATAACACACTCATAGCGAAAGAGAATGCTTTTCAAAACTTTCTTTGACACTTTGCCACAAATTAAAACCAACTAACGGTTATAAAACATCAAGTTGTGAAAGAGTATAATTCTTGTAGTAGTAAACAGGGAGGACAATACAAAACTCTCAAAAGACTACAAAAGTTTTTCAGAAAAAAAGACACAAGCTTTTCAGGAACTGTGTTCTGAATGTTGTAAGGAATCAAGATGTTGAATCCATCTTCAGCCGTAGAGATGATCATCCCTGGAATCTGGTTGTGCCAGTGAAGTGCCTTCTTTTGTCCCTGGTTTTACGGAACAGAAAAAACATCACATTAGATATGTCCCTGGTGAGCGAAAAAAGCTGAGGAGGTGAGTCTTGAAGTGTGTTAACTTGTTCCATGGTCTGCGCTTTGAACTCTGCTTCCTCTTCTTCATCCTTCTCTAGTGATAAATCCCATATCTTGAAGATACAACAAAAATCCAAAAACCATTACATAGTTTCTTTGTGTTTTTTTCTGCGTATTATCTGTGTGCTTCTTCCTGGGTATTCTGTGACCTAAATTCATTGTGACTATCGATCTCTTTACACTACAAATCAACAGAAAGTTTAAACATCAACAACCACATTGAAAGCTATTAGGGTTTTTGGAATCAAAATCAATTGAAAAATTAGAACAGAAATCGAAAACATAAGAACCAAAATAGCTACTCTAACTTACCTAAACGAAGACGAAGATGATTGGTGAGAATGAGAACTTACAAGAATCCTAAAAGTTTTGATTTGAGGATTTTGGAATAAGATGAAAAAGAGATACGAATGCTGTGTTGTTTTTTGGTCATAATGAAACACTGTGTTGTGGACTTAACGACAAATTACAATTTTTAACGTCACTATCGACCGAGGGGTCAAGTTATTAAGATAAGTGATTTGAGGGGTTTCTATGTTCAGACAATAGTTGAGAGGTTTCTACCCAAATGAAACATAACTGAGGGATTTTGGTATTAAAAATCCTTAAATATATAATTGGATATAAAATTACTTTATATTTTATTTTAACACGTGAAAATCGGGTATACTTTAGCTTTCAAGAGAAAAAATGACAAGAAGATTTTTTTCTTTTTGTGTACCAATACAAGGATCAGAAGCTTTCATCATAAAAATCTTTTGTAAACGATTTTGTGTGAGTTTTTTTTTTAAAGTCTGCATCTACTTATTAATATGAACAAGAGTTTGCATAATCCTCATGTAGAAGATTAGAAATTGAGACAGGTACATAATTATGAAAACAGTAAGAAGGCATAGAAGTACTTCGTGATCTTGCTAATGTGTCAGCTACCTTGTTGGCTTTCCGGCTAAAAGAAATCTCATGAAACTTTGCTGCCCACCATCTTATCTCCCTTTTCCAGTTATAAAATGAGAAATGTAGGACTTTATCATTGAGTATGTCATTAGCTTTTTTACAATCAGACTCAAAGATGATCTTTTTGTAACCAAGTCTCCAAGTAGTTTGCACTACCATGAGTAAAGGTTGTAATTCACTTTCCAAAGGTGATGAAACTGGAAATCCTTGAGCATGTAGTGCTCCACAAGAAACTCCAAGAGCATCCCGAATTACCCATGCCAATGAAGCTCGTTCCTGTTCGTTAAGGAAATATGCATCTACATTACATTTCATCGATTGTTCTGGTGGGGCTCTCCATTTGGTAACATGAGCTCTTCTGGAGGACAGACTGACATATTGCGACGTCTGATGTTCATTATTTTCAACATTCTTCCACTCCTTTTCATCACTTCTAGCATTAGTTACCACATTCCTCCAATGGACGTGTCAATGCTGAAAAATTAACATGTTTCTGCTTTTCCAAGTTCTCCAAAGAAACCAAACATGGAGTTCTTGAAAATGGTTTAGCATAGCTGCAGTGAAAACTTGTAAACATGCCTCTATCTTTGCTTCAAAACCTGAAGTTGAACTATTAATGATGGTATTAACCATTTCTGAGGCCTTCCAAATCCTTTTAGCATACGAACATGTAAAGAAAAGATGTTCTTTTGTTTCTTCCTCCTGCCAACATCTCTTACATATTTTATCTCTTGTTACATGTCTTCTTCTCAGATTATTCCTTGTAGCAATACTCTTTGATGATATTCTCCACATAAAATGCTTCAATTTCGTTGGCACCTAGGTTGCATGGAAACGGAAACGGATACTCGGAAACGAAACGTTTCGAAACGTGGAAACACCATTTCTGATTTTTTTTGCATTGGAAACGTTTATGTTTATATATATATATATATATATATATATATATATATGTAAAATATCTAAGAATTTATATAAATATGTTAAACATAGGAAAATGAAATAAGTTATCATTAAACACTAAAGTTATATAAAAAAAAAAACACAAAACCAGTACGTGAATTTAAGTAGCTTAACTAAAAAGAATCACAACGACAAGTCAAAGATCAATAACATCTTCTTCAAGCTCATTTTCATTAGCTCCATCAAACATGACCGCTTCCAACTCAGGTTCATCTAGAGAAAGATCCTCAAACTCAAGTCTCCCAAGATTAATATCATCTAATGAATCAAATTGATCACCTCCAACATCCCACATATGATTGGGACCATCTTTGTATGCAAGACTTCGTCTAGATAGAAGACGAAGATTAGTGTGCACAAATACCAAATCTTCCGCTCTCTGCGGAGCAATCTTATTTCTTGTTGCAAAATGTATAAACTTGTAAGTGCTCCAATTCCTTTCACAACATGAGGATGAAGAAGGTTGTCCTAGCAACTTAAATGCCAAGGTTTGAAGCTTTGGTGCTGAAGCTCCATGAACAGCCCACCATTTTAGAGGTTCCAAGATGAACCTATCATGCATTGCATCAACACTACCAAAATCTTCCAAGCACAAAGAGAAGTTAGAGTATTCAACATTGACCTCTCTTCTTTCATCTTGATTAGTAAAATACTTCAAGATGCAATTTCTTCTTTCTCTGGTGATCTCCAAATCTTGATGTGGAGCCTTCTTATTGCTTTCTTCAGCAAGCCATTCTGAACTATAATATCTACACCAACAAAAATATACATTAATCTTGTATGACCGAAAAATTTCATTTGTATATCAGTATAGGAAAATAAATCTTATAAAAATAAAGAAGTTTTTAAACTTACTTGGGATTTAGAGAATGTGCCATACAATGTAGAGGAGTATTACTCTTGCTCCATCGAGATGTCAAAACAGAATTCACAGCATTCCAAAAGATAGATTCCTCGCCTAATTGTTTCTTCTCTTTTCTAAAAATAGCTTTCTTCACATTTTGAATCATACTTTCCCACCATTCATAGACAAGATGAAGAGAAGGCCTGTCGGTATCAGCAGCTCTTATCACACCATATATAGGTAGAGTGAAAGATAATGCATACTCAAGATCATCCCAAAACATCTCATCTAATATTTTTTGTTTTACTGCATATGCTTTCACTACATCATCTTCCTTATAATCATCCCATTTAGGACTGATCACCATCTGTTGCAATCCAGTTTTTATCTTCTTGAATCTTGCAAACATCACAACCGTGGAGGCAAATCTGTTGAAGTCAAATAAAAATATTATATTTTTTTTTACAATAAAACTATAGTAAGATCTAATAAGAGATAAAACAAACCTGGTAGGAGCAATCGTAAGAAGCTTAAGACCACAATGCTCTGTGAACATAACAAGCCGCATGCCATGGTTCATAATAAAATTCTTGATCCAAGTCACATCCTCACCAAGTGATTTTATCCAGATACAAGCATCATACACCTCTTCATTGTTTCTTGTGCTTAGCATTGGTGAACATATGTTCTTCAAAGCAAGATTTAAAGTATGAACCACACATGGTGTCCAGAAGATGGTGGGATACTTAGCTGAAATAAGTGAACCAGCCTTAACACAATTAGCAGCATTATCAGTGACTACTTGAACCACATTTTCATGTCCAACCTCCTTTATACATCCTATGATCAGCTCAGCAATCATCTCTCCCGTTTTTATTTCACCCTGGCTATTTATCGCCTTTAACATCATTGGGCCACTCTCATTTGCAGCAATCAAATTAAATATTGGTCTCCTTTGTGGATCAGACCAACCATCACTACATATACTGACTCCTTTTTGTTTCCATGAGTTCTTCAAAGGCTGTAAGTGCACTTCTAAGTTCTTTCTTTCCTTTTGAAGAAGCACAGTCCTCAATGCATTATATCCAGGGGGAACGTATCCTGGGATCTTTGACGCTCGCACATAAGAATTGTGGTAATGAGGGTTTCTTGCGACGTTAAAAGACAAACCACTCGTGTAAAACATTCTAGCTACTTCACCATCACATTGCTCTCTAGCTTCATTCTTAAATGCTTTTCCCAAAGGTGTATCCATGCTTTTTCTCTTCTTTGGATCAGACTCATCTACATTCATGGCACTGTAAGTGATATCATAATCAAGAGAAAGAACTAGACGGTTTTCTTGATGAGGAGGGCAATGGGACTACTCTAGGAGCTGCACTTTTTATCCTTTTCTTGCACTCATCAACTAAGTTTCTCATGTTTTCTCTCTGTTGAGGAGTAACCTTCAAACATTCTTTAATTCCCTTAGCTCCATCTCTCAATAAATGAGTTGAGACTCTGCTATAAGAACCAGAATATTTGTTCTTGCAGAATTTGCATTCAAACCTCCATGATCCACCACCTGCTAGTTTTTCCAGCTTGTTCACATAAATCCACAGAGGTGCCTTATCATCTACGTTAGGTTGATCATCAGCATTTTCCCCACCATGACGTATATTTGATGTGCTCATAGCTCTGAAATTTTTTACAAAAAAAGGCAACATTCAGACATGTAAGCAAGATTCAATATATACATATTAAAGTCAAAAACATCATGTTCACGTCAAGCAATACAAAATCAATAATAGCTTTCCTGAGTTTGACTTCTCTCATATGAAAATATTGGCAATCGTGGTGTTTTTGCTAGAAACCAAAATCACTATTAAGTATTTACACATATTACCTTTTTCATAAATATTTTTTGTAAAGTCTCAGTACATGGATGAGAGACAAGCTTGTCAATTCAAGTCAAATTTTTCAATCTCACTGGTAATTATTCACAACGATATACATAGTTCATTATTTCATGAAATCATTATGTATTTACGTACATAGCTACTGCTAAATTATCATGGGACAATTGAAATCACAAAGGAGAGAGAGATTAATACCCTGATTATGTCGTTTTCTTGTGCTTCTAACTTCTACCTTGAAGTGTTTTCTTTCCACGATTTTTAGGTTTAACTAATTAAGAACGAGTCGAACGTCAATAATTAGGTTTTCTAACTTATCAAAATAACAAATATATCCCCATATTTATTAATTATTTACAAAATCTATTTTAAATATTAAAAAAAAGTTTCTTTCGCGTTTCCAAATCAGAATCGCGAGTTTCCAAATCAGAAACGCAAGTTTCCATCGTGTTTCCAAAATGAAATTTTCAAGAAACGTGTTTCCAAAGAGTTTCCTCGAGTTTCCAAGAGATTCCGATTCCGAAACGTTTCCGAAACAGGAAACGGACCTTGAACGGAGTTTCCATGCAACATAGGTTGGCACCTTAATCTTCCATATTTTTTTTGTTTCAGAGCGACACTTCCATAAGTTGGTGGTATGAAATTGTTTTCTGGAAGATGAATTGCCAACCAGTAGCCTAATTTTACGGAATAGAGACCATTTTCATTATAATGCCAACCCATTAGATCATGTTTTGCTATGGGGGGGGGGGAGATTCTTAGAGCCAAAATCATATCCAAGTCTTCCTCCATCACATCATCTCTAAGTTTATCAATATTCCACCCCGTTTTGGAAGCATTAAGGTAGTCACTAACCTTGGTTGTGTGATTAATCTCACTTCTTGGTCGGGGAGAGCTTGGAGGATGAACATTTAGCCAAACCTGTTTTTCAAGTAGCGCCACATCTTTGTTGACATCCCATTTCCAGTTATATATCTCATGCCCTTGACTATCAGCTCCTTTCCAAATATAATTGTTTTCCACGCATACGATGCTTTCTTTTCAAGAATGGCCTTCAATATATCTCCATCAGGGAATAACGTGCCCTTAAAACTCTAGCCATCAAAACATTTGGGTTCTGAAATATTCTCCAAACCTGTTTTCCAAGTAGCGCCTGATTGAATAACTCCAAGTCTCAGAAACCCAAACCACCCTCTTTCTTGGGTATACATACTCTTCTCCAAGCATACCAGTGCATACCCTTAGTCTCCCCTGAACCCCACGAAAACCTTGCTAAGATAGCATTGATCTCCTCACATATTTCCTTAAGAAGTCTAAAGACATTCATTGAAAACATGCAATTAACTTAAGTAACACCTCTTTTCCTTCTTGTGTAAGATTTTGTTGTTTCCATCCTTGTAACAAACATCTTAATACTGGATCATAGCACTTATACCCTTTTTGAGTTGGAGAATAGCTAATGAACATAGTTTTTGAGCTTTTAGCATCAAGTTTGTTCCTCTGTTGTCTTGGTATCAACAAAAAGTAGAGACACCTAAACACACGCAAATAATCCAAAGATGGCTTTCTCTGGTTAAGAACCTCAAATGGAGACAGGTCGTTAAGGACTTTAGTTGGAGTCCTATTGATCAGATAGCTAGCACATACCACATCATCACTCCAAAACCTTTTTGGAACATTGGTGTGAAACATCATTGATCTTGATACTTCCATCAAGTGTATGTTCTTCCTTTCAGCAACTCCATTCTGTTGAGGAGTGTAGGGACAACTTGTCTAGTGAATAATCCCATGTTGAGCAAGATATTACTTAAATGCCTGACGTGTGTACTCTCCACCATTGTCTGACCTAAGAATCTTCACCTTGGCATTAAAATGATTGGAGACATGGGCTTGAAAATTTTTGAACGCCTCTAACACTCCGCCTTTAGACGGAATCAGTGTCACCCAAGTGTATTTGGACTTCTCATCAATGAACGTGACAAAGTATTTATGATTTTCCCTTGATACATATGGTGCAGTCCATACATCAGAGTGAACTAGGTCAAAACATTTCTCATAGATGGTGCCCGACTTTGGAAAAACAGTCATGCAATGCTTCCTCAATATACAAGCCTCACAATCATCATTCATGTACATCACTTCCGGGAGCATCAGATTTAAGGCTCTAGTATGAGGATGTCCTAGTCTAGCATGCCATATAATGCTCTCAATCCCATTGGATGTACTGGCCAGACACTGGAAGGAGAACCAACGAGAGAAGTTCTGGACACATTTGTCTTCTGAAGATAATAGAGATCACTGTGAGTGTGCCCTTTTCCAATCATATGGCCTGTCTTTAAGTCTTGAAATTCAACTTTGTCTGGTCTGAAGACAACCTGACAGCCAAGATCAACAGTAACCTTCCTCACATATAACATATTAGATGTAAACTGAGGCATATACAAAGCAGTTGGTTCCTTATCAAATAACCTGAGGTTCTCTATCCCTTCTATCTTAACCCTATCACCATTTGCAATACGAACATTCCCAGAGGCAGGTTGGACATCACTAATCAAGTTCTTATCATTAATCATGCGATGGCTTGCTCCTGAATCTATAATGATAGGTTTAGAGTCAAGAGAACGTGTACCAGCCTCATGGATGATATAAAGGCTTTGATAAAGGAATGAATGTCACTCATGGTCGCAGGACCATCGGTGTTGGCTGCACAATTCTCACTGGATTTACCATTGAAAGATGAATACATGGTTCTTCCTTGAATTGATGGATGCTCAAACTCCTTAAGTTTACATATATTTGACTGGCTTCTTAGGGAACACACATCCTCTAAATCTGGAATTTTCCATTCTCTAAGGAAGTAGTTTATCAGATTCTTGTAGGGTGAATCCAGCTTTAGGAGAAAGCTGCAAAACTTATCTTGCTCATAAATCATTTGGAGACTCTCCCATAAATTCCCATAAGCTATTTGAAGATTCTCCCATAACTTCTTGGCTATTTTAAACTGAGAATGAACTTCCAATATTGGTTTAGACAGAGATTTTTGGATGATTCCAAGTGCTTGTTGGTCTTCTTGAACCCACTTGTTATAATGCTTCAGACGAGTAGCCTGATTATCCTCCTGAGCCATTCTCTTTGAAACATCAGCCTCCATGATATGGTTGTTCCAAAGTCCATGATTTCCCAAGGTAACTCTGGCCACTCTTGACCATATAAGATAGTTAGGACCCTCAAGGGTCACTGAAATAAAGCTTTTCTTCTCTATTCCATGGTTGGAATTCTTTTACCCAAAGAGTACAAAGATGGACCAGTGAATAAGCTTGAAGAACACAAAGATTTTGAAAAGAGAAAGATTGATTTGCGGAATGAAATGAGCTTAAAGCTCTGATACCATGTAAGAACTGTTGAGAATATGAGAAGTTAAGAGAGAGTTTATTGCTGGAAAATGAAGAACAAGAGAGAGAAAAATGAGAGAATAATTTCCTTAGATCTTAAAAAATATTATTACAATTGTTTATTAAAAGAAGGGGTTTCTGAAAAAAACCCTCAATGTGGTTTTTTTTTGCAATTTAATCCACCAATTCAAAAACCCACGGGTCAACCCTCCAAGTCTCAGTCAAACCACAATATAGGCAATCCGTGTATTGATGACGTGGCAGCCGTATACTATTTAACAGAATTCAAAACTACGTCGTTTTGATATTTAAAAATTAAATTAAAAAGTTGAATCTGATTGGATTCAAACCCATCACCACAACACAACTTATTATACTCGCAAACCAACTCGACTATCTGATACATTCGTATATTACTAAGACGAAACCGTATATAGACAAATTGTTGATGTGACCTGAAATATTTAACTAAAAAACTGAATTTGCGGGACCTCGAACCCGTCACCCCATCTCAATTTATCAAGCAATGAAACCAATTCGCCTATCAGATACATTCGCTATTTTAACAAATGCAAGCTTATATATACAATTTGTTTAATTATTTTAAGTGCACCTTCTCCAATTAAATTCGTTTTTAAAACAAACAAAAAAAAGTATTTTGGAGATTTTATGTCGCGAATTAGGGTTTACAGAGTGGAGAATTAGGGCTTTCTACTCAATCTTTAAAATTTCAGTTGATTCTGGAACTAATGATAATCTAAGACAATTTTGTCAGTTCTGTACTCCATTTTAAGTGAATTGAGCAGAGAAACGACCATGGCGTTGAGGTTAGTAACCAAAGACATTGATTTTTTTTTTTTTAAATCGATTGATCTCTTGATATATTACTTTATTTTCTCACTGATGAACAATTTTCTTACAGTTTTGACCTCTATTTACGTTGTGGTGGATACTGGAGTAGCAAAGACGGATATCATGGAGGCGAAGTTCATGAAGGGGGTAAAAGAGTAGCTGATGGTTTTAACTTGCAGTCGGTTCTCACACTTGTGAAATATATAGGCTACCAAGACAATATGAACAAAGTATCATGGTTTCCACCTGAAATTCCAGGGAAAAAGAAGACATAACTGATGATGAGATAATGACCAAACTGGTTCATTACTCAATTGGGTCTGGAGCAATGATGTTGTTTATCGTTAGAGAAGATGATCCTTATATGGGTAGGCATCATAATATGAGAAGCTCGTTGAATGATGCTGAAGATGAAGATGATAATGGGAATGAGAGTGCGAATGAGGATGATAAGGTAAATGACTCTTCTAGTGATCCTGAGATTGATGAGAGATCTGGTATCATAGAGCATGATGATCCTTTTGGAGTTAGTGATAGTGAATATGGTGATTTGGTAGTTGATGATAATCCGATAATATTCATGTTGGGGCAACAATTTTCAAACATACCAGCTTTCAAAACAGCTATAACAAAATATGATGTGAGGAATAGGAGGGATATCAAGTTTGATAAGCCTGATAGTAAGCGTGTTGTGGCAATTTGCTCGGAAATAGAATGCCCATGGAGGATCTTAGGTTCTATTAATAGCAACAGCACTATAGTTGTTGTTAGAGCATATTAAGAGGAGCACAATTGCACATGGCAGAGAAAAGTTTCTTTGTTGACAAATAGTAGGATTGCGGATATATACATTAAGGAATTCAGAATTAATCCTAATATCTCACTCAGTTGCTAAAAAAGCTTCAAAGACGCAACATTAATGTGTCAGAAACTATTTGTGAAAGGACAAGACTGAAATGCTTGCAACAGTTTGATGATGAGCAAGCTGAGTCGTTTGCAAGGTTGTTTGACTATGTGGAGGAGTTGAAAAACACAAATCATGGGTCTACAGTTGAATGTGAGGTGAGACAAACAAGATTATGTAGGTTTTATGTGTGTTTTCAGGCGCTTAAAGATGGGTGGAAGAATGCTTGAAGGAAGATTATCCACATTGATGGTACATTTCTGAAATGGAGAATGAATGGAATATTACTAATTGCTTGTGGAAGGGATCCTAATGGACATACTTTTCCTATTGCATGGGCCATTGTGGATATTGAAAATAAAGATATATAACTAGTTATGGTTTTTGAGCATTTGGTCGAAGGCCTAGGCCTAGAGCTAGGTAATGGTTTAACTCTAGCAAGTGACCAACAAAAAGGTCTTATATTAGCAATTCAAGATGTGTTGCCATATGTTGAGTATAGGATGTGTGCTCGACATGTGTAATCCAACTGGAAGAAGAAATATGGTGGGGCTGTGTTCGAAGATCTGTTTTGGGGTGCTGCTGATGCTTACTACATAACACGTTTTGAGAGGAAGATAGAAGAGTTGAAGAAGATTTCTGTCACTGCATATGATGATTTGAAGATTTCTCGGTCTTGCCCGTGGTTTAGAGCATTTTTCACAGAATACTCATCTTCTGATGTTGTTGAGAATAACTTAGGAGAATCATTTAATGCAGCCATAAGGATAACAAGAACAAAACCAGTTGTGGAAATGCTTGAATATATTAGAAGAAAGGTAATGGTGAGCAACCACAATAAAAGAGATGAAGCTGCTAAGTGTAGGGCAAACTACATTTATAAATCAGTTGCAAAAATCGAAGAACATATTGAACTTGCAAAGAATTGCAGTCATTGAGTTGTGGATTAGGAGATTATGAAGTTGGATACTTCAATGATAGGTTTCTGGTGAAAATGAGAGGTGACATATCTTGTACTTGTAGGATGTACAAGATCAGTGGCATTCCTTGTTGCCACATTGTCTCACCCTTGCGTTTAGAGAAAAATGATGATCAAGAACCGAAAACACTTATATCTAACTAGTTCACCATTGAGAAACTGAAGACATGTTATGCATCTCCTCTAAAGCCCGTAAATGGCATGAACATGTGGAAGGTGACAACTAATGTGAGGGTCAATCCACCTCCATTTAAGAAACCTCCATTTAAGAGAAAGAGAGATAAAGGTGAACCTAGAGAACCGCCAAAGATTTCATAGCGAGGAACAAAAATAGTATGTATCTTCTCTTGTTATGCTTGTTTGTTTTTTTTTTCTTAAGTTATTTATGCTTTTATATTCTTTTCTTACATTTTCAGCACTGTGGGAGTTGTGGTCAAGAAGGACATAACAAGATGTATTGTAAGAATGATCCTGTCCCGCAACCACCCAAGAATCGACCTGGAAGTTCGCGCAAGGAAGTGATTCCATCTGCTTCAGCTGCTCTATTTATTAATGCACCAGAAGCCACACCTGGAAATCGAAGGAAGTGGTTTGCCTCTGCCTCACAGCCAGAACATGATGTCCCTAGCCTTTCATCTGCACTCCCAAAACGAGGACCAGGAAGGCCTAGGAAGAAGTTCTCAGAAGGTGTTTCGTCATCTCAGCCATAAGTTCTCTGTTTTCTTATTGAAGTGTGCTTCTTCTATCTTTGTTGGACTTTATAACTTATGTGTTTTTTATTAAACTTATGTGTTTCTTTTGTTAGACTTATGTGGAAAACTTTTATTAAATTTATGTGTAAGATTTTTGATGTCAAGTGTGTATGTGTGTAAGATGTTATATTGTTTGATTATCATTCAGGTCACAGAAGCAAAGATTAAAGAGGGGAAGAAGTTTCGATGATTGTATATATTCAGGCCACAGAAACACATCTATATATATGATCCGTCGTTATTATGAACGAATATCTTTGACGGGCGAGGTGGTTTGCTTGCTTGATAAATTGGGCCATGGTAATGGGTTCGAATACCCACACATTCATTTTTTTAATTAATTGTTTCAGGTCACAGCAATAATTTCTTCTATATACGGTTTCGTCTTAATAATCTATGAATGTATCTGATAGTCGAGTTGGTTTACGAGCATTACAAGTTGTGTGATAAGTTGGCAGTGCCATTGGCATTTACGCAGAAGAAGTTCAGGTCCAAGAAGAGGGTTCGTGGAAGTGGCTAAGAGAGAAGTGAAGTAGAGTGGGAAAGACTCCTTGTCAAAAGGAGGCTTTGGAGGAATTATCTTTATGTATTGCCTTTAATAATGTGATGTCGTTTTAAGAGTGTGTATGGCTACTTAAAGGGAAATGATTCCCTAATGACATTTTATCCAAGAATTAATTACAATATTACTTCCCTCTTATCTGATTCTCTCTCTCTCTCTCTTTCTATTATGTTACACACGAGATAAGTCACGAGCTTATCATTGTGTTGTGTTGCTAGATTCAAATCCTGTTGGATTCAATTTTTTAATTTAATTTTTAATATCAAAACGACGTAGTTTTAAATTCTGTTAAATAGTAAACAGCTGCCACGTCATTAATACACGGATGACCTATATTGCGGTTTGACTGAGATTTTGAGGGATGACTGTGAGTTTTTGATTTGGTGGATTAAATTGTATTTTGCAGAAAACCCTTAAAAACACATATAAAATATACTTACTCTAAAAACCAAACACACTTAGAGCATGCCCATCAGTGATACTGGGCAGACACAGAATCCTAGGTAAGTTTTTAATATTTTTTTTTGACTTTTTCAGAAAAAAAAAAAAATTTGGCGAATCACAGTCCGCCACGTGGCGAACCCGTGACGAATCAGGTTCACCACGACGAACCCACGCGCGCCGAGTTCATCACAGTTTCTCTCGAAAAACGTGTAAACCTCCCCTTAAAACCCCTAATGGACATGTTCTTAACTTAATAGAAAAACTAACATTAAAATATCATCTTTATTTTAATATTTAATAATAGTCCGTCCCATATTAGGTCAACTGGAATTTCTAATATGGTTATTGACACAGCCAGTAATTTTAACAAGTGAAAATTCAAAAAGAATAACAAAAATGGGCTGGCAAAAAAAATGTATTATGTGACTTGCGAGACTTAGCCAGCAACAAATACAATGGGCTGGACGGTGAGCAATTTGTGCTTACGGCTCGAGGCCTAATAGTAAATGGGTCTAGAGTTTCTGTATAATCAGTTTTGATATTTCAGACCATACAAAATCTCAATCTCATTAATAAATAAGTTCTATAAAATTGTTGACAGAGGAAAATTCTTTAAAAATACACTGATTATTTTTCATTTGCTAATAAAATATACAAACTATTTTGGATCTCTATTTAATATACGAACTAATTTTCGTTACCTATTAAATACACAAACTTTTGAAATTCACAGATTTTACACATCATTTTAGACGGTGTTAACTATATTTAACGGAACTGATGACGACGTTAATGTTTAATGAAACACGTGTTTAAATTGTGACAAGAAAATTCCTTAAAAATACATGTATTAAATTTCATTTGTTAATAAAATACAAGAACTATTTTGGATCCCCATTTAATACACGAATTAATAATTTTTTTCCATTAAATACACAAACTTTTGAAATATTCAGTCTACAGATCGATTTAGAGAACGTCAAATATGTTTAACATAATTTCGGCGATGTCAGTTATGTCTAAACAAAAGTGAAAACGATGTTATTGTTCAATTAAAGTACCCTTTAGTTAAATAAGTAGTTAAATTGTGAAGGGAAAATTCCTTAAACATTATATGCTGATAGATTATATTGTTAGATTTCTTCTCCATTATGTTTCCATGGTAAAAAAATTTTTTGATGAAACTCAAATTTATAGATCATAGTAGAAATAATATATGCACAATCTAATTCATAACGTTAAATTTATTGACCATAGTGTAAATTAACCTTGATTGAAGCATTATCACTACAATCAAAGCGAAGAATAAAAATAAGAAATACATAACACTAAATTAATTCTAAAATCAGAAACTCTTTTAAAGCTACCTAATTTTCTTCGTTGTTTTCATGACATGGAATTCAACTCCATTTTGAAGCGATATAAGGAAAATCAAAGCAAAAAAGAAGAAGAAAAAGAACCGAATTTGGGGAATAAAATAGGTTGGAACAGATTATGGTGCCAAATTCGAATTGAAACCAACTTGAATTAGAGCTTAATTGATTTGAGAAGTTTTGGAGGGTGAGCATGCTTTTCACAGTTTAACCATGTTTTTAATTAAAACTAACGTCATATTCTTTTAAACATAGTTGACGTCCATAAATTGATGTATAAAATCTACAAAATTTAAAAGTTTGTATATTAAATGGAAATTAAAAAGTGATTTGTGTATTAAATGGGAATGCAAAATATTTTGTGTATTTTATTAACAAATGAAATTTAATACATGTATTTTAAGGAATTTTCTTGTCACAATTTAAACACGTGTTTTATTAAACACTATCATCGTCATCAGTTCCGTTAAATATAGTTAACATCGTCTAAAATGATGTGGAAAATCTGCGAATTTCAAAAGTATATGTATTTATTAGCAAATGTAAATTAGTTCGTAATTAAACGGGGATCCAAAATAGTTCATGTATTTTATTAGCACATGTAAATTAGTTCGTGTATCAAATGGGGATCCAAAATAGTACATGTATTTTACTAGCAAATATAAATTAGTTCAGGAATTTTCTCCAAAAATTAGTGAAATGTATTTAGAGTATTTTCATTAAGATTTCTACATTAAAATAATAATATTTCGTAAAGAAAGAAAAAGAAAACATTTACTTCTTAAGAAACTTTGCAAGCGATGAAAATATCATTAATACGATGTAAATGCATACTCAACCATTAGTAGCATACAAAACAATAGGAAAAATTATAACTAAAATTTTGAAACTTTTTACTTAATATTTTGTCAGATAGGCTATTACTGTAATTACTACTTATCAAGATATCCATTTATACCTATAAAATATGTTTTGAAAAACTCAAAATCATATACTATATTATGAGTGATTTTATATTTAATTTCTAATTTGTATAATACATTTATATTAATCTCTATAATATTATTTGAGAAGTCAGTTTCCTACGTGTCACGCTCACGTTAACTCTCATGATGGTTGATTACATAGATACCCCTAATGAATTGTTAGATTTTAAGATTATTTTTTTTATTTAGTTTCCTTTTTAACTTTTTCCAAATAACATATATAATAAAAAAGAAATATTTCTAAAATTTTAAAACAAATTTAAAAACGAAAATATATGCATATAATATGACTTTATTAAAAAGGAAAATTCACAAAATAGTAATATCTATATTAATATATATTTTTAAATAACATAAAATATATTTTCAAAATAATAAAATTATATATGTTCATGAACATTCAAAAATTTATCAGTTACACTTTATTTTCTAATATTATTTAGAAGTCAACACATAATTTGATAAATATTATGAAAATACATGTATATTTAAGCGATAAATAAAACTAATTTGATTTGACTTAACTAAAATAAAGAGTAAATAAATATTATAAAAATATATGTATATTTAAGCGATAAATAAAACTAATTTGATTTGACTTAACAAAAACTAAAAGTAATTATACTTCAATTTTAATTTAAAAACTAGAATTTGACCCGCGCTTGAAAGCGCGGAAATTTTTATGATTAAAAATTTGTATATTTGGATTTTCTCTTAATTTAAAGAATGTTTTGGTATAAAATTAGTTCACCAAAACTTGTGGTGATGATTTTTTTTCATTAGTTTTTAGTGTCAGTTGTTATTTTTAGATTTTGTTTTAGATTTTAGTTTTTGGTTTTTAGTTTTTAAGTTTTTATTTTTGATTTTTAGTTTTAGTTTTGAGTTTTTAATTTTTAGACCCGCTGAGTCAGTTTGAATTGATATTACCAACAAACAAATCTCAAATAATCGAACATTTAATTTAAAAATGAGAATTTTTTTTTAAAAAAAATTGCAATAGTTTATTTTGTAAATAAACAAAAGCAAAAATATAACCTGCGTTGTCAGCTTCTGGTTTTGGATTTTAGTTTTTAAATTTGGTTTTTAGTTTTGCTTTTTTTAATCAATAAATTATTTAAGGAAAATAAAACAATAAATTATTTAAAAGTTACCATTGAAATTTCAAAAAAGTGATTGTTATTTAAAATAAAAATACATTAACATGTTTTAAAGTACATGATTTGAATAAATGTTTAATAATAGATCATTTTGTTTTGTTAAAAATATTAAATATCTTTTGGACCTGAAAATAATAATTGATTTTTTGATCCATTAAGGTGGAAAGTTTATTAAATGTTTTTGGAGTTTTTCCTTAATATTAAGCCCAGAACCAAACCATATAATTTTTTTTTAAAAATAAAAGTAAGCCCAATACTATATCCCATAAATAACCACCGGTTTAATTTAAGTAATGCGGTTCAATTAACTATATGGCTTGTATTATTTGTAACACTCTAGAAATGGTCCAAATTTAAATGACAACTTGTATCAGTAGATAAAAAGAATGACTCTATTTTAATAGAGTAGATATATTTAACTCAATATACTCACAAAATGAATGACTCGGCTAACCTAATTTATATCCAAAATTAAACATCTAACTACAATAAGAACATATAATTTTATAATAATAATAATAATAACAATAATCTATTTAATTTTATACATATAAATTAGAGGTTGACTTAAAGCATATTAAAAAGAAAAAAAAAATATTAACCAATTACAATTTAATTCTTTTGTAGAATTTATATATGTGCATGAGACTTCAAAATATTATCATTACTAGGTGATTTTCCCGTGCTCATGCACGGACATAAATATTTATAAAATAAATATATTATAATAGTTGATTGATATTTACTTTAAATTTTATATTAATTTATAGTTTGCATATATCATTTATATTAATAATATTATATTATTTTATTTATATATAATTTTAGAAATATTATATTTAGTCGGTTTTATCATTTGGATATATATATTCAAGGGCGGATAGTCTAGCACATAGTGCGAGGAAACAATCCTCTTTTGTTGTTCACATGAATACAGAGCTACCAGTTTGGTTCGCAGAGGCTATATGAGTCTGTGTTGTCAATGTCAAAAAAAAAAAAAAAAAAAATATATATATATCTTATTATATAAAGTAAAGTTACTTCCCTCCTATTATGCCACATCACTAATTCGTTCACTCTGAAGACAACACGTGTCCACGTTATCAATACTTTGCGTTTCATTTATTTATGTTTCTTATTCGTTTGGGCTTTTGTTTATATTTGGTGTATGTGTTTTGCTTTATAAAGCCCATCCTAATAAGGAGGAGTACCATATGGACTAAACGCGTAGTTTTTGATTCTAAGGGTTGAACCTGTCTCCTTCTCGGCCATTGCGATTTGGGACTTCATCCTAAGGTTTTGATAGAGTTGTTTCATCTTCTTCCTAACGATCTGAAATCTATCAGTTACAGATTCACAATCTACCTTCAATGCAATTTTTCTCTTGGAATGCAGTGGGATCTTGAGTATAAAAAGGTTAGCATTCATACTCTCCAAATCATGCTGTCAATCTATTCAAAAAACGAATCCACTTTCTGAGAAATCGCTAGCTCCCAAGTTTTATTTCTGATTTGAAGTTTGATATATGTTCTTTCAAATGGAGGTTAGGTTGCTGTCGTTTTTAGAACGTTCAAACCAACAGCAACCTAGGCTGTTCGTTTTACAGTGTTGTCCCGAGTGATGAATATAAATCTCAATTTCAAAGTGAAATTTAATTAAAATCATCGTTTTTTTAGTATTATTCTTTTGTTTTTCCTGGAAAAAAGTTTGGTTTTCTCTCATAAGAAAAAAAATTGGAGGGGTCATCTCTGTGGATTTTATAATAAAGGGAGAAGGAGCGTCTAAGAAAAATAACAGAGGAGAGCGTCAGAGAGAGAAAAAACAAAAATTAATGGAAGAGACAACGATGAGGACGAAGAAGAATAAGATGGTCGTTAATAACGAATAAGATGATTCCAAAAGGAAGGAGCGTCATTTTGTTACCTGGTGTCAACAGGTCTCTCTCTATATATAATAATAATAATAATGAATCTGTGTTTCATTGCTCTGTTTAGTCTCTGAGATGGGTTTTGTCTCTGTTTCAGGAGGATGATATTCTCAGACAGCAAATCAGCTTACATGAAACACAAAAGTTAGTCCTTTTTTCTTACAGTTTCTTGGACAAAGTTTTCTGTTTTATTGATTCTGATTGTTGTTATTGATTGGTTTCTCAGTTGGGCGATCATTGCTTCCAAGTTTACTGATAAGAGCACAAGGCAGTGTAGAAGAAGGTAGTCTGGTTTTATAGTCTGATCAAAATTAAAATGGTTGCTTCTTATTCAAACCCAGAATCCAAACACACGCTTGCTTCTTATTCAAACCCAGAATCTGAAACCTAGGCTGCTTCTTACTCTTCGATTACTTTTGCCATTGTGAGGTCGTTTTGTAACTCATGATTTAATTGAGTGTGTCTGTAGCGTGTCACGAGAGTGAACAAGCAAGCGGTGGAGAGCGACTGAGCAAGCGGTCGAGAGCGACATAGCAAGCGGCGGAGTGCGATGGAACAAGCGGCGGAACAAGCGGCGTTGAGCTGATGGAGCAGGTAACGGAGAGAGCGAGATGGACATCCTTGGAACAAACGCCTGAGAGTGTGACAAGAGATAGCAAAGGCAATTTCTCCGAGATCATTTTTCATTTTCACTTTCCGATAGTTTTTGGAAGACAATCTTCTGCGTGACAGTGTATACAAATCAAAAGATGTGCTGTTGTTCCTATTCGTGTTTTTCAGTTACAAATCGACATACACACAACAATTAAAGAAAATAGCATTAGACAAGATCTTTTGTATATATGCATTGTTCGGAATACATGAGGTTGTTTTGTACATGCTCTATACCAAGACTGAATCATCAANTTGGAAGACAATCTTCTGCGTGACAGTGTATACAAATCAAAAGATGTGCTGTTGTTCCTATTCGTGTTTTTCAGTTACAAATCGACATACACACAACAATTAAAGAAAATAGCATTAGACAAGATCTTTTGTATATATGCATTGTTCGGAATACATGAGGTTGTTTTGTACATGCTCTATACCAAGACTGAATCATCAAAAAGAAGAAGAACAAAGGGATATCAAGAGATTAGCAATTAAGAAGTGTTTTTTTGCTTTGTTTTTTTTGGTGATTTTGTATATATGTGTTTGAGAAATCTATTTTGATAGTGAAAGTTATGTGAAATAAGTTATAGGAGACGGATCCCACCGAGTACCTTACGGTAATGTTATCAATTTTGTCTGCTTTTATCACTCATCTCAATATCGTAACACCAAAGTGGGATTGAAAATCATAACAGCCTCTTTTATATATATAAACTCCATAGATTTCAATATTAATGTTTAGGTAGAGCGTTGGTGTGGCCGTATCTTTCATTTATTTTTTACCTACATGACTTAGAATCAAGATATATTCATATGACTTTATTTAGATTTGTCCTAAAGTTCGCATGAACTTGAGGACACATGCATAGCTGTATATCTGTTTTTCTAGCCAGATAGTTCAGCTTTAAACCTTTCTGGAACTTGGTCACCAAAATTGTTGTGTTCGTTTTTAATGATTTAGCTACTACACCAATGTCGCTCTTTCATATACATTAACGTAAGAACATTATTAATTTCTAATTGGTTTAGCACTACAGAACACACGATGTATTATATTGAGATTTAAGGATATGAGTTTACACACAAAACACTAAAAGAGATTGAGAGAAAGTTTGGGAACACACCGAGAAGCCGTAAAACGAAAAACAAGAGAAACAATATTAGATGGAGTAAGCTCTTATACCGACAATAAATTAATTCTTTGTATACCAAGTGCTGCTTTTATATTTTTCTTTAATTTTTGCGAAAGAGCATCTGCTTCTATGTGACTATGTTTCATAGTTTCTTACAAATATAGGAAAAAAAATGATTATTCCTTTAGCTTCCTGTAAACCAAACTTTCCACCATGAAAAAAAATTAATATAAATAACTACAATAATGATTAAAATACACATTATTTCTAGAGCAATTCTCTCAAATAATACTTTTTAAAAATTTAGTCACAAAAAAACATTCAAAGATGAAAATGACCAAAAGAGAATTCATTAAAGAGGCAAACGATTTTTGTGCCCCTTAATTTATAAATATATAAATAATAAATAAATAAATATAAAAATAAAATAAATAATAATATTTAAAAATTAATATTTTTTGGACTATATGTTTTCAGATTCGTACTTTTTTATAGAAAAACTTTTTTAATTTTCTTTTTGAAATTCAAAAATATTTTTTGAAACTATTTTTAAAAATTTAATATTTCTATTTTATTGTGAATATTTTAAATCTAAAACTCCATTAACACTAAACAAAATGGTGTAAAATTAGGTAATCATAAGAATATAAAAGTATATTTGTTCTTCAATAAAATATTTTTTTGATTATTTTCTATCTTATTTTTTTGTGTAAATATACTAAAAAGACTATCCTAGAAAATTTCTCTTATTGGATTGTTCAAAAAAAAGAGAACTTCTCTTATTTCTAATTCAGTTTTTTCTTCTATATTGAGAAAATGTCAACAACAGTATACTATTGTGATTTTTTTTTCTATTAACCATATAAATACAACACTATAAGAATAAAATAAATAAAATGTGCATTGTGAGACCAACTATTTAACAAAACCTGTTTTACAAACTACATCAACATAAATTCAAATCTCAGCTTATAAAATAAATTTCCCTCACGAAAATTTGCTTCTCTCTAAGAACATCAAAACCATCAACACTATTATATATTCCTCTTGCAAATCATAAAATACAACACATGCAAATGAAAATAAATAATTATATAGTATAATAGATCATACATTAATCAGATCCTGCGCGTAGCGCAGACCGGCCCTAGTATATATATATAGATATTGGATTCTATCTATTTCTCTGAATTCAACTATAATCTTTTTATTCTAATTTTTGATTAATTATTTTATTTACATTTATGTTGGTTGTTATCTTAGAAATATAAGTATATCTTAGTAATATTATGTATTTTAAGATTTTTTGTGCTTAGAACGAAAAAAATAAAAACTAAAGTATCTGATTATAAATTACATACATAAACCAATGAGCTATTACGCTTTCTTCAAATGATGGCTGCTTCCAAGCCCACCTCCTGGTTGTCATCGCTCGATCACTTCGTTTTCCTCTAAGTGATTGCTTAGGGACCTTAGTGTAATAATAATATTTTGGAATCTTAACACATATCAATATTTACAACAATTAAAATAATTTATAAAGTCTAAATAATTTATGCCTTAGATTGATTGGATGGTAAACTGAAATTTATTTTAAATAATTTTAAAAATAAGGAATTCTGATTTGCTTAAGTATTTTGATTATGGTTATATTAAATTCCACAAACATAAAAACAGAAAATTAAACATCAAAAGAGTTATTAAGAAAAAATATAATTTTAACTATTAAAATATAATATATCTACCTCGTTAAATTATAGTGTTATGATATTTTAAAAGAATTCTAGTTATTTGATCAAAATATGTTTATTATTAAATTTATTTTTAGTTTTGTTTTTAACATCTCTTAAAATATGCAGTAAAAATGTGATTGTTTTTGAGAAATTATATTATATAAGTAAAATATAATTTATATTTTTCTGTAATTGTAAGATATTATAATCAAATAAATATACTAAAAAAATATTTCCATAATACTAATTATATTTTTTTGTCAATTATACATATATCAGTTTATGTTACTTAATTAATTTTTGTAATCACCTAATAAAATAGATAGATATATAAAAAATAATTACTATGAAAATATATATTTTATTGTTTAAATTATTTTTTAAAGAAAAAATATTTCTTTTTCTAATGTCAAGATTATTTGTATGAACTTTTTTTTATGAAAACACATTATATATAAATATTTTTTTCAACTAAGAAGATATAGATATAAAGTATTTTATTACTTAAGAAGTATAATTTATGTTATTTAAAAATATATGTAAGTTAAATATTACTATTTTGTAAACTTTCCATTTTTATGAAACTATATTATATATATACTTATTTTTTCGTTTTTAAATAGTTTTGTAAATTTTATAAATATTTCTTTTTTTTATATTGTTATTTGGAAGATTTTAAAAAAGAAATAATAATATTCAAATATAATTTTAATTCATTAGGGGTATCATAGTAAACAACCAGCGTGAGAGTTAACGTGAGCGCGACACCTAAAAAACTGACTTCTCAAATAATATTATAGAGATATCCATTTATTTAATTTTGACTCAAACACTTTATATTATTATTTATTTCATTTTAATCATAATATATATTAAGTTATACATAATTTAACTATAATATATTTACATATCTAAAAATAAATACATATCTAAGACAATAACCAACCGAAATGAAAATAAGAAAATTAATCAAAGTTTTATTATAGCTGAATTCGAAAAATAGATATTATCCAATATATCAAATTGATAACCAAACCGACTATTGATCCAAAAAAATAATTAAACCTACAATAATATATCCAAAATCATATGTATAATTAAAATAATATAATATTTATTAATATAAATTATGCATATGTTTATTCAAAACTAAAACTAAATATCAATCAATTATTATAAAATTTTACTTTTATGAATATTTATATCCGTGCATGAGCACGGGAAAATCACCTAGTATTAAATAGATAGGGTACATGAATTTAACAATTTTCAAAAAGAGAAAGAAAAGAGGAAAAGAAAAGAAAAACAAATTAATACGACGGTGAAAAATCTCGAGAGGGTTTCCTTATATATCTCCACCCTTCTGCTTCCTTCTTCTTCCTCCTCCCCCTTGTCTCGTATTCTCGCGGCTGACAAAAAAGTCACAGAGCCTCGATATATATCCAGCAGATCCGATATATATATATAGAGAGAGAAAGAGTTAAGAGAGAGGCAGGCCACGGCGGATAAGATGAGCAGCAGCAGCAGCGTCAAGGTCGTTGTCGGCGGCGGAGGGAGAAAAGGCAATAATGGAATAAACGATATTCCGTCAGGGTCTAGAAAAATAGTACAGAGCTTGAAGGAAGTGGTGAACTCTCCCGAGGCTGAGATCTATGCTATGCTTAAAGAGTGCAATATGGATCCTAACGAAGCCGTTCATCGCCTCCTCTCTCAAGGTCCCCCCCTCGTTTTCTTAGGGTTTTGCATTTTTCTCGATTAGGGTTTTATCGTAATTGGCTGGTTGTTTAGGGTTTCAATTGGGGTTTGATTAGGGTTTTTAATTTTGATGTATGAAAGTTTTTTTCTGTGGAGAATGTAAAGCTGTTTAGCCTTTAATGTGTCGAGCTTTGGTGATTGGTTCCTCATCTTCAGTTTCGTACGGTTCATTTAGTTAAACTTCGTCTTCTTTCATACTTTCTGGTGAAAGTTTTTGTTTTTGTTACTTTGGTGAAAGTTTGTTTTTGTTTTGTTACTTGTGGAAGGTTTTGTCTTTATTAGTTGGCGTGTATTTGTGATACTGATACTTTTTTTTTCTCTGTCCAGATCCTTTTCACGAAGTGAAGAGCAAAAAAGAGAAAAAGAAAGAGGTGAGAGTCAGTGCCCTTCTTACCGCAAATAGACCAATGTCTTTTGTGCCATTTTAATGCAAACTAGTTGGCAGTATTTGTTGTGTGTTAGTACGATTATCTGCTGTTCTAGTTACAGTTCTGTACATTGACACGCCTAATAGTATTCGAATATTCCCTTCTAATGCTAGTTTTAGTTAGTATCACTTGGTTTACTTGGCTATTTTTAAAGTCTTTTATTTTTATTCAGACGAGGGATATACCAGATTCCCGGCTACGTGGTGGTAATAACACATACAACCGCGGTGGTAGAGGTGGTTCTGATCGCTATGCTGGACGAAGTTCATCTACCCATCTCAGCTCTACTGGTATAAACACGATCTCTTTGGTGCATTAAGTTTATATAGCTTTAACTGTAGGATTCATGCTTATGTGCTTCTGTTGTTCAGATTCTGGAAACTACCAGGGAAAATCTACAAACAAGAAAGAAAGTGGAACTCAGGGTTACACAAGTTCTTTGTCTTCTGCTTCTGGAGTGCCAAACCACCAGCAGACACCACCACACAGGTTTTCCCTTGAGTGGTCTCTTTCTTTTGCAGTTTGAAAGTAGAAGCAACTGAAAAAATCAGTGGAACTTTTGTGTGCTTCATATTGATTAAATTAAATAATTGGTTTCACATCTCAACCATTCTGTTGATTATTGTATTGGTAGGATCCATTTAGTAGTGTATCATAATACAGAGGTTATGAAATTTAAGTTCTGTGATCATTTTGTTTGACCTTAGGCCTTGTTCTTAAAGAAACGTTAGCTGTCTCAAACTCTTCCTGAGGTTTTAAAGTGCTTATATGATCTATGGCGTAGTTATCTTGTAGGTTTCACAATTACTTTTACTAGTTTATTGCAGTCTGCGGATAGTTAATTTTTGAATGAATTAAGTTTATAACTAAACAATCTTTCATGTATAGTAGTTTGATTAATTAGAAGCTAGCAATGAAATGTTTTACATGATGTGTAGTTGTAGGGGTCGTATGAAGAGGGTTAGGCATGGTTTCTTTGTCAAAATCTTGCTTTTTCAACTCTTCTTTTATTCCTTAAATTTTGTTTTGTACATATTTCCATTTGGGATGTTGTGCATGTTTCTGATATACGCTTCTATATCTGTGGCAGTGATTCTGTTGTAACGGAAAATAAATTGCGACCTACTGCCGGCGATGGAACATCACTATCACAGCCTGCGTCTGGACATCAAACTGCATGGTTTGGACCTCGAGGCCAGATGTCTATGGCTGACATTGTGAAGATGGGTAGACCACAGAACAAGGCAACAAACTCAAAACAAAATGTCAGTATGCGTTCTGAGAGTAATCACGAGCATGAAGTTAATGCAAATCACCAGGTCCCTGTTAGAGAAGAGTGGCCGTCGATTCAGAAGCCTCTAGCTCCTGGTACATCTTCTGTATCAGCAGCACCAGCAGAGTCAGAGGTATGCGACGGATCCGCCAGAGTAGATCAACATCTGAGCGACCGGCTAGAAAATGTGCATTTAGCAGAAAATGGCCCTTCTGAGAATCTTGGAGTCGATCAAGTGCAACCTGACTCGGTTTCTGGTAAAAATGTCCAAGAAGATGACTCTGGAGTTTCGTCTGAATTTAACGAGAATCAGTACGCATATCAGACGCAGAGCCATCCTGTAGAGCACCACCAAGGTAATATCTTAAGTCTGTTTACATGTTTCTTAGTGCTTATCTCGGATTAAATTTGGTGTGATTGTCTGATTTTTCTTTTGATGGTTATGTGATTGTGAGCACTCTCTGTATATTTGAGGTGAATGACAATGTGTCTCTTCATCAAATAAATCACAATGATTGCTAGAAGAGTTAATGGTCAATTTGAAGTTCTGCAAAAAGAAAAACCCGTAGATGATGGGTTTAATGGTCAATTCAGTGTATATTTGATGGTTTTTTCTTGGTTGTTTCTTATTCAGTTTTTCATTATTACTTTACAGATGAAGATGAGGTTTCATCTGGTTCGGCCGACTTTCAACAACTAACCGTAGATAGTAATGATCAAGGAGCCTCAAATGAAGAGGATAGACGTGCTGTCGTTATTCCAAATCATTTGCTAATCCATACAAAAGAATGCTCACAATTAAGTTTTGGAAGTTTTGGATCAAAACCTTTGAGCAACAACGCAGAAGAGACCCCTGATGTAGCTCAACAAATCCAACATTCAGATCCGAGGTATCCCATTACCACTGCTTCCTTCTTCCAAAATATTCCTATGGGTTTTACTTTTATCTGAGCAATGCTTGCTTTGCAGAAATACTGAGTTCTATGGAGATGAGCATCTTGAAAGCACGGCCAATGGAGATATGGGCCACGCACCTGCTACTGAAAGTTATGATGATTCTTTAGAATCTAGGCGAGAGGTCTTGAATCAAGAGAACCCCGAGACTGTTCAGGAGCACCAGTACGCATATGCTCAGTCTGAGCCAGAGTACGCTAAGCAGCAGCTGAATACCACATACGATGCGTCACAGACTCATGCACAGAATCAGATGCAAAACCCGGAGACTGTTCAGGAGAACCAGTACACATTTGCTCAGTCTGGGCCAGTTTACGCTAAGCAGCAGCTGAATACTTCATACGATGCGTCACAGACACATGCACAGAATCTTGCCTCGTTATCGAATGTGATGGTAAGTTACATGTGCATTATTTATGATAGCTTTTAAGAGAACCGTGTTTGCTTTCTGAATATTGCATTCAGGCTGTTCATTTGTGATCTGTGAAGTGATGAGGCTTAGAATGCCTTCGAAATTCTCTAATAGCAGTGCTAATATTGGTTCTTGTTTGTGTTTTTTGTTTTCCTCAGCAGGGATATGCACACTCAGTTCCCAACAGTTTATTGGCTCAAACTGCACAAAATGCGAGGGATCTTGACTTCCAGTATTCTCCTTTTGCACAGTCTATGCAGTCAAGAGGTAGCAACAATGCTTCATCACTTGGTGGCCAAAGCATTTCCATGCCAGAGGTAAATTACCCCTTAAGAAAAAGATGATATGGCATTCTACAAACTTTTGTCTACTAGTAACTAGTACGTAGTGATGTCTTGAACTTTGTTAATCGTGGAATCAATGCAGCAATGTTTGCTAGACTAAAAAATAGTAGTTTTATGTTCAGAAATTGATTTTGTGGATTTGGTTCTGATCAACAAGAGGAATTTGTCTGATTATAATTTATATATTCTCTGACATTACAGGCGCTCCGAGGCAGTGGAAATCCGGCGACACAGTCAACGCAGCAAAACTTACCTGGTGCTAATGTGGCAACTGGACCAACTCTTCCTCAACAGCTTCCAATGCATCCTTACTCTCAACCCACAATGCCGCTAGCACACTTTGCAAACATGATCAGTTACCCTATGATGCCTCAGAACTATCCATACATGCCATCCGCTTTCCAGCAAGCGTTTGCGGGTAACAGCTCATACCACCAGCAACAACTAGCTGCATTACTTCCGCAGTACAAAACCAATCTCTCTCCCAGTAATCTGCCTCAGTCTGCAACAGCTCCTGCTTCCGCTTATGGATTTGGAAACTCCACCAATGTTGGATCCGCTGGAAACTTCCCTCTTAACCAACAGTCTGCTCCTACTGGTTATGAAGATGTTTTGAGTTCTCAATACAAAGAAAACACTCATCTGTTGGCACTCCAGCAGCAACAACAGCAGCACCAGCAGCAGCAGGTAATTGTCTCTTTACGGTCCTTTCACCTTTCTCTTGGTTTCAGACCTTGAATCATTCCATGACATTTGATTAAACTTTTTTCAGAATGATAACTCGGCGATGTGGCATCACGGTCATGGTTCTCGAACCATGTCAGGTGTTCCGGCTAACGCGTATTATAACCTCCAAGCACAGCAAATACAACAGAGTCAGCAAGCAGCGGCAGGAGGGTATCGTCAAGCTCAGCAACAACAGCAGTATGGATCTCATGGCTACCCTAATTTCTATCAGTCACAAACAGAAATGCCGCACGAGCGCCAGCAGCAAAACCCTAGAGAGGGTGCAGGAGGTCAGCCCTCGAATCAAACCCAGCAGCAGCTCTGGCAAAACACTTACTAAAATAAAAGAAAGAGTTGTGTGTTTTTCTTCAGCTTCTTCTTTAAGTTATAGAGGAGGTGTGTGTGGTGAGGCTGAAGAGGAAATGGATATGTTCTGAATGTATTTAATTATAAATCATCATCCTTTTTGTCTCCTCCCCTTTGTTAACTTAGGGAAACATTCCAGTTCTGATTTCATCAGTGCAGAACTTTTTCCTTAATCTGCCTCTCATTGTGTTTAAACGTTTTGTTAAAGAATCTTCTAGCTTTGGGTTTAACATGATTTTGAAGCTAGACTACATCTTGCTCTGTTCATACTTTACCCTTTAGTTCAGTCATAGTCTCCCCCTTTAAGTATGTCTTAACATTTTTCTAACTAGCTTTTAAAACGGTTTAGAAAGTTCGACAACGTCTGAATCGATCTTACATTTCTGTCTAATCTTTTTAAGTACTAGTCAACATGCATGTGACGGTGAAGTCAATTCAATATTCTGAACAACGTGCATTAAAATACTACGAATTTCGTCATGTAATACAAATCTAGAAAGAAATGAAACTCCGAATGCAATGCCCATGATCTTTCAATATTGAATCATTCAACAAGATAGTATTATTAGATATTTAAGTGTGTATATATATCTTACAAATATTAGTCATCTAATTAAATTAATCTATTCTCTTGGGGAAAAAAAAATCGATTTACTGAAATTGTTGTATAAAATGAATCAAATATTGAATGTTATCACTAATTAACAAGGTTACGCTGTGGTTTATCCAAGTGGTGGTAGCATATATTTCTTGTGGTCATGAGTTTGATGCTTGTTAAGAACTAAATCTTCTATATTATAATGAGGTAATTTTTAGGTTCATTGGTCGCCATATCAGCAGTTTTGTAAATTATATATTTATTTTAGCAAGTCTATAATCTTGCTAAAATGTTTATGTACAACAAATTACAGTTTGACCAATTGGTTAAAGTATAGTGTTTGGTCTCTAAGGGTTTAGATTCGAATATGACAGTTTACATGTTTTATCTTTGTAAGATAATTTTTTTTTCTTTTTTTGAAACCAGTCTTCAGAGGGGCCACGTCACCAGCTATATGAATCTCAACTATTTTTTAAAATCTTTTTTTTTGTATTTCATGTGGATTTCTATTTGATATTTGTTCTATTCTTTAATGGGCTTCGCAATATCCACATATGCATTTTATAAAGACTGTGGGCCACTTTGCGTTTAATCATCACCCACTAAAGGCTTTTTCATCTTATTATTTCTTTCGAAACTCAAGCTCGCCGTCTCCATTTTACACACTCATATCTTCGCCTCCTTTTTGGTATCTCTATACTTTCCCTATGGTTCAATGTATTTGTTTTAATTCTGCCATAATTGTTATTCACATTGGATCCAGATTCCATGTCGACGTCTCCATTCCTTCGTCACAAATCTATAAATATGAACGGGTTGAGAGTAAGCTAGATATAGTGCTGCTACTGCTGAACAACAACTTATACTTTGTTGTACTCAGAATAATGGTGATGTGGTATATGTATATGTTATCTATAAGCAGTGATCCTTTCTACCAAAAATGTTTCTTATCCCTTTTACTCACATGGACTCTATTGTTGCAGTTCGGACAGACAAATCTTTGAGGAGCGAACTTGAGAGATTACAGCTTGCAATTGAGTAAGAAACTTGTGTTTGATCTTGTGTTAAAGCTTCGGTCTATCATTTTTTGGTTCATTGTTTTTAGGAGACCCAAAGGTACGGAACTTGACCTTATGAGTTTTTTGGATCTTATTTTGCTTGAAAAAAAGTTGAATGATAGCTTGCATAACGTCAAGGATTGCGCCGGTGGTTTTATTAATAAGTAAGGGTGAAGGCGGTGGTGGCGCAAAGTGACGCGAGGATCTTTTTTGGTAACTCGGTGGTGACTGGGGAGATTTATCCGCTGGATTCAGAGGTTAGGATTTGTGATGAGTCTAGGACGGGGATGTCACGACAGTGGAGTTGAGGGAATGGGATCGTGTTTTGGTTAATCATACGATGGAGAAAGAGTATAAGCTTAAGGCTACTGGTGAGGCTGGGCATGTGATTGATGCGTGAGATTTTTGCTTATGCTAGGAAAATTGGGATGATTTCGTATGCAGCTACTTGATTTCGATGTCAGGTATGAGTGAAGGAACTTAAGTCTTTAAGATCTTTCAATGTTTTTCGATATTATGTAGTGAATGATAGACAAAGGTTGTTACTCTTTCGGAATAGTATTAGTTGTAGAGTAATCTTGGAAGCTTGAGACTGATGTAAATAATATATTTTTTCTTCTTTTTTCTTTAGAAGACAGTAACGTGGTAAAGATTTAGTCTTTGTTGGATAAACACAGTGATCTCTCATGCTCCATCTTTCGTTATGCTCTTTGTTATGTAGTGAAAATTGGTATATGAGAGATGGAGATTGTTTATTTCTTTTAGAGTGAGTTCGAAATTTGTAGAATAATTTTGGAAGCAACTTAACTATTGGAGGCCATCGATCAACTTCAGTAAACATATCCATACGTTTTCAAACGATTAATTTATAACATTTTTCAAAACTATATAATTACCAAAAGTACAATAGTCTCAGTAAGCTTTGACATTCAAAGTCGTTGGTTGTTATAGTTGACGAAAAATAGGAATATTGTAACCAACATAGATGAATAAGTCTGCAAATGCTAGCATTGACTCTCAAACAACTTACATATAGAGAGATTTTAACTCTAAATCATTTAAGTTTACACAAAGATAATTTAAAAAAATATAACTAGTATTTGTCATTTTATATTATAAGCAAATTAACTGTAGATACATATTTGATTTTCATATTTTCAAAGTTTTTCAAAGTTTGTTTTGATGTATGATAAATAATTTTGGTGAATAAACATTGTTGATCTAAAATTACAATAAAAATTTGTTTTAACATGTTATATATGTACAAACTTTTATTTTAAATAAAACAAAACTAATAAATAATAAAATATTTTTTATAAAAATATACAATAAACTTTAATAAATCTATAATAGACAGAGGCTGTGAAGACTTATACATGTATGTATACATGTTTTATATAAGTAAGAACATATCATTATATTATTTTTTATATTCACAGTAGAATTATATTTATATTTTCAACACTTAATATATTTTTTGACGAGATTTAATAATATTACATCTAAAACTACATTTAAATTTTATGCAATATTATATACATAAAATAATATAATAAAATTAATATAAATATCAAATTTGAAATATAATAATTAATGTCGGTACAATAAAATCAAATATTTTTTATCTTAGAATAAATATATCTTAAAATAAGAATAATAAGATTTTTTTTTAAAAATTAGTATTTTTACAAATTAATAAAATTTCAAAATTCCAACATTATTAATTTATAGAATTTTGATTGTGCCTAAGTAAACACTAACCAACCCCATAAACTTCAGCTTTTGAAAAAGCAAATCATTACCAAAACAAAATATGAAAATATCAATATATGTGAATTCGTCAGCCATTATTATATCGACCTAATCAAGTTGTGTGATTTTCAATGTTCCATTCATCACCATTATAAACAACATGAAAAAAAACAAACGGCAAAATGCCTTGCACACAATTATACAACACACTAACCAAAAAAATGTACCCTGCCCTGCGTTTGCGCGAGGTCTATGCCTATAGTTATTACTAGTTAATCAGTTTGAATATGAAATTCGGTATGTGTTTAATATAGCAAACTGTAATGAATGATTAGTTCATCTCCTTACATTAATCAGAAGTATTTTAAACTCATCAAGTACTGTGGTATATTTTCAAGTTAGTAAATTCTATAATACTAAGTACGCTTTCTGGATATAATTAGATCAGCCGTTTCATCGGTGCCGATAGGGCATCCCTTATATATTAAAGGAGAAACATTCATAATAATGCGCATACTATATTTTTTAATATGCTGACGTGTCGTCTTCACAATCGTTTAATAATTAATGCGTTCACACCTTAATCTTTTTAACTACACTGTAGACAATTTAATATATTCACATTCTATTTTTTCAATCAGTTCATTTTTATTTTATGCATTTTTAACATTTGTAATAGTGAACTGAAATTAATTAAAATTCTCTTTGAACAACTACTGGATAATATCAGTTTAAAGAACTAAATAAAAAAATCATTAAGATTCGCATCAACTAAAATGCTGGAATGAAAATGTTCTTAGAAAATGAAAATTTCATATCTTGCTGAACTTGGCTTTGGTTGAAAATTTCATATCTTGCTGAACTTGGCTATGGTTGCGGTTTCTGTTCACGAAAATAACAAATAATTGTGATTGTTTATGAATTAAGAAAACTGGAATAAAAACACAACTATTGTATAGTGTTTTTACTATAGTTTCTAAGAATTTTATAAGAAAATACACGTTATTAGTTATAACCTACATCAATTTTGCAACATGCCCAACAATATTGTCACGACGTCCAATCATTTTTATTATTCTTAAGGTATAGTCTAATGATTATGAATGTTAAATAAGCCAAGATATTTGTTTTACATTTATTTTTCTTTATATTAGTAGAAGAAAGTAAGTATAGGTAAATATATGGATCCGATGAATCACACCGAACTAGATTTAAAACTAATATTAAACACAAACAAAAACTAATCAAGTAACCAGATGGATCTAAAATTTTAATATCCAAATAACCAGACTCGAATCTAATACAAACTAAATTATTTTAGATATCAAAATATCTAATTCATAATTGTATACTTCAATATATTAATTATTTTAAATTTTATATCTACTAGCTATTCCGAAATATGAAAATATCTAAAAATTATCAACATAATCACAATAAATATCTAAACATAACAGTAAATGTTCAAAATAGTGATAATATTTATTTTTTCTTATCCATATATTTAAATTCAATTAAATTTTATCCAAATTTAAATATTTAGTCATATATTATTCAAAATTTTATGTTTCATATTATTTTATTTTTAAATTACTTAAGTATATTTGGAGTTTTGTTGAAAATATGTAATTAAAATGGGCATCTAGACTCTAATTTAGATTGAATCCGAAATGATTTTAACCAAATGTAAACTAAAATTTGTAAATATTCGAATAAGATTTAAATTTCTAATTTCAAAATTCATAATCTGAATAAACTAACTAAATTCGAATAGATATATGAATATTCATACCTAAGAATTTATACGATAAATCTGTAAATACAATGTACAATATATAATCACTACATTACTTCATCCTGAGCACAACGCGGATTACTACCTAGTGTAAATTAAAAAAAAAATTGTTTAGATTAGTAAAATTTTGAGTTGATAACACTTGAGGGCCGTTATGAGTTTTTAATTACAAGATAGACCAGTTTGTTCTACATGGACAGTTTTTGTGAGAAAATACTGAACTTGCCTTTATAAAATATATAACTAGTGGGGGTAAAATGGGGAAGGGCTTTTGGACTTTCTGGTTAGGTTATTGACTTTTAAAATTGAGGTAGTGGGCCCATAGAAGCACTAACCGGAAGTGAGTGTACATAGAAGTTTGTGTACAAGTAAGTGTAGATGTTGAACCATGTACATGTAAGTATGAAGTGAGTGTACATATAAGTTCATGGACAATTACATGTACATGTTGTGGACATAATAAAAACAAATGTGTACAATGGTAGTGTACATAGTTGAATCATGAACGTAACTATAGATAAGCTATGGACATGGTATTTGTACATGTGTGTATGAAGTGAGTGTACATAAAAGTTCGTGTACAAGTACGTGTAGATGTTGCGTCGTGTACATGGTGTGGATGTTTAGGTTGGGAAAAACAAAAGTGTACAATGTTATTGGTACATGGTTGAACAAGAACGTACATACTGAAACAACGGATAAGTTCATGTTTGGGTGAGCTAAGTGACTGAAGAAGAAGGATATATCGCCATCGTTTGTCAGTATAACCAGAGGTGTGTTAATCCGGGTGGCAAGCTCTTGTATGTTTGGAGGCCAATAACTCATGACAGTTGGAGGAGCATGGTCGGTGAAAGTGAAGAACTCTTTCTCGACATTGTTTTGTAACTCAGTCAACGTCATCCCTACACGAACGGGTACAATCTTTGACATCTTCTTCTTGCCGTTCACAAAGCTCCAAACAGACTTGCCAAAGGGCAATTCTCCAAGGATAACCATGACATGGACATCCATGGTGAATCTGCAGAAATAAAACAGCAATGAGTTTTAAAAAAACTATCTTTTGTGTGTTAGAGAACAAATCTTCTTCTTTATGAACAGTAATCAGTTATGAGACAAAAATGATAAGCCCTGAGATTAACTATAGAAAAAACAAAGAAAAGAGGAGATGAAGTTGACTTTAGGAACGAAATGAAATTTATACCGTCAATTTGTAAGACTTATTCTTAGGTTCACACCCTAGGGTGAACCTCTAGGTTCACCATCCAATAGGATTGCATTATTTCATATTTGATATATTTTTAAAAAGGAAAGAAAATCTTATTAAGTTATATTATGTTTTTAAAAATAAAAATAGAAAATAAATAAATAAATAAAAACGAAAATAATTCTTTTTAAAAGAAAATATTTTAGCATTAACCCCTAAACTATAATCACAAACCCTAAATCCATGGTTAAATCATAAACCTTTAGATAAATCTTATAGTGTTTTAAAAATTTAATATTTATGATTTACCTAAAAGTTTAGGGTTTAGGTTTAGAGTTTAGGGTTTAGTGTTTATGATTTACCCAAGGGTTTAGGGTTTAGGATTAGATTTTAGGGTTTAGTGTTATAACATTTTTTTTAAAGAATTTTTTTTTTATAAAAGTTATCCAAAGGTTTATGATTTACCTAGGGGTTTAGGTTTTAGGATTAGAGTTTAGGGTTTAGTGTTAAAATATTTTCTTTTAAAAAAGATCATTTTCGTTTTTATTAATTGTTATTATTTTTTATTTATTTTTGTATTTTTTATTTTTAAAAACATAATATAACTTAACAAGATTTTGTTTCCTTTTTTGAAAGATATCAAATATGAAATAGTGAAATCCTATTGGATGGTGAACCTAGAGGTTCACCCTAGGGGGTGAACCCAAGAATAACTCAATTTGTAATGTGTGTAAGAAGATCCAACAACTGGGGTAAGAGTTAGATAAATATCTTGTCATTAAAACCATATCACAATCTGGACCATTCATTAGAAAGTTAAATGTGTAGTGGAGAATTGTTTCCTCCAATAACAATATAGTTAAATCTCTATCAGTTATAATAGAATTAGGTAGTTAATGTCAAAGCTTATTGTGCACAAACTCATTGCGGTCCACATTAGTTCGCATTTTTTAACCTTTTATAACGATTAGTCAACTGTCAAGTTAAGCGAATCAAGCATCTATCATGTGAATGCCAAAACTCTCTATCCTGATATTTTACGCATCTTTTATCCATAAATCCGAGAGTAAATGGATACTTTGGTATCAAAAATGTCTACGCATCTCTTAAAAAGTGATAATACACCAAAGAATCTGTAAAAAGAAATGCAAAATTTGCAAGTTCGTATGTAGAAACGTCATTTCATGCCAAGTAGGATGTAAAGAGATTAAATAAAATTTGAGTCCCTTGGACAATCCTAACGCATGTAACTTTAGATATAAAATCACGAAAAGAAGGACAAAATGTATGAAATATATATTCATATATGATGGATGAAGGATACTGGGCATACGCACATGATGTTTGATTCCAAAAAGTCACAAACACAATGAGTCACATCCACTTCACAAAGGAACAAAAAAATAGTGGATGTCACTTATGTCAATTTGTAATCATATATATATGTTTCTCTAAATTACATTTCATGAAATCCACTAATAAAGTAGGATGAAAATTGATGATAATGTTTTAGAAAAAATTATTAGCAATAATATAGCGTCAATACAATGACATGTTCGACCTGCGCGTATCATCGATCTATAAGAGGTTGCAGCTGAAAGTCTCTAACTTGATCAACTTTGAGACTGAAATCTGTAAATCCACATTTAAATTATAATCTTACAATATGCACAACACACAAACACAGTTATATAATAAAAGAAGCTAAAACTACAATGATGAGATCCACTTAGCAAGCATTTTAAAATATAGAGGAAGAAACAAAATCCTAGAAAGAAGAAGTTAATTTGCCCCAACTCACCACTTCAACAAAAAAGATACCAATTGCTAGAGATTCTCTCTTTCTCTTTCATTTTTTGCAATGAATATCTTATCTCTTTCTTCTCAAATGCTATTGTCATTTATAATAATACTCTTTCTATCACTTTCATAAGTGGAGAGAGAGACCATCCAAATCATACTTCCCTTTTTTTGTGCACTATCCAAATCATATATACTTCAACCCGCAGATTGTTATGTGTAAATTATTCTTTTTGTTGAATGCTTTCCTTAAAGGGGTTATCTTTTCGTCAATACTCTGAAATCTTTTCAAATATCTTCAAATCATATATAACCCACCTTTATGAAACTATGTAATATATAGGCATGTTCTTCGTTCTTTACCTTGCAAGCAAATCCCCTCTTCCTTTTTTGTCAACTTCTGAGTTCTATTAACTCGATGAAGAAGAGTACAAGCAAGCAAATCCCCTCTTCTATTTGATTTTACATATCTCAAATAATTATCTGTGACAAACGCAATATACTTCTGTAGTTACTATCACAATGCAATATAGGTTTCACAGCTTACATTACAAATACAATACACAAAGACCAAACACTAAACTCTTTTGTTTCCTCTGGAAGATACATATACACATTGTCTCCTCCAAAACTTTACTTTGTATTATTATACCTCCCAACCAATAAATGTATATAATATGAACAGACAATGAACACATAAGATCACAATACAGGTACAGAGATCGACATCGGAACAGAAACATCCGTCGTGAAACCATCGCCGTCTCTATTCCCTATTAAACCATACCCGCCTGACCTCAATGCCGCATGTTCCCGCCTCTGAAAAACCCGAGCAAGCGAAGCAGCTTTCCTTCTAGCCCTCTTCGTCCCGGTGAACAAAAGCGTCTGAAGCAACCCCGCAATGGCCGGTGCTCTCAACACTTTCTCCGCCACCGCGGCTCCACCGCTTCTACAAAGCTCAAGCAACGCAGCCACCGCGTTCTCTTTCCCTCTAGGAGTCCCGCATCTCATCATCCCCATGAGCCCCGTCACCGCTCCTTCCTCTTTCCCTATGGCCTCAGCTCCAAGAGACTGTCTCACTAACAAAGCCAAAGCTCCTGCTGCCTCCTCCGCAACGACGTCGTTCTTGAGCGCTCCGACGAGACTCGACACACCTCCTCCTTCGATCATTCTACTGCAGTTATCTGGATGAGTTGATAAGTTGTATAACGCTGTAACCGCGTCTTTCTTCCCTCTCGGTGTCCCGTTTTTAAGCAGCGACGATAACGCCTCGACGCATTGACCAACCATCGCAATACGTTTCTTGTACTCGTGTACCGCAGAGAGGCTGAACAATGTAGCTGCTGCGTTCTCCTGCGCTTCTACTGTGAGACCAGACACAAGAACGTTTACTATACATTCCAAACAATCTTCCTCCTCCATGATCCTACTCTTGTTCTTCTCATATATCGAGAGGTTAAGCATCGCTGTAACAGAGTTTTCCTGCGCGATGGCATTCTCTGACTTGAGAAGGCGGCGCAAGTGCGGTATAGCGCCTGCCTCCGCGATAAACGCGCGGTTATTCCTCCCGGTTTTCGCCAGAAGACGAATCTCCCTCGCAGCAACGGTTTGCGCCGGTTCAGACGATTCATCTGCTAGTAACTGAATGAGTATGGAAACAGTAGCTTTGTTAGCTTCAACAGCAGCTTTCGTCGGAAGAGCCGACACAAACCCCTCGTTTGTTGAGTCTGTAACAAACTCAGACTCGCAAGAAACGCCACTCGCTGTGCACCACTGCACGATCAAGTTCTTGAGGGCTCGATTGGGGACGATACGAGAGTCCATAAGCGTTTGTCCTGTTTTAGGACAAGTACAGTGTCCTTCTTCGATCCATCTAGCGATGGAGGTTCGGTCATAAGTCTGACCTGTAGAGACAATCACAGGATCTGTCATCAGGTCCAGAGAGATCGGACAAACGAAATCCTTTGGAACTTGTGTTATGATCGTGTCCTCTCCTCCAACCTTGGGATGATTCTCGATTCTCCACTCTACTCCATCTTCTTCCTCGAAACCGAATAAAAGAAACCTAGAGTAACGTGTGATGGCTACAAAACCGTTGATAACTGAACTCGTCGGCTCTAAATCTCCGTCGTGGTTCACAATCTGTTCTTCCAAGAACTCGATTTCAGTTCTGTAAGAATTCGAATCCTTAATCCTTAACTTCTCTACGAAGAAGGTTCTCAGAGCGGTTAGACTCGGAATCTCCCCCTTCTCAAAGGATTCGAGAAAGGAATAGAATGTTTCCCGTAAGGACTCGTCGTTGTTATCGATGTATAACTTCGATTTCAATGATTGTCTCTGTAACAGATTGATATGCTCTCTAATATCCTCACTGAGGTTGAGATCGTTGACAGGGAAGACATCAAGAAGCGTCGAGATCTCTTGGTTCAAGTCATGGAAGTAGCCAGAGATCGAAGGGTTTTGAAGCAATAGCCATAACTTACTTGATTGAGAGACGTACTCGAGGAGGATCTTGGACCTGTAGATGAGAAGATAAAGCTCCTTCAGACACAGCAACGCTGTTGTGCTTCTTCTTGTCGAGTCCCAACGTGATTCAGCGAGGAATTCGAATAATACGACGAAGATCTCGATCTTACGAATCAGAGAACGAGCGTTCTTGCGTTGGAAGGAGAATCTTGTAGCGGTGAAGGAAGAGACGACCTCTGAGGAGATGGAAGCTAGGGTTTGAATAAGAGCGATGGGGGAGAGGTCAACGGGGGCTAAAAAGGCTTCTAGTGATGGGGATCTCCTCCGCCGCAGAGATGAGAATATAGCCGCCGTGGCCATTGATTCTGGCTCCGTTTATTTTAACCCACAAAGGTGTATGTAATTAATATATATACGGAGAACAAAGTCAAAGGAGAAGAAAGTGAAAAGGAGGATACTTTCTGGGAAAGAGAGGAGAAGGACGAAGAAGAAGAAGAACGCGGAATCTCTTTTTCTGTTTCTCTCTCTCTATAAGAAAGTTTTTATTACAGGCGAAAGTTTTTGAGTAAAGTCAATACTCTGGAATGTAACGGAAAGAAAGATAGAATCCATGTTCTGTCCATTCAATCTTCTGTTTTTTTATCTAATAAAAATCTAATCCGATTAAACAAATCTAATTACCCTAATTACTTTTTAACCAATCCTGACTCATTGTTAATGTCTTCTGCAAAATATTTATGAGTCTCGTTTATCGACGTATTTTCTTTGTATTAGTGGCGTGAGATTCGATTCTTGTATGTAAATAGTATAATGTATTATAAATACCAAAATCATTACCCCTTCTTTAGGTTTGTTTGACCATCTGGTGAACCACTTATTTAGGTCGGCAATGTAATAAGAACACGACATGAAATAAAACGCAGCATTTAATTCTTCACATAAACTCTCTTAAATTATGACGAATTGTTAATTTGGTGATGTTAATTAAAACTAAATACTTATATGTACAAAGGAGTCAAGGTCGACGCATGTAGAATCTAGTCAATGGCATCAGCCATTTAATTGGTGGTTTCATTACCTACTTAGTTATACTAGGTTCATAGCTCCACGCTTGCGCGGAGCTGGAGACAGTGATGATGCGTTATAAAGTTTTATAGATGGGATTTTGTCATTTTTTGGACATTTTTTTGTTTGGGATTTAACCGAAAACCCGATTGAATTGACTTGATATATGAATGAGTGAAAATTCATATGCTTTGAAATATTCATATATTATTTTAGTAATGACTTTTTTCGAATATTTGTGTTATTAGTGCTTTTATGTCCAGGATGGATGATTTATTATGTTGTCATTGTCTAATTTGTAGGTTGGTAGTATATTATTGTTAAATAGTGAATTAGCATTTTTAAATTCTTTTTAAAGATTTTATTCAATTATACAAAGAAATATAGTTTAATGGATTGAAGAGAGAAAGATGAAACGTATTTATTAAGGGGTTGTGTGGAATGTTGAGAGATTAATCTTTATTAGTGAGTAAAGACCTGTTTTTATTTACAAATAAGATTGTTTAACAAATTCATATGTGTTCGTATTTCTACATTTTTTTTTACGATTTAATTGGATCTTAATGTTATTAGTGAGTTAATAACCATATGTAGCTAAACATAGGTATTTGTTAATATACAACTATAATATGGGAACGAAGAGAAAATAATTTTGTTATCCGAAAAGAAATATAGTTTGTTGTTTTCAATGTGCCATGACATGTTTTGAAAATATATAACTGTAGTTTAATAATGCTAATGCTTCATATAATTATATACATGTATGACTAAGATAGTTATTTTTTTGTATTTGTCAAAAATATTTTGTGGTAGTTTAACAATGGGAATGTTGGATTAAAAAGTTTAGTCGTATAGGACTTATATTCGAATACAATGAAAATGTAGTAGTTGGGTTTTAAATGATTGGACTTGAAATTTGATGAGTCTTGAGTCTCAATTTAGATCTGAAACTGGATTGTTTACTCGCCATTTTTGTTTCTCCTTGTCATCTTCAGCAGTGTGACAAGCTCTTGTGATTCTTGGTCTGATTGTGTTTTTAGTGTGTCATTTTGTGAAATTATGGTTTTTCTATAGCAACATGGAAGAGAGATTTGCTCACCTCAGTTAAGGCTGTCTCCACCGAATTCCTTACTCAGTGAACCTATGTTGATTCGGTGTTCTCGGAACCTGCAATAAGAAGGTTTGAATTTGTTGTATGACTTTGTTTCTATTATTATTAGTTTCGTTTACTAAAACCCATATTGAATGATTTGAGGTTCTATATGTTAATTTGGTTGGTATGGCTTATGTTTACTTTAACATGACAGAGAGACTCGAAGGCTACATGACGGACGCCGGTGACGCTAGTTTTAGGAATTGGAGAAGCAAAGAGAGACATTTTCTAGAAGATGGTTAAAGTTAAGAGGAATAGATAAGTTTTGTGGAGATGCAGACATGGTTCATCAAAGATGAGAATCATATATATATATATAGGATTTACATAGGGGATACAAATCAGGAACATTTATGAGAAAGCGATGTAAGATGGGGAGATGAAGAGTTCACCGGTGAAAAAAAATAGATTACGAACAGATACATGGCGTATCTCTGTAACTCAAACCTGTATGAGACGATGGTGAAAGAAATCTTAACTCATTTTAAACATTGACGGTTTACAATATGGGAAAACTATAACTGTTGTAAACTTGAGGATTTTCTTCATATAATGTGATTAATCCCAATTAAAAATGAAACTCATAATACACTTTGAGGCTCGAACTTTAAAGGAGGTCATAGATGCAAAGGCTTCCGGTTAAATATATATTAGTTTCAGCCATCAATGTACAAGTTATCCTGTAGTTTGGTGGTATGAATGTTAGTGTTTGTTTCTTAATAACCCGAGTTCGAATCATATGTTTGACAATTTTTCACATTTTTTAAAGTGGGACCCACCTAATGCTGATGTGGCGCGCTGAGGAGTCTTGAAACTCAACTATTATAATATAGATTAACTAGAGATATTTTATTAGTCAAAGACAAATCACAAATATTAAAATTTTTAAAGCTGGATATCCGATTTGCTCCGACTTTCATACAAATATATATATATATATATATATATATATATATATATAATTAAATAGAAAGTTTTAAATTTTTACTTTTATATAATTATTATTTTAACACATTATTTTATTAATTTTATTCATAAAATCACTTGTAAAGGTTTTAAATTAAGAAAGGAATATCAAATCTTTAAAAACAAATAAAAAATTTCTAAAACTTCTGTTTTGTTAAAAAAATGATTAATTAAAAAAAAATTAATGAACAAAATGTTTTACTAGTTTTTATTTTATATTATGTAAAAGATAGTTTTAGAAATTAAACAAAATTTTATTTCTTTTTAGATTTACTTGTATTAAACAAAGTGCATGAGATATCCGTAAATATGAGTAAATATCCAAAATTTCTCTGGATATCCAAAAAGCTGGATAACCGTATTTCTCCGAAGCAAAATAAATTGGAAAATCAAATATTCGAAAGATACGAAGCAAATCACAATACTAAAAATTATGGTAGTTTTCGATCTGTGCCCACCCTAATATCAAGTTGGGGAATAAAATTAGGCTGGTCAACAACTAAACATTGCAAAAAAAAAAAAAACAAATCTTTTAAAGTCATATATACATCACCAACGACAAATGCATATTTCAGCATAAACTATATGCATCATATTTTCTCCTTTCCAAACTTTATAGTATTACATATTCAATATTGAACTAAACAAAAATTTTAAACTACTACATATATTTTACGTGTCATATCTTTTCTTCTTCGAATTTTATAGCATATTTTATATTGAATTAAATAAAAATTCAAAATATTTCATAAACTCTCAAAATAATACTTATGTATATATTGACAGTCAAAAATGTTATAGAACAACATATTTTGGATAAGTTGTGTAAAGTTAAAATATAACAATACTACCAGAACTCTCAACATATCAATTATGTGTAGAAAGTAAAACATGAACTCTCGCACTAGTAGACAAGTAAGAACATATTAACTGATAGACAAAGTAATTTGTTTGTCATCAACATAATATCGATTCAACTAACTCTGCGAACCAAACTAATAGCTCTTAATCCATATAATGACAAGGGACAGCTGTTTCTGGGAACTACGTGTCAGACTGTCTGCCTCTGTATTTTGCGTTCGTGGAACATGTATGAACTCAATGTGAGTGAAACTCTCCTTCAGGGTCAGAATGTCTTCCAAAGATGATGCAAAGGCAGGCCATTCTTCTGGTTCTGAAACCATCTCCAGCACTGAGAATAATCATTCGCAAATGTCACGTGGAACTGTCGTAAATTTATCATACTCTCCATTGTCCAAATGAGCGAATCGATTTCAGAATGTAGAGTTATCAGGCATGCTCTTGTATTCCTTCCCACCATTAGCCCTTCAAATCCTGGTAAGGTATTATACCATCCAAGTCCCGAGTAGATTTCATTTTCCTTCCATGATGAATCCGTAAAGCATCATCGCCATGGGCGTTGTGGTAATATTCCTATTTCTTCTTCCAATGGCTGAATAACATGGTGTCCAATGCCTCTTGTCCCTCACTCCATAGAGTTGCTTATGTTTCTGCTATTTTAAGAGTATCTCTTGCGTTAGTACGTAAATTGCTGAAAACCATGTTATTGCGACCTTTTCAAATATACTAAAGTATCCAAGCAAATTGATGATTATCCATGGCGGATCCTCCAGAATAAGTAATCCATATTGTTGAAAATAAATTGTATGGAAAAAACAGATGGGTTAGATAGAACCTTTGAGAGAGGCCCAACTTGCACAAGTGAAGAGCATTAATAATATATGATTTATTGATTTTTCTTCTGTCCCACATCGTACACATTGGATATCACACTGAACACCTTGAACACGTAATTTTTTATAGACCGATAAACATCATGTGACTATTTACCATAAAAGTGCTTTAACTTGGAAAGACAACAAATTTTCCAAGTGAATACCGTTAATTATGTACCCGTTGGTACATACACCAGAGGGACACATACTTTATCAGCATATTGTCTCTCTACATGATATCTAGATTTGACTATATATTTATCATTCATTGTAAAGTGGCATCCATCCTAATCAACCATTTAGCCACTGCTAAATGGCAGAATTTCAATAATCATGGCAAGTAAATATATATAGAAAGTTTTAAATGTTTACTTTTATATAATTATTATTTTAACACATCGTTTTATTATTTTTTTTCATAAAATCACTTATAAAATTAAGGAAGGAATATCAAATCTTTATAAAAATTATAATTTTCTAAAACTTCTGTTTTGTTAAAAAAAATGATTAATTTAAAAAATTTATGGAACAAATTGTTTTACTAGTTTTATTTTATATTATGTAAAAGGTATTTTTAGAAAACAAATTTGTATTTCTTTTTAGATTTACTTGTTTTAAACAAAGTGCATGAGATATCCGTAAATATGTGCAAATATACAAAAAAAAATTCTGACATCCGGAAAGCCGGGTGTCCGTATTTCTCCGAAACAAAGTAAATTGGAAAATCAGATATCTGTAAGATATGAAGCAAATCACAAATACTATAAATTATGGTAGTATTCGATCTGTGCCCACCCCTAATATCAAGTCTTGAAATAAGATTAGGCTGGCCAACTAATAAACAAATGTAAAATAAAAAAATTGCAAAACAAAAAATAATTCTTTTAAAGTCATCCATCACCGACGGCAAAGGCATATTTCAGCATATACTATATGCATCGTATTTTTTCCTTTCCAAACTTTATAGTATTACATAATCCATTTTGAATTAAACAAAAATTTAAAACTACTACATACATTATACGTGTTCCATCTTTTCTTCTTCAAATTTTATAGCATATTCTATATTGAATTAATGCAAAATGTTACATAAATCCTAAAAATAATACTTATGTATATATTGACAGTGAAAGATATAATAAAATGACAACATTTTGGATATATTGTGTAAAATTAAAATATAACAATACTACAAGAACTCTCAACAGATCAATTATGTGTAGAAAGTAAAAAATGAACTCTCGCACTAGTGGACAAGTATGAACATATTAACTGATAGACCAAAGTATATTTTTTCATCAGCATAATATCGATTCAACTAACTCAGTGAACCAATTGGTAGCTCTTAATCCATATAAACGACAAGGGACAGCTGTGTTCGTGGAACATATATGAACTTGTGAATGAAACTCTCCTTCAGTGTCAGAATGTCTTCCAAAGATGATGCAGAAGCAGACCATTCTTCTGGTTCTGAAACCATTTTCACTGGCTGGGAATAATCCTTCGCAATTCACATGGAACTGTCATGAATTTCTCATATTCTCCACTCCCCAAATGAGTGCTTTTATTTGAGAACGTAGGGTTGTCAGACATGCTCTTGTGGTCCTTCTCCCATCAGCCCTTCCAATCCAGGTAAGGTATTATACCATCCTAGTCCCGACAAGATATCATTTTCTTTCAATGATGCATCCATAAAGCATCATCATCATGGGCGTTGTGGTAATATTCCTATTTATTCTTCCAATGGGTGGATAACATAGTGTGTCAATGTCTCTTGTCCCTCACTCCATAGAGTTTCTTATGTTTCTGCTATTGTAAGAGGATCTCTTGCGTTAGTATGTAACTTGCTGAAAACCATGTTATTGCGACCTTTTCATATATACCAAAGTATCCAAATAAGTTGATGATTATCCCATGGCAGTCCTCCAGAATAAGTAATCTGTATTAGCGAAAATACATTGAATGGAGAAAACAGATGGGTTAGATGGAACCTTCGAGAGAGGCCAAGCTTGCACAAGTGGAGAACATTAAAATATGATTTATTGATCTTCTTCTGTCCCAAATCGTACACATTGGGTATCACACTAAACACCTTGAGCCCATAATTTATTCTAGACCGATAAACATCACGTAACTACTTTACCATAAAAAGTGCTTTAACTAGGAAGGACAACAAATTTTCCAAGTGAATGCCTTTATTTCTGTACCCATTGGTCCATACACTGGAGGGACACATCCTTTATCAGGATATTGTCTCTCTACATGATATGTAGATTTGAATGTATATTTATCATTCATTGTAAAGTGTCATCCATTCTGATCAGCCATTTAGGCACTGCTAAATGGCATAATTTCAATAATCATGGTATCTTTTGGGTCAACCATGTCTTGAACTACCTTAGAGTTCTAAGTCTTGGATGTCGCGTTAATGAGCGCACTGACTGTAAGGTCATGGTAAGGATTCTTTGGTTTATTGTTTGCTGGTCTTGGGTGAATGGATGTGATCCGATCATTCCATATTGAGATGGATGTCCTTATTCCAGTCTTTTTGATTAATATTTTGTTAACCAGAGATCTAGCTGATAAAATACTACGTTATCCATACAATGGTTTTATATAAGTTTTAGGTTAATCAAATAAATGTTAAAATTAAATTTTTACACATAAAACAATACAATATTCTAAATTTCACAATATATTTCAAGTTTTAGTTATACTATAAATTAATATTTCTATTAATAATATTTAACTTAAATTCTTAAAACAATGATTTATAAATTTAAATTTAAATTTAAACATAAATAATATATGGATTCATTTGATAAAACTAAAACAATAAAAACTTGATAACATTTGTTTGATTAGACTAAAACTTATATATAAGTTAAGATTTACATAATCGATACAAGAGAAGTTACCTTTGTCTATCAGCTCTTACTTGTCACCAGTGCCAGAGTTCAAACCTCTCAAATAATTATTTTTAAATTTTACATAATTTTTCAAGAATGACGTCGTTTTGATAAATTAATGGTTGACTAACACCTTTGACGGTCAATCTATATATAATCACAATTTAAATTAACGGTTGAATAACATCTAATTGTCTTCACCAAAACTACAAGACCATCATCTTCACATCAACAAACAGAACCAACGAGCAAACTGCCCCATGTCAACCAATGACATCGGACAAACCACAACAAGTGGCCCGAGTAAACCAATGGAAGAAACGAAGGCTCATGAGGAAACGAGAACCGAAGTCGTCCTGGAAAAACCAAAATCGCATAAGAATCACCACCTTCATGAAATCACAAACAGAAACATGCAACTGGAAAGAGCACAACTCACCACCAGATCTTCTCAGAACCAAAGAACCACCATGAAGAGAAAGTCATGAGGGCAACAACGAAGAAAAGAAACTGAGAAACACCCCTCGCGCCACCGATCAAATAGATCCAAAAATGGAAGGATGAAGATCGAAAAATAACTTTTTCTCGAGAGGATTTAAAAAGAGTAGAGAGAGAATGATTTCCTTTTGTATTATTTTTAAAATAAACTATTTAAAATTTTAAGTAAATATTTAGAGTCATTTGGGTATAAAACCATAAAACGAAAGTTATTTAGGAAACGAGAAAGAAATTCTTTATTTAGGTGGTTGGTTATATGAAGAAAAGCGGATTTATATCCTTCTCCTCTTGCTCTATCCGTGTAGAGTAGATAGGATGCACTGCCTACGTGAATCTATGTTAGGCATTTTCAGAGAACATAAAAAAATATATTTTAATAAAATAATCACTAAACATCAATAGGGGTGGACACAAATTGAATATTCGGGTATTTAGAGATATTTCATGATCTGGTCTGTTTTTTCCAAATAATTATTTATTGAATTCGATCTGATCTGTTACTTTTGGATTTTCGGTATCCCGGATAACCGGAAAATCTTAGATTTTTAATCAGATATTCGATTCGATCCGTAAAAATAAAATGAAAATATAATAGGAAAATTCTCTTGGATAGCTCTTTTTAGTTTATTTTCACAAAAATAGCCTTCAAAGAGAAAAATGACCAAAATAAATTATTAAAAATTAAATATACACTTATACTCTTTGATTAACTAATCTAGACTTAGAGTTTAGAGTTAAGGTGTGAGGTTAAGGGTTTCATAATTTAAAAATAAAAAATAAAAAATAAATATTACAAATTTAAAAATAAAAAAGGCTTTTATTTGATCATTTTATTTAAGGGTTATTTTGTGACAAAAACTTAAAAATAGTTATTTGAGAAAATTACCCAAATAATATAAAATGGTCATACTTTTTCACTAAAATTTTTTTTTTAAAATTATAATAACTAATATAATAAATTTAGTAAGTAAAAATATTTTCCCAGTCCTATCAGCATGTGAGCGTATGTTTTATGTTACTGTTTAATATTGAAGCCAAATAAAAACTCTAAACTCTAAAACCAAATAGATATTCTAAACTCTAAATCCAATTAAAACCCTCAACCTTAAACACTAAATTCTAAAGCCAAACAAAGACTTTAAACTCCAAACTTTAATTTTATATGAATAATTATAAATTTGTAATACTTTATACGGATAACTTCACTATTAACACACAAAAAGATAACAAATAAAAGGATATGGTACAAGATAGTTGAAACATAATTTGGTTCAGTCTCTCTAATCTCCATGTCGATGTATAAAAAATAGACTACGAATTTTTTTTTTAAAAAAAAAAAAAAAAACCAGATGTCTCATTATAGGGGTAATAATGTCATATAAAAACTCGCACACTCGCTTTAGTGTACGTTACCAGATATGCAAATAATCTTTGAAACGTGTCTTTTTTTCCGTCAATTTTTTTTTAATTTTAAAAAGGGGCAAAGCCCAAACATCCGACCGAAGCCCAAATACAACAAACAAACGACCAAGGCCTACGGGCTAAAAGAAAAGGAATCAAAAGGCCCAACAGCCCAAACACAGAAACCGGACAGCTAGGCCCGCAACACTCAAGGACGCAAGACACGTGGGGATGGACACCGTTAGATCACTACGCGTCGCCAACGCCTCAACTCGACCGTCGCCGCCACGAGACGCCATCGGAACACCACATCTAAATCTTCGTTTTGTCGGATCCCATAAGCCGAAGAGACTCCAACAAAACCATCACTATTCTTCACCGCTCTGTCATCTCGTCGGAGAGTTCCATCGAAATCAACGAGATCTCATCCGACTATATACCACCATAAACCCTAGACAGACAAACCAAGAACCGCACCTCTCCTTCTCATTTACGTCGTCGCCGTCGTTGGAGAGCTTCATCGACGAACGAGAACTCATCCACCAACGCCGTGACGACTAGAACAAGACCGCGACTTTACAAACCTCGAACTAGAACCAAAACCCAAAGAGTACCGAGTACCAAATCGGCAGCGTGGAGCTTTGTGAGCCTCCACTCTCCGGAACCAAAGACGGCGAAAACGGAGCTGAATAAGCCTCCCCTTCCCGTGAGCTAAGACCGGCGACGATGGATCTGAATGAGCCTCCACCTCCCGTAAAAAACTGAGGACAACGGATCTAAGGTAGCCTCCATCTCCCGAAAACCAAACCCTATCTTGCAAACCAGACCATCACGAGTAAGACAAGACGAAGATGAAGCAGAAAACATACTAAAAGATAAGAAAAAAGGAATCCGGCGACGCCACGGACGCTCACGCGCCGGCCGACCGCCGGAGCCAAAACTAGATCTAGTTTTCTTCTCTCTCTTCTCTCTCTCCTCTCTCTTCTCTCTCTTCTCTCTCTTCTCTCACCTGCAAATCCCTTTTGGTTGATCTTTGAAACGTGTCTATAGCGTGAAATTGCTCAAATGTTTATTTATTTTTAAAAGTTTTAAATCTCATCTCCAAAAACCATGCATAATATCTAAATCTTATATTTAGATTAGTTAATCTTTTAGATAAAAATGATTATTTATTTAAAATAATAATAATAATGTGGTTGAAATAAACATAAAAATTATAATAAAAATGCAGTAGTTTAAACAATTTTTTTATATAGTAATCGCCTAATCGGTGAGAGTTACAACTTACGAGAGTGAACTATTGTAAAAAGTACACTAGCTTTTAATTTGTTTTCAGTTACTATATCAACTTACCACAGTAAAATACTATAACGAAGTTACTTAGACGCACTTTATTTATAATCACTTATGGCAATATTAGATGATTTGTTTTTCCATTTTTGCTAAATAATTTGAGACTAGGATAAGATATGCGCAATGCACATGATGAATATATGTAATTAAAATATAAAATTCTAGTATTGAAAAATTTAAAGTTTACATATGATAGCTTTTATAAGTATTTGGAATATTAGAATTTTGGAATTTTTATATAATTTTCTATACGTAGGGTCAGAAACAATTGTAATTAGAACTATAGATTAAAGCTTAGAATTTAATGGGCCCGATTTCATATATCTTTTCACTTCTCAGCGTTTGAGTGATTAAAAGTTAAACAGAGTGTCACAAGGCTTGATTGATAGAATATTAGCAAATTGTCTAATGATTTCTTAAGAAGTAGTTGGTAGAATATTTACATTTAGAATATAAATAATTTCAAAATTAATTTAATATAATTTATTTATTTGTCTAATAATAGCAGAAAATTATATTTTTAAAAAACTATTTTAAAGAAAGAAATAATTTTATAAAAAAAATAATTTAAAGTTTAAATTATTTTTAAAAAATATATTTTATTAAAAAAAATACTTTAAGTTTTCAAATAAAAATTAAAAATTAATTATGGTCATGATTGAACATAACTATAATGATTTTAAACAAAATTGAAAAATTAAAGATTAACTCAGTTCTATATCATGATCTAACAATTTAAAATTAATTATGGTTATGAGAAATTTACGTTCTCGTGTCAATCCTATCTATCTTCAATACTTTTCTATTTTGTGTTTTTTTTTATTTTGGTTATTACTCGATATAAATATTGATTTTGCAGTTTATTCTCATTTCGTTTGTTTCTATTGGCCTGAGATTTAAAAAATGCTTAAGATTTAAAATAATTAAAGAGATACATACTTAGGTTAAGATCTGCATTTTATGCACAATAAATATTTTATATTTATTTTTTATATTTTTTTGAATATTATGAAATAATAAAATAATAAGTACATATATTAAATAACTAACAAATCAGTTACTATTATGTAATAAATTTACGTATGCATATAAATCTAACGATCACTCTTGTTTATCTCAATTAGGGTAAATAAATCAAAACAATCAATATTATTTATCATATATGATATATATAGTTAAATTTAAATGATATTAACATAGATATATAGCACACTTTTAATATAAATATTAATTGAAGAGGTTTCTACTCATAATATTTTATGATTATTTGCATATTTGTGTAACAAAACTTTACCACAATGAACTCCTTTTTAATTTGAGATGTTTAGTAGTTTCAATAATTTATAATAATTTAAAAAAAACAATGATAGTTTTCAAAAATAAAATAATAACTTTTCAATATATATTCAATGAAAATATTAAAATATAAGTATGTATTTTCATACGATGTATAATTTAATTTAAAAAATATGAAATCTATATATATATACACACATATATATTAACGTAAAATCTATTAAAATAAAATGGTCGTATAATCCTTGTATCTTAATATAGAAAAAAATTTAAACCTTGATCAAAAAAGCTTATGTGAGACTTTTAAAATTTTTAGTAATTTATACTCGTTTTGAAAAATTCGAAATACAACATACACAAAAAAATCTAGATCTTTATTATATGATTAATGTAATTTTGTAATTTGTTTTAGTAATAAAAAATAAACAAAGTGATAAAAAAGTATACATGCCTGAAATCATTAATTGTCATATATATTTTAATCATATTAGGTAATTCCGTAGGTTTTATTCAAGGAAATCTTGCGAAATAAGAAATATTTGATATATGTGACCAATTTTAGTTTATGAAACATTTATTGCTAGATAGTATAATTTTTATACTATACTATATGTTAGAAGTTCTAGAATTATTCTATTTTAAAATAGACGACAGAGAGGTGCCACGTAGAATTGAATTATTTTTTAATTAATTCAAATTTAAGGTTATGTTTTTTCAAATATTTCTCACTTAATAGATAGGGGATGTTAGCACCTCGTTTATGGCAATTTCTGATGTTGGTACGTCACGTCACGCGATAGAAAATGTTTTAATGTACAACTAGATTTTAACCCGCCCTTAAAAAGGGCGGGTATATTTTTTGTTAGAAAAAATATTTTACGTAATTAAATTATGATTTTTGATAATTATATATATTAAATCTTAAATTTTTATGAAATGTATCTTAAATTTACTTATATGACTTATTTCTGTTATTTTAAATATGACTAAATTTTTAAAGACTCTAAATAATTCTAACCCGTAATATGATTTTATTTATTTAACCAGAAGTTAAACTTATTTTACACTATTTTTTAATTTAAATAAAATATTTTCTATCTTCAATACTCTCTGTATTGAAAAATTCATTTGTGCGTCAAAATTTTTTCTATAATTTATTAAATTTAGTTTATGTGATTTAGTTTTTATTTTAAGTGGAACTATTTTTTAAGGAGTTGACATAATTCGGACCCATATTATGATTTTGTTGTTTTAATCTTTTGTTATTTTAACTTGAGTTTATTTTGAGGTTTCATTTAATAAATGTTTTCAAATCATTAATAATGTGAAAGATTTTTTGAAAAGATATGGTGCAAAGGAAACGAACTTTTCACAAAGGCTGAAAAGTAAATTGTATTAAATGCTCTTTAATCTAATTGCAAAATAATTACTTTTGATTGGTTGCAAATACTGCGGGCAAAAATGTACATGCAATTTTTGTAAATTTTTAAAATTTCAGAGGTAGATTCATAGTCATCTGCTTTAATTGTATAGATAATCTTTGAGAGAATCTTCATCAACAGTACGGAAATAGAATTCTCAAGAAATAACTAATTGATAATTAAAAGCAAAAATGATTGATGGAGTTCTAATATACATCTTATAAAATCTTAAAAGAGAATTTTTGGGTTTTATAAAATAGATATTAGAAACCAATCAATCATTTTTACTTTAATTATCAACTAATTATTTTGTAAGAATTCCATTTTAATACCATTGATAGAGTTGCTCTGAGGTTTCGTTGGTTTCTTTGTGGCTGAACAACAGTTGGTTAATCGGAATACATAATAAGTTATAATGGGATTCGGCTATCAAAAGCACTATTTTGACAAATTTATATGTTTGACTACTCCTCCATAGTAAATGTCGAGAACCCTATGCAAGAAAATGTAACAGTGAAGCGTTGACTGAATAATGCAAATGCAACGTATCAATGAAGGCAAGTTGAAACAAAAGAGAATATAAATGTAAGAAAAGTAAATAAAAGAAGTTTACTTCCTTTAATCAAGCTGCCTTGGTAAATTAACAAATGAATTAAAACCTACAGCCAAAAGTCTATTTTTTTACGTTTACACTAGAAAATAAGATTTAGGTTAGGGCTTCGAAAAAATAATACCCCTTCTATTTTAGAATGATCTATATTTTTAAAAAATATTGTTTTTAAAAAATCCATATTTTACAGTTTCATAATAAATTGTAAATTTCGAAGATATTAATTATATTTACTGAACTATGATTGGTTAGAAATCATAAAAAATAACTAAAGACATAAGATAATGTATTTAACGTCAAGATTTTATGTATTTTTTTAGTAAGTATGAAACAGAGAGAGTAATAAGATTTTGGTTACATATACTACTGTAATTACAAAACCATTTACACGTAAATATAGAAGTTATATATTATTAGGGACAAAAGTTCTACATAAAAAAATGAAAGGAATCTTAAATAATATATAAGATCCTTGCTATTGATATTTTTTTTTTGACTTTTGAATCTTTAATAACCATCATTTTGAGAAAATGTATTAGGGATAAAGATCCATACATAAAAACTAGAGTAAATTTTAACTAATACTCCTTCCGTTCCTTAAAGATATATATTATAGAAAAAAATTTGTTTCTAAAAGATCTATTTTTTAAATTTCCAATGAATGTTTTATTAACTAATTGTAAACTTCAAAAACTTAATTGCACTAACTGATTTTTTATTGGTTTAAAATATAGAAATAAGATAAATACAAAAAATATGCAAATTTATTGTGTTTTATTAAAAAGTGTAAAAACCTAAAATATAGATCTTTTAGGAATAGGGAGTATAAGATAGCTATACCAAATGTAATTTTAACCACATTTTCTATATGTAAGACATCCGGGCTCGACTCTTATCCATGATCAAAAGGGTGTGGGTTAGCGCAAATTTGTTTTTGCATAAATAGTAAAAAAAAATGGTCCAATTATTTTTTAAACTCAATTTTAAGGAAAAAATGCCTAATTTTTATAGTAAAATATAGTAGAAAAAGGATCCAATTTTTATAAAAATACATATGAAAATGCTCTACATTTTTTTAAAAATAGTATAAGTATATGTAAAAATTTGCCATGAGCCCAAAATATTTTTGAGCCGGATCTGGAGATATCTATTATAGCGCATGATCTATCATTAAATAACGCATGAAAAACACCAATCCCATAAATCAATTGGATCCGTTAGATGGGTATCAACGTTTAAAACCTCATGTTTAAACTGCCATGATAATCATCACATTCACACCATGAAACTACAAAAGCGGCGATTTTGTCGATTACCGTGGTTGCAATTCCTATAGAAACAAGTCACGTGATGTGTTTTAACTTTTATTGCACTTATTAAGGGGGTTTGCATTAAACACACAACATACAGATGTATTACGTATCATATTAAAAGAGATGTTTAGTAACACACAACATACAGATGTATCACGTATCATATCAAAAGATGTGTTAAGTAACACACAACATACAGATGTATTACGTATCATATCAAAAGAGATGTGTTAAGTATGTATAAGAAAGCTTGTTTTATGTATATGGTTTGGTATTATCTAACTCTGACTGTATACATTGCTAAGAAATTAATCTCAGTAGCGAGTTAATTAGCCTAGTGTAATTATTGCGCTTTCTATATTGTTAATTATATCTCTCATTGATCGTAATATTTACATACATTACTTCTACATAAAATAACATCATTGCTGCTCTATAGTTTATCTCATAACTTACAAAATATAAGTGCATCTCATCAAATGATATTAAGCTTTTCTTCCTGCGACCAATGAGCGATAATATTTCAATTTTAAAATCTTATATACAAAATTTTAAGCATTTTAAAGAAGTGGATCTGAAACTAGGTTTTAGATAATAATTAAGTTCTGTGATATAATATCAAAGCTGTACGATCGTAGTAAGCTAAACATAAAATAAAGTGAGTAAAAAAAAATCAGCAAAAAGCATGTAAATTACACCAATTTTTATTTGCAAATATATTTTTTAAACTAGATTAGAGATCATCAATATGCTAAAATGAGACGGTTGAGTTTAAAACAACACCATAATAAAAAGGTTGAAGAACTTTCGGTAGGTCGAGCACTGAAGGAAAAAATCGGGCCGACCACGGTATGGACCGGAAAAGCATGAGTAATGCCTTATTGTGTTAGTTTCATTGACTGGCGATAAAGAAAAACAACAAACAAGTTTAATGTTAATTCATCATGAGTCATGACGTTGAACATCATTTTCATGTTTGTCTATTTCTTCACAAGAAAACGAAGTTTTGAACGTTGAAGTGAGTCATTGATACAGCTTTTACAATATTTATGATTTGAATCAGCGCAATAGCACACAAAAAAAATCCAAAAGAAGTGGAACAAAATATTCATAAATTCACACATGACACGGACTAAAGTAGTAACCGGCTCAAGTATTACCAAAAACACATTAATGGACTAACATGAATTGTTGTTCAAAAAAAAAAGAAAAAAAAAAAGGACTAACATGAATAAGTGCTTCCACATTTAATAAATGATGATAACCGAAGGCCCATATCCATTAACAATCAGGTTTAGGCGGTCCATATAACTAACCAAAGGTAATCTAACCACTTTCTCAAAATTATATAGAACACGTGGAGCACGAGTAACGAAAAATACGTTAACGCCACCACACCATGTCGCGTACATAGCTGCCACATCACTGTTCATAACACGTGTCCCAATTTCATGAAACACAGACCCACAAAAAAACGGGTGCATTCTACTTTATCAGTGGTGCGACGTAGAAGATAACACTACCTTTCCAGTTTCAAAAGCTAATGATAATAATTTATCTCTAATTTAGGAAACAGTTGACAATTAGTCGAATCATGAAGGATTGTTTTGGAGTTTTATAGTAAGTGAGCGCACACGTAGAGATCGCCACGTCATCAGAAAAACCTGAAACGTGCAACCTCTCTCTTTCTCGCTCTCCGTTTCTCTCGGTTTCTGGATTCCCGGAAAGTTTCGTTATCGTTGAGTCTCCTTCGCCTTCTGGTCAACGATGAATATCTTTAGATTCGCCGGCGATATGACTCACTTGATCAGTATCTTAATCCTTCTTCTCAAAATCTACGCCACCAAATCCTGCGCTGGTAAGCTCTCTCTCCCTCTCTGAAAATGCGTTGTGTATATTTCGAAGAAGAGCTCTCTAGAAAACTATCTCTAGAAAACTATCTCCCTGTTTGTAATCGAAATGTAAATCTTATCTGAATCATATTATGATCTATTTCCATGCGAATCCAAGCTTCCTTAGTCTGCAGTATAGTGTTGAAATCCTCATCTTAGATTAGGTTTAATGGAAGAATGCGAAATAATGATTTACGGAGTGGAAAATGCTCATGACTTTGATTTTGTTGGTTAGGAATTTCTCTCAAGACTCAGGAGCTATACGCACTTGTGTTCTTGACTCGGTACTTGGATCTGTTCACGGATTACGTGTCTCTCTACAACAGCGTGATGAAGATCGTCTTCGTTGCTAGCTCTTTGGCTATCGTTTGGTGTATGCGTAGGCATCCACTTGTGCGGAGATCGTACGATAAGGACTTGGATACGTTTCGTCATCAGTACGTTGTGTTAGCATGTTTTGTGTTGGGGCTTCTTCTGCATGAGAGTTTCACATTCCAAGAGGTAGTGTCATATAAGTTTCTCAGGCTTGTGTGCTTTTAGTTTGTAGAGACGTGAAAAACAAATTATCTCTGTGAAGTATGTAGTATCAGGCATAGTTCAGTTGTTAAGTGGCATTGGAATGTTTTACCATACGGTAGTGTAGCATGGTCACATATGTTGGTGATGTTCATACTGATAAATTGTGTTCTTAACCACCATATGATGCATAGTGCCATTTCTTTCCATTTATACCATATTGCTTTTGTTATTTTCTTGGCTGTTGGTAGAATATATAGTCTTTTAGATAAACAAATTGATAAGAACTTTTTTTTTAGAACTGATTTGTCGTCTGTCTTTTATAGTTTTGTTTGAAACTGTCATAGTTGGTGCTAAAGCTTGTTTAAAATTTGTACTACATGTGCTACTTCTCTTATCTTGCTGCTAACTATGAGAAATTCCTTGAGTGACAAATTGATGCATCGTTAGAGATTTGCTTTCTTCCATCTTCTCTGTTATCCTTGCATGTGACAAAGTTTGCTTCCCATAAGGTGCACGCTGATTTATCTGATCAGCATCTCGCCATTACTTTTCTTGTCAAAATGTTTTTTGATTAACTTGTCAGACGAGACTATAGTATCTCTTTATCTGAAGTTCACCAATTTCATTTAGCCTTACCTCCATATATATTGGCCTATATGTTCCCCCTGGTAAAACTTTCATCTTTGCTACTACCTTCACTCTGAGTTGTATTCTGAAGTAGTATTGCAGCAATGTGGCTTGTGTGTGTGTGTTGATAGTCAGAATCGTTCTGCAATATGATAATCCTTTGAATTTGAAAGCGTTGCAGGTGTTCTGGGCCTTTTCTATATACTTAGAGGCAGTTGCTATTCTTCCCCAGTTGGTTCTGCTACAAAGAAGTGGGAATGTGGACAATTTGACTGGACAATATGTTCTCTTTCTTGGGTACGTAATTCTTTCTTGAGATATGTGTTTGCTTGCTTGATCTACTGACTTTAATGGGTTCAAATTTTGATACCCAATGTTGATATAGAATGAAAATACCTAGTTCAGCATAGCTGTATACTTGCTAAGTTGGTCAATGAGAAACATTCTTAAAATCAGTACTTGTATCTCCAAAGTCTATACAATCGTTTTCCTTTTAAGTTTGAGGCTGTGCTGAACTAGGTATTTTCTTTTATGTAAAGGAGAATAAACAGGTTTACCTTTACTATGCATCATGTTTTTTTCCCGTACGCAAAATCTGAGTGAGCAATGATTTTAATTTGCAGGGCGTATCGTGGATTATATATCATCAACTGGATCTATCGATATTTCACAGAAGATCATTTCACTAGATGGATCGGTAATCAGTGTCTCAACTCTCAACAAAGAATCATTGTTTTCCCCCTCATTGCTAGTGTTTGATATATTTGCAATTTTCTAGCTTGTGTATCCGGTCTTGTCCAAACTGCTCTCTATGCGGATTTCTTCTACTACTACTACTTGAGGTAAAGAAACCTCACCAGTCTGAAAATCCTCCAATCGTTTTATAGCCACTGATCATGCAACTGACTTTGATCCCTTTCTTCTCAATTTCAGCTGGAAAACCAACACCAAACTGAAGCTTCCGGCTTGAGCAGAACCAGTCGAAATTTTGTAAGAGTGACAAAGTTCAGGAATTTACAACGATAGAAAAACAAAAAGAGACATGGTTAGCATTTGGCTTCTCCCTTTGTTAAAAGTCTGACAAAGAGTTGATTAATGCAGAATTGTTGTTTCAGACGTGCTTTTAGCCTCTTACTGCACATTGTAACTTTTCCAAGTATGAATTGCACGTGGAAATTGAAATCAAAACTATTCATAAGTGTTGTTCAAAACTGTAGCACAGATTAGAATAGCAAATTACAACAAAAATGTATTTGAGAAAACTTAAAACTAGTCTTCTTGAGTATGTTTTACTTTCTTGGGTTTCTTCTTGTGATCCCGTGCCTTCTTGCTTCTTAGCTTGTCCATCTCTTCACCGTCAGAGACTTTATCTCTACTACGTTTCTCTTTCTTTGACTTCTTTTTCTTCACAGGAGCCTCCTCTGTTTCATCTTCATTCTCTTCCTCGTCACCTTCCTGCTCTATTGTCTCTTCTGTTTCAGCCTCAACCACTGTATTTGCGACAGCTATCTCTGCTTCGACCATAAGGAACTCCAATATATAACAATCATGCTAACATAGTAATACGGAAACATATCTAATAATGTCAACGGCCAAAAGAAAACTAACCTTCTCCACTGAAGCCTGAGTCGAAGACAAGACCTGTAAGATGCTGCTTCAAGAAAACCTGCAACAAAACAGTGTGATGAGTGATAATTTCTAATCATCACAAAACACATTACCCTAGATGTCAAAGAGCGTACCGCAGAGATAAGCTGGCGTGTGTTGACGTCATAAACACGCAAATACCGGTCTAACCCTGAACAATTCAGTAAAACAAAAACACAAATGAGACTGTCGAAACGCATATGGATTTTGAAGTTATGTGCAACACAAAGAATCTTTACCGCAAGAAGCTATCACTTGATGCTGTGGATGTCTAACAACAGATCTTATGCTTCCAGAACATTTTCCTAAAAAGTTTCCCAACAGCTTTCCTGCAACATATATGATTTGACTGATTACTTGTTTGATACAGAAACATTGTTTACGATACGTTGGTAGAGAGAATCAACGAACCTGTTCGTATATCAAAGGCAGCGAGGTCAGCAGAAGCATTCCCGACATAGACAGTATGACCATCTGGGTCTTCAGTGATTGCTGTAATAGCGGTCTCATGGAAATCAAAGGACAGGACTGGTCTACGTTGAGCAGAAACATCATAGAGACGAACCTGTCTCCATACAAAAAAACGTGAGTAACCTGTACAAAGCAATCACAATCTGTCAGGGAGGGCTTAACCTGGTGAGACTTGGTTCCTGTGACAAATTTACGGTGATCATCGTTGCTCATGAATGCAGCACAGGTGAACCAGGTTGGCGTGAAGATCCCAAGATTGTCTTTAGGAGGCTGCCCAAGCAAAGATTGGTTAGAAGAAACATTAACTGAAGGAAGGGGCTTTTGGTAGCAAAAGAAACTCACAGATTTTGCGCTCCAGATCTTAGTACATTGTTCAAGATCCCATATATTGACTTCAACACGTTTCCTGCATTACAAATCCATTCAGAAGGGTAACAACAAAACTGAGATATAACGAACTAAGTTCTTAACTACTTACCCTCCAAACAAGCCGAAGTTCTCGGTCCCGTCCACTTTCCCAAACAATAGTTCACCAGAACCACATGCTTTCCAAGTTTTAGGCGCAGCATCATCTGCAGAATCAGCAGGTGCGTCTGGAAACTGAACTGTTCTAAGGTTCACATCTCCCTTCTTCATGCATGTAAGCAACGTGCAGGATCTAAGTAACACCAAGTTTTGTTGAGAAACGTTTAATTGCTAACACAAAATTCATTGGTTAGAGAGGTTTAAGAAGCGGTTTCATACCTTTCTACGTGGTCCTCCTTTTGCTTTCTGAATAAGTGCAGGCCAGATATTTCATCATCTTCAGGTGAAGAACCATCATCACCAAATACAGAGTATGCAAAGTGAAGATCACCATTACAAGGGTTAAGAACCTCAACCTATAAAACGTACATAACTAGTTAGCTCGGCTATCCAGAGAAGAAACAAACTAAACATAGCTTTAAGAGTAACACTTACGTTGCCATCTTTTCTTGCCACAGCCAAAAGCTACAATTAAAAGAAGACAAAAAGTGATGAGCATTTCAAATAACATTAAAGCAGAGAGAGGGATTAAAAACTTTTTTGAAGTACCGGGTTGCTTGAACGGTCATCCATGGAAGCGGCGAGAACGCTTCTGGAAGCATTCATCTCACCCCATGTGTTGACTACAGTCGGAGTTCCTCTCTCTTTACCTCTAGCTTCAGTCACTGCAACATCGAATCTTTTTTTAAAAATAACTTCAATATAAAACAACCAAGAGCCTCAGCTGAAGAAAGAGGAGAGAAAGTGGGGGACCTTTGATTAAACCGAGAGAATCAAAGGTTAAAGCACGGATCGCAGGGCAACCGTAAGTCTCGTCGGAGATAACTCGAGGCATTTCTTCGCCGCCGTTATTTGCTTCCACAGAGACGCGCAACGGATGAGAAGACTAAACCTCTTTTAAACCCTACGATTCGCCTTTGGGGGATGGGATACCCAACATCATCTACCGGAGTCGGTTTTTTTGGGTTTAGTTAAACCGGGTCAAGTAGTCTGACCAATGTCTCTCTTATTTATTCAGAAGGTTTTTTTTTTTTTTATTCAGAAGGTTCATTACCACCAAAATGTTTTTAACAAGTCTCGTCAAGAATTTCTAGCCTTAACAAATTGTGAAAGAACAAAAGCAGTTTTCTCTCAAAATCTCATCACATTTCATTATTCGTTTTGTTTAGATTTTAAACTGTGTGGTCTATTTTGCGTTTCTACTATGGATCATGATTCACATACTAAAAGTCTAACAGTGTGTTAACATAACTAACGGAGGTAAATCTGTTGGTTAATAAAACGTATCTACCATTTTGATCGTCTATTAAGAGTGGACACATATATAAGAGTTTCTCAACAAAATTTACTCTTTTACAAGACTCGATTCATTCAGAAACCAAAGAAGCCAAGCTCGCTCGCTTTCTCCTTCTCAAAGGTCTCGAAATACTGATATATGATTGTCACAGCCAGTAAGATTCCAGTCCCTGACCCAATGGCTCCCATGAAATCTGCCAAAACAGTGAGTGCACCTATGCAAACTCCTCCAAAAGCGGCTGCCGTTGGGATATACCTATTCAGCTCTTTCTGCAAGTTAGATTCTCTGTGTCCCGGCATCACCATTTGTTGTTCCTAATCATTATATATATATATTTCAAACAAGTGAGTACAGGACAGTTTTAAAAACTATTTATCAATGGAGCTGGAGCTTAACAATACCTTGAGCTGCTTAGCTACATCTCTAGCAGAAGACCCGGAGACTTCAATCCACGTCTTTGAGAATAGGGCACAAGCGGTGAGCATGAATACAATATAGAACAGAGCATGGAATGGATGAGCTGCCATCTCAGCGAAGCTGTAACCATACAAAAGCAAATATTCAGAGAACTGGAAACTGCGTTATCTCTTTGTGTTGATGGGGACATACTAGTTGTGTACTTACCTTGCTGGAGCTGTGATTAAGTAAGCAAGGCCACTAACTGGTATAGACTGTCCACTGTACTCTGATTCTTTCCACTGTCCCAATAGGTTCACAAAGAAATTTCCACTGAACTTCCTGTAGAGTAGCTGTTTGACAAGGAGGAGATGCAACTCGTGTCAACTTTATGTTCTTAACTAAAGTCCTTTATGATGAAATAAAAGAAAGTACCTGAGAGATAAAGTAGAGGTTTGAGACGAGAGCAGACTGGAGAATGATTGGCATGTTGGAGGTGTAGAACAGCTTGATAGGGTAAGAACCCTGTTGGCCACGGGCACTCTTTGATCTCACGGGCAACACAACACGGAAACCTTGGAAGTAGATAACGATCAGGAAGATCAAGACTGTTGCAAGCAAGTTGGTAACATTCGGAAGGTTTTGCCTGTAGAAAGCTTGTCTGAGCGCAGCAACCTTATTGGATTTAGTTATCAACATATGGAACAGTGCGATCACAGCTCCTTCAAACTCAGCTCCACGACCAGTGTTGATTGTCGTAGGACTGAATGATTTCCAGATAATGCTTTCACTGTGTCACCACAACAGAAAAAGTTGAAAACTTTATGCATCTAAAAACAATCTCAAAGCTTTGAAAACATACCAGATATTGGTAGCTATGAAAAGAGAGATCCCAGAGCCAAGCCCATAACCCTTCTGAAGAAGCTCATCGAGGCAGATAACTATAATACCAGCAAAGAAAAGCTGGAGGATGATGAGAATAGAGTTGCCAACACCAAGCTGACCAACAGGACCGTACATTCCCGAAAGAACATAAGCAACAGCTTCACCAATAGCAATCAAAATCCCAAGAAGCTTCTGAGCACCATTCCTATACACACAAAAAAAAAAACCCACATGAGACAACAACTCAGAGCTGTCAAAAGTCATCACAAAACACACTTACAAGAGAGCACGATCCTCGCGGACATTGTTGTCAACCTCAATGATCTTGGAGCCAGCTAAGAGCTGCATAACGAGACCAGAGGTGACAATGGGAGTGATACCAAGCTCCATGACGGTACCACGGTTGGAAGCGAGAATGACACGCATCCAATACAAGGGATCAGCGCCAGTGGTGGCGTGGATTCCGTAGAGAGGGAGCTGGCTGCAGACGAGGAAGATGAAGAGGGAGATGACTGTGTAGATTACTTTCTCTCTGAATGGGATCTTCCTGTCTGCACTCTGCACCTCTGGGAGAAATGGCAAGAATGGCCTCACCAAATGCAATACCCTAAATCCTCCTCCCATTTTTATTGGGGTTTAGGTCAAAGTTATCTGCAATTCACATAGCCAAATCAATCAGCAAGAACACTAATAGCTACTTGTATATTGCAATTCCACGAAAATTTGAAAATAAAATTATAAAATACAAAATAACATTCGATTTTAGCCAATAAATCAGATCTACTAAAAAGTTTCATGAGAATCTCAGATCTATATTACCGAAATTTTGAAAAATCTTTGTCTACCGCATTCGAATTAGATCCGGACTAATCTAGATACAGATTCAAGAACATCGGAGACGATTTGGGATTATTATTAATCTATATACTTTGTGAAGATCTAGGAAGCTTTACCTCTGCGAGTTTGAGAGGGAGTGCTGCGAAGAAGAAGAAACGTGTCCCAAGATTTTTCCGGTCGAACCTATTTTAAAACAAGAAGATAATTACATGTCATCTAACCAATTATAATGGAACACGTGGCAGATACATTCATTTGGCCAAGCGATAACGACTTGATTAATAAAAAACTCTTATCATTAATAATAGTGTTAGTGGGTTAAGCTCAACCACTTGGGTTTGTGTAGATCAATTTGTTGCAATTGGGTCCATTGGTTGATTATTTTGATCGAGTCAAACTAATTATTCTATCTAAAAAAACTGTGTGTGGATTTGATTATTTCGTCAATGACCATTTTTATTGTTTTTGCTTTTGCTTCCCTCTGTTTTTGAATTCTATTTTGTATTCATGCTCTCTTCTCTTTCAAACATTTTTTAGTTTTCAACTTCTACCACCACTTGTAATTTGTGATTAAAATTGTATTCCAAACAAAGAAATACATTGATTTCTTTTGATATAAATATATCACTAGATTATTCTCTCCTGAATTTTTTTTATTTAACATCCCTCTCCTGAAACTTTATAAATATGACTAAAATCCCTTTTAATCTTTATATTTGTTGTACTCACCAACTTGACCCGACAAAAATTCAGTATCGTTGTAAATGATGTTTACTCATACTATTTACACATCAATGCACACATACAATCAAGTGATTAACTACTCAAACCACATACGTTTTCATTTTACTATATTTTTTGTTATCTTGAATTTTATTAAAAAAATATAAGATACATGAAAATGTCCGAAAACAGAAAAGAAACTATATATTAAGACCCCATAAATATCCAAAAACAAAAGAGTTTAAAGGCAATCAAACAGTGATTCAGCTGCTTAACCACATGTTGATGCTGAACGAGAGAACGACACATGCATAGCCAAAACGATACATCTACACTGACAAGAAATACGTCATCAGAAAGACCTAACGCCGCTCCACCAGAACACACCAGAACATGTAGTTTAAATATGTATACTAATGGAACATAGGTGTATTTGTTAATTGATATTTTTTTATATTTTGATGTTAAAATTGCAGTAAAACATGGTTTTAGTGCAATTTTATTGCTATTTATGTATTTTGTTTATATATTATATGTTTACATTTTCTATTGTAAATTTTGTTATTTAAATATATAATATATTTTTTATTTGAATTTTTTTACCATTCAAAACTGTGATAAACTATATGTTTAGTTTGATATGTATTCCTCCCTCATAATTTCCTTGATCTATACTTATTCCATTTGATATTCATGACATGTTTGATCTGCAACTTTTAAATTGTTTTTGTCTTTCCAAAATTAAAACTGCATTTGAGTAGGAGAGTGAAACATATATGTGTGAGTTAAGACAGCCGATCTAGTGAGATAGATTGACCGATAAGAGAGTCTGATAACACATGCATATGATCTTATAATCTAGTTCATTTTATGTAAAATATATGTATACAAGTTCGTTCCACGTGAATTAGTGATGATAAAGAAATATAATAAATGAAAAAGTACAATGAAATTAAGGATCAGTTCAAGTTTCACCTAAGATAAATTAGTTGATGTAGTTAGCTATTTGATCTAAGAGAAATCACCTCATGACTATAGATATTAAGATGAATTTGATACCTATGGGTCTTAACGGACTTGATGTAAAATATTGAATCTGTTGAAATAAATGAACCTATACAAGGTTAGCCATTTGATACCATTTAGTTGACCGGCCATCTACAAAATAAACGGTATTCTTTTATTTTTCGTTGTAAATGAAATAAAATAATGGCGTTTTCTTTATTTTTTTTTGTTGATGTGTCTTCTCTTCTCAATATTTGTTCCGAAACAAACAAAATGAGGGTACTTCTACGACAAAACGATTTAACTTATATTTTGACATCATATAATTTTGATAGTATTTTAATTAATTTATCACTACTAAAGTAAATTCAGTGTAATTTATTGAATATATTTTGGTAAAATCTTTTGTTAATTCATAAACTTTTTAATATTGCAACTAATCCCTTATATACTAAATCACAAGTCAGTTTACCAATCAAATTTTAACACATCATAAATATTTACAAAATTAAAAAATCAATTGAAAAGATAATTAATAGTTAAAAGAAACAAAAACATAACCATCTAACGGTTTGTACATATTCCCACAAACCCACGTTCTTTCTTTTGTCAATGTATATTTATGAGATCTAGAAGCAAACACCTGAAAAATTCTCAGTCGATCAAAGCAGAATAAAAAGACCACTTGAGTTTAGATCCTAGGTAAACCATGCCAGTTTAGCACTATATAGCTTCATAAGAACCACTTTAGAGTATGGTTGGAGTTTCTATCAGTACAAAGAGTATTGGAAAAGAAAAAGACAGAAAAAGATAGAAAGCAAACAAGATGGAATCAGAAGTAAGGCTCTGGATAAAAGGTACATACACTTCCACCATGTTTAATTTTTGCATTGGATTTGTCATATTATTTTTGTTTGTAGCTAGATGGAGAATGAATGAATTACAAGTGTAATAAGTATTATCATAAGTTGCAGATGATCAATTTATGAAAAGTTTTAAAAGAAAAGACATCAAGATGTTAAATAGAAAGTAAGCTTCAAAATAATATTTATATTCAACAAGATAAATAAGATCAAATCAATTTTTTTAAACCAAATCTATTTATCTTTATATGTTTATGGTTAATTAATTATATGTGTTAATATCTTTATGTATATGCATCTCTTGGTAAATCAAGGTTATATTATATACTGTCATGTTGAGTTATATATGATAAATTTGGCTTTGAAAAATTGGTTTTATTAATAAGCAAAATTATTCTCATGTTTTACCATAAAAAGAAAAACTATTCCCATGCATAGCATGGGATTAATACTAGTCTATATTATACTAGTTTACTCACTCCCAGCGCGCCAGGTCAGTTTTTTTCAATGGTTCCGCATGTTGTTTTTATTATAAATTTTATAAACGCTGTCTTTTAACAACTAAAGACGATTTGGCTAAGTGGCATTAGCCGGGTAGGGGTCCGATTCCGCGAGTATAGAGTTCGAATCCCCTAGATTTTTTTTGATGGGCTTTTATATACAATCCCGGAGTTTACTCACTCTATCCACCTCAGAAAAATTATGGGACCCACAAAATTAATTTTCTCTAATTTTTTAAACCACAAAATTAGTATTCTCTATTTTTTTAATCACTCGGCCAGAAAGTTCGAACTTCCTCCTCTCCATCTCCCATCGGTCCAGTTCCGGCGTCATAGCAGATTAAGCCTCTCCTCGCATCGAGCGCCACCTGTGTGATTCTCCGATCCTTCCCCGTTCTGGAAGGAGTTCACTCTCTGGCCTTCTCATTTATCATTCCCATAGATCTGTCTTCTTCCGCTCTCTTTTATGGCTGAGTCTCCAATCTGGCTTTGTAACTGAGCCTGGGAGCTTAAACCCTGACTCGGATCTATCCTTCAATAGCTGAGTCGAGATCGACATTTTGACACCGTTTGAGTCAGTCAGAGAGGCGAACGGGTTCGACGGTTTCGGTTTCTGGAGACCTTCTCACAATTATAAATCCCTAGGAGTCTCTCAGGTTTCTCTTTTAATTAAGCTTTTGTACTAAAGGTTAGGGCTTTTTCCTAATGTTAATAGCCTTGCTTGGCAATGCTCTTGTCTGAACACGGAAAGAAGATATCCTACACAAACTATATAATTCTCTTTAACTGATTTACTTTAACTGATGTTTGATGATATATAGTTCATGTCTTAAAACACATGATGATAAAGATAATACTTGATTTATCTTTCATGTTTAGCAATAATGATGATGAGTATCACATTCTGTAATAGTAAGATTCAAGGTTTCGGATTTTGGTGGTAGGAAAATGTGGAAGGTGATATCATTAGACTCAAGGATCAGGCTGCTGAGCTACAAAACTTTCTGATCTTGAAAGAACGAGAGACGCTTGAGGTGGTTAAGAAGCTTGACGCGACTAAAGCCACAATTAAAGAGCTTATCAATAAGCAGCAGAAGAAGAATGATGAGGAGGAGACGTTGATAGAAGAAGTTGACGGTTGTATCAAGCCAGCGGGTGTTGTACCAAAAGATATAAGCAAGGCAAATATGAACATGTGCAAGAAAACTGTAGATCTTGCGGGTAAACGTGGGTCTGTTGAGGTCTTGAATAGCCAGCTGCAAGCAGAAAATACTGCACTTGAGAAGACCTGCGAGAGACTTACGCAAAAAGAGAGACTATGGTTTGCTAAGAATGGTGTAACCAGCGAAAAAGGTGTGTTGAACTCCGAATATAATACTTTGCATACATACTACTTAATAACATCATCTAACACACTGATAAGTATCAAAGGGCTTATATTCGAAAGAAGAAGAGTGGAGGGAACGGGAAGACTCTAAACGAAGTGGAGGGTTCGAAGTAAATGAAGTTTTAAACGCACGAGCAAACACTTGGTGTGAGACAGAGGGTTTGCCGTTATAGCCGTTAGAGTCTTTAAATACATTTGTTGATTCAGTTTGTGAGTTTTCATGCTTGATTGTTGTATGACCTTAGACGTGATGAGTCTGAGCTCAAGATCGTGATGAGATCTTGAGATTGAGCATTTAGATTTGTAATTGAGAGATACAATTCAAATCTGTACTTCTTTGATTCGTTCAATACAATCGTTGAAGAGTTTTACAAGTTTGAGATATCGAAAACCTATCATTGGTGCGGTGAAAAGTTCGAATCAATGCGAAGACGATGTCGACGTGCGGTTCTCTGGTGCAATCGCGAGGGTCCGGCGTGAGTGAGGATCGCGAAAGAAGACAAAAGGGAAATTGGAGTTTCTCATGGGAGCTTATACGCAGTTGAAGGATGCTAACGATGTGACTAATGAATCACTGAGTTCGTTGAAGCAAGACGTTTCGCAACTAATGGTGTCTATTAACGCGTTGGCGAAGGCGATCGGAAAACAACCGATTCAGCAACCGTTGGATCAATCGGAGTCGCCTCAGTCATTTCCGCAGGTACGATCTGATAGCTGGGAACATAATCGGGATCTTGAGCTAGGTTGTCGATCTAATGATTTGAATCTAGCGAATAGAGATAGTAAGTTGCGGAAAGTTGAGATGCCTTTGTTAGACGGTTCGCGTACGTATGAGTGGTTGGTGGATGTTGAACATTTTTTCACGATTGGGAGGTATAATGATGCGGCGAAGATGGATTTACTTCCGTTGTGTGTACAAGGACCTATGAAAAAGTGGTTTGGTTGGGTGATTAAGAGAGATGGTTTCAAAGACTGTAATGACTTTAAGGAAAGGCTAGTTTTACGCTTTAATGAGTCCATTGATGATGAGCCGGAGACTAGATTGTTTGCTTTGCGTCAGACTAGTACTGTGGCGGCTTATATTTCAGAGTTTGAAGACCTTTCTTCTCAGGTGACTAATTTAGAAGATCATCATTTGGAGCGAATATTTTATAATGGATTATCACCAGAGATGAAGGAAGTGATTAGGATGAAGGATCCAAAAGGTCTTCAGAACTATATTGCTGCAGTGTTACGGATGGAGTCTAGTGTTTTTTGTAAAGTGGTGGGAGGAGCCTCTGCTACAACATCTACCAATTAAAAAAAATGGCCTAAGCAGAGTGAATCTCAACAATACAAAGCACCTGAAACTAATGATAAACAAAAAGGCGTGTTAGTGGAAGGGAAGCAGAGAGAGACTATTTCAGGGTTTAAGGGCTCAGTGAGACCTAGACAGAAGTACTCTGATGCGGAACTTGACAATATGAGACGTGAAGGTGTTTGCTTCAAATGTGGAGCTAAGTGGTCTAGAGCTCATGCTGCGGTTTGTGCAAACAGAGAAATAAGAATCATGGCAGTGATGAATGGATTAGATTTGGAGGTTGTGGATGATCCTGAGGAAGAGATATTGTGGACATGCAGTGTGAGTAAGCCTGAATTGAAGACGCTATCGTACAATGATTTTATGGGGATTAGTTCTCCGAAGACAACAAATCTACTTGGTACGATAGGCAACTGTGAGATGATATTCTTGCTCGATTCTGGAGCATCTTATAACTTCATTTCCCCTGAAATTGTGAATAGGCTGCATTTGAAAGTTTATGCTGATAGCAGCCTAGATGTATTATTGGGTAATGGAGTTATTGTCAAGGGTTTGGGCGTTTGTCGTTCAGTCTCTTTTCAACTGAACTCTACTAAGCCTAGATGTATTATTGGGTAATGGAGTTATTGTCAAGGGTTTGGGCGTTTGTCGTTCAGTCTCTTTTCAACTCAACTCTACTACCTTTATTACAGACTTCATCTCACTTGAGTTGGGATCAGTGGACGTTGTATTGGGCATACAGTGGTTTGAAACTCTTGGCAAATGTGAGGTGGACTGGAAGGAACATGAGCTCTCATTTGTCTACGAAGGAAAACGAGTTACCTTGTGGGGGGGACCATAATTTACATGGTGCTCTTTCCGTATTCAAGTCACCACCACCCTTCTTTACTCCTAGCTACGAAGGAAGAGAAGTGCTTTGTGCTAGTAGTGAGGCCTCGTCTGTTGTACCAGATATTCATGTTGCTGTGTCTCGTGTGCTTGAGGAGTTTGCTGTGATCTTCGATCTTCCTAGGCAGCTACCTTCTTTCCGTGGCATTGAGCACTCAATAGAGTTACTTCATGGGGTTTCAACGGTGTCTGTTAGACCGTAGAGATACCCTCACACAACGAAGCTAGTCATGGAAAAAATGGTTAATGAGATGCTTGAAGCGGGCATCATCCGTCCAAGTAATAGTCCATTTTCAAGTCCAGTCCTTCTGGTCAAGAAAAAAGATGGTAGCTTCCGTTTTTGTGTGGATTACAGAGCATTGAACAAAGTCACTGTGCCTAACAAGTTTCCTATTCCGGTAATTGATCAATTGCTTGATGAGCTACATGGTGCGGTGGTGTTTTCGAAGCTGGATTTGAGGTCGGGATACCATCAAATTCGAATGGAGGAGAAGGATATCTAGAAGACATCATTTCGAACTATAGAAGAGCACTATGAATTTTTGGTGATGCCCTTCGGATTGACTAATGCACCTGCAACATTTCAAGCCTTGATGAACCGCTTGTTCAAACCGTTCTTGAGAAAGTTCGTCTTGGTTTTCTTTGATGATATCTTGGTGTTTAGTCGTTCCTTGGAGTTACATGTGGAGCATTTGAAGGCAGTTTTGAAGGTGTTTCAAGAAAACTCTTTGTTGGCTAATCGAAAAAGTGTGTGTTTGGTATGAAACAAGTGGAATACTTAGGTCATATCATCTCTGGGATGGGTGTAGCAACTGAGTCAACAAAAACAGAGGCAATGAAAGTATGGTCGGTTCCTAAGACGGTTAAACAACTTCGTGGGTTCCTTGGCCTTACTGGTTATTACAGGAGGTTTGTACGTGGATATGGAGTCTTGGCAAAGCCTTTGAAAACGTTGTTACAGAAAGATAAGTTTGAGTGCTCTAGTGAAGCTCCAGTTATGGCCTTAACTTATTTTGACAAGAAGTTTATTGTGGAGTCAGATGCGTCTTGTTTTGGTCTTGGAGCTGTGTTGATGCAAGATAGGAATCCGATTGCTTTCTTTAGTCATGCGTTGACTGATAGAGAACAACTCAAGCCGGCGTATGAGAGGGAGTTAATGGCTGTGGTTATGGCAGTTCAGAAGTGTAAACATTATTTGTTCGGACGTACATTCATTGTTCATACAGATCAGAGAAGCTTGAAGTATTTGTTGGAGCAAAAAGAGGTTAATATGGAGTATCAAAAGTGGCTTACTAAATTGTTGGGGTATGACTTTGAGATCTTTTACAAGCCGGGTTGTGAAAATAAGGCTGTTGATGGACTGTTAAGGTGTATGGAGAAGGCTGTGGGATCTTCAAGTGTGATGTTATTGGCTCTCAGAGTACCTATGGTGTTGCAGCTACAAGACTTGTACAAAGAAATTGATAATGATGAGGAGTTGCAGAAGCTTAAGTCACGCATCTTGGAGGGGTTGTTGGCTAACTCTAACTATCAGATTTTGGATGTGAGAGTGTGGTATAAACGACGTTTGATGATACCAAAGACATCGCAGTTTATCACCATTATTCTTAAAGAGTTTCATGATAGTAAGATCGGTGGGCATTCAGGGGTTTTGAAGACGGTTAAGAGGATTCAGCAACAGTTTTATTGGGAAGGCATGTTAAAAACGGTGCAAGGTTATGTGTCTAAATGTGCGGTGTGTCAAACTCACAAGTATTCTACTTTGTCGCCTGCTGGTTTGCTACAACCACTGCCTATTCCAGAGAAGATTTAGGAAGACATTTCATTGGATTTTGTTGAAAGGTTTGCCAACGTCTCAAGGGTTTAATGTGATATTGGTTGTGGTTGATAGGTTAAGCAAATATGATCACTTCATTGGCTTGAAACATCCATTCTCAACAATGGATGTGGCACTAAATTTGTGTCAGAGGTTGTGCGTTTGCATGGTTATCCAAGGAGCATTGTGTCTGATCGAGATCGCATCTTTCTGAGTGCATTTTGGACTGATACTTTTAAGCTTGCAGGAACGAAATTGAAGTTTAGTACAGCCTTTCATCCTCAGACTGATGGTCAAACGGAGGTGCTGAATCGGTGTTTGGAGACTTACTTGAGGTGCTTTGCTTCTTCACATCCGAGAATTGGCACAAGTTTTTGGCTTGGACTGAGTTGTGGTATAATACTTCATTTCATACCTCACTCAAAGCATCTCATTTCTCTGTGGTTTATGGACGTGAACCGCCAACGTTGGTTTGGTTTGAGGAAGGTTCCACTAAGAACTTTGAGTTGGAGTCGGCATTGAGGGAAAGAGATGCTATGTTGGAGCAGATATGTTTGAATCTGTTGAGAGCTCAGGAGTTAATGAAGAAGAATGCTGATGTTCACAGGCGGGATGTTGAATTCAAAGTTGGTGATTCGGTTTTTCTCAAGCTCAAACCGTATCGCCAACAATCAGTAGCGAGACGTGTGTGTCAGAAGCTTACTGCAAAGTTTTTTGGTCCGTTTACTGTGCTGGCAAGGATTGGCTCAGCGGCTTATCGGTTGCAGTTACCAAATTCGTCTAAGATACATCCAGTGTTTCACGTGTCTCAATTGAAGTTGGCTTTGGGAGATTGTGCTGTCCTGAATCCTTTGCCATTGGAGTTGTTGGAGGAGAGAGATCAGCTGATCGTTCCAGAAGATGTGGTAGCCAAACGTTATGATGTTGAAGGTCGTTTGGAGTTGTTGGTGCAGTGGAAGAACTGTCCTGCGCATGAGAATTCGTGGTTGCTTTATGAAGAATTTGTGCAGCAGTTCCCTTTCTTCAAGCTTGAGGACAAGCTGGATTTTAAAGGGGGGAGTATTGATAAGTATCAAAGGGCTTATATTCGAAAGAAGAAGAGTGGAGAGAACGGGAAGACTCTAAACGAAGTGGAGGGTTCGAAGTAAATGAAGTTTTAAACGCGCGAGCAAACACTTGGCGTGAGACAGAGGGTTTGCCGTTATAGCCGTTAGAGTCTTTAAATACATTTGTTGATTCAGTTTGTGAGTTTTCATGCTTGATTGTTGTATGACCTTAGACGTGATGAGTCTGAGCTCAAAATCGTGATGAGATATTGAGATTGAGCATTTAGATTTGTAATTGAGAGATACAATTCAAATCTGTACTTCTTTCATTCGTTCAATACAATCGTTGAAGAGTTTTACAAGTTTGAGATATCGAAAACCTATCACACACACTCGGCATTCTCCATGTAACATGTAACTGAACTCCACACTGGCCACCAAATTCTATTTTCACACCACTATTCATAAAGTGTTCACGAGCAGGTCAGTCGCAAGTCTCACACAAAATCAGATAACCAACCATTTACCCTCAATTTTCTTATACAAGCTTACATGTTCCCTTCTGCGCTCCCCTAATGTCTTTACTAGAGTTCATATTAATATATGTGTTTGCTAATCTATGTTAAACATATATTTTACACGCAGCTTGGGAGTTGCAACAACATAGGTTTTCCAACAGGTTGAGACCATGAGAGGGATTAATAAGAAAGAAATTTTGTCAACTGGAGACCTTCACACGTATCTCTCAACTCAGATGACAATGTTACCGTAACTATTTCTTCCTAATTTGTGAATACTATATGACTTAAAAGAATGCCTAACCAGTAATAACTTTTATCTCTCTATAAAGACTCGGAAAGCTGTGATTTCTGTATAAAGCTCAGATCTTCGGTGTCCTCCAGCAAAATGGATGGCTTCTCTTGCACCGGTCACAGTGGAAGGTAGGAAGAATCTGGACTTTACTCTGATGCAATATATGTGTTTCATCAAACATAATAGCAGTATCAAAATTCTATTCTGAATTTGGTGTCCCAATCATGCTGCCGTATCACTATTTTACACTATACGTCTCTGCCTTTAAGCCATGACTAAACAGAAACTCTCGCCATCATAGGTAACATGTATCTGAACTCCACAGTCCACACCGGGCGACCCAATTGTACTTTTGACCAGTCTATTGCTGCTATCGAAGCTTTTAGCCCTAGGTTTGTATCATGTCTAACGTTAAAATACCTGAACAACAAGTATAGGCATAGTGCTTTGGGAGCATCAAGGGGGATTACGTGTTTACATGATCATTTCGACCACAGTATCATTCATTCACTTGGACGTGAAAGCTGCGAACATATTGTTAGATGAACAAGTTGATGCTGTGGTTAGAAATTTTGGGCTTGCAAAGCTAATGAATTATAACTACTCTTATGTGATAATTAATGTATGCGGTATAATTGGCCATAGTGCCCCTGAGTACTTTTTGACAGGGAAATCTTATGTAAAAACTGATGTTTTTAGCCTTTTACCTTTGTGGTGATTCGAGTTTTGAGCATTATTAATAAAGTTTTAAAAAACTCACACTTTATTAATGAAATTGCATGGAGAAACAAAACAATTTTCTACCGACAGCTAGAAACAAGAAAGACATCAGCGGTGGTCTACGGCTTTATCGGAAACATGCATAAGCTTTAAGTTCTCATTGTGCAGCCTCCTAAACTAAGCTCCTGATTATACCACGAACTAAGCTCACAAAATAACGCAACATAAAATTTTAACTCAGATATCCAGCTAAAACAAAACACAATTCACATCTACAAACAAGATTTAATAACATCCTCATTGTCATCTAATTCTGGAAACTAAATGAAAATATAATACAAAAAGAATTGTGAAACTGCAATCTTTTTCAATATTGTGCCAGAAATTTAAAACCCATCAATATTGTGTACACATTGAGATAGAACAACATTGAGATAGAGCAACGATTACGGCGACCACCCCACGCTACGCTTGGGCGGGGATTCAGCCCCTAGTCTTATATAATAACAGAGTTTTTCTTTTCTTTAGAGCAAAAGTTGACACATTTCATACTCTCATTTGTTGATATTTGTCAAAATTCAACTAGTCAACTTTTTGTAAAGACTTTATGATATATGTTTTCAGTTATCATAAAGTCTTTCTATTCCGTTCGTAATCTTAGGATTATGTATTTGAGAACTTATATAAGCCTTAAAGACTTAGTTCATAGGCTCTGTCTTAAGTCATTGGTGAGTTTTCCCAACCAACAAGTCGAAAACCAAAGTCAATGTTTGGTTGTTTTCCATTTAACAAGCTAAACATCGACATATAGTCATTGTCTTAATACTTTGTCTAGCTTGTGGTGAAGTAAGGAGTCTGTTTTTATTCATATTAACTCTTTTCAGCCTTTGGTCATTCTCTGTCCAGCGAGTTTTAAGCCTTGTGGTTATTGTAAATATTTGAATTTTTTGGTTCATAGTCTCTGTTTTAAGCCGTTTGGTCGTGTTTACCGTACAACAACTTAAACAAACATAAGTCTTTTTGTAAGACTTTTCTAAGCACGTGTAGGAGTGTTCTCCAGATTCAGTCTTTGTCTGAAGACTCTTCATAAAGTCACAGGTAGTAGCATTTTCCAGGTTGAGTCTTTGTCTAAAAACCCTTTATAAAGCCGTGGGTACTAGTATTGTCAAGATTCAGTCTTTGTTGAAAGACTTTTCATAAAGCCATGGGTGGGTAGAATAGTCAGGATTCAGTCTTTTTCTAAAGACATTTCATAAAGCCGTGGGTAGTAAAGCAATGAATCCGTCTTTAATTCACAGTCTCTGTCTAAAGAATTTTCATAAGCCGTGGGTAGATATTGTCTTAACTCTGAAGCCTCTTCATAACCCGTTTTCACATAACTCTTTGTCTTAAGACTAATCATAAGCCCTGTGTAGTAAGCAACTCAAAGTCTTTTGTGTAGAATCTTTTCATAAGCCGTGGGTGGATATTGTCTACAGACTCTTCATCAGACGTTTTCAAGATAGACTTTTCATAAGCCGTGTGTAGCAAGAAACTCAAAGTCTTTGTCTAAATTTTCTATTTCATAAACCATTTCCAGCTCTTGCTCTTTGTTTAAAGACTTTATAAACCGTGAGGGTAACTCAAAGTCTTTGTCTAAATACTTTGCGGTGTACCGTTTGTCTTGTCGTTTTATCCATCCAATATACACATTCATTGTCTTTGGCTGTTGACTTCCTTATAAGCTGTGTTTGTTGTTTTATTCGTACAAGCATTCATAGTCTTTGTTTGTCTAAAGACGTTCATGGGTCGTTTGATCCATCCAAAGTTTCAGTCTTTCGTCTAAAAACTTTATTGCAAGCCGGGTTACAATCACAGTCTTTGTCTAAAGACTTTTTCTTAGGACGATTGTTGTTATTTTTGTAAGCCATGGGTTAGTAAAGTATCCATGCTTCCATCCTTTGCTTAGACATGCACCACCAAGCAATAGGTGTGACAATGTATCCAAAGGATCTTTGTCTATAGACTTTTCAAAGCTGTGTGTGTATCTATTTTTGATTCTCATAAAGACTTTTTATATTCAGTTCATAAGTCTTAGGTAATAGTATTGAGAACTTTTTCTAAGCCTCAGGTAGTAAACTAAGGAATCAAGACTTGGTTTGAGCTGTTAGTCATTTCCCAACTCAATTTCGGTTCATAATCCATGTTTTAATACTTAGTTTAAGCCGTTGGTCGTTTTTTCATCCAACAATGCCAAAAACCAACTCAATTTTTTGGCTCATACTCGCTGTCTTAAGACTGCCGTTGGTTGTTTTCCATCCAACAAACTGACATGTAGTCTGTGTCTAAATACTTTTGTCTAGGATTGTGGTGAAGTGAGGAGTCTGTTTTTGTTTCATATTAACTCTTGTTAGCCGTTGGTCGTTCTCTGAAGCCTTTTGGTTATTGTAAAGATTTGGATTTTGGTTCATAGTCTCTGTTTTAAGTCGTTGGTCATGTTCACCTTACAACAATTTGAGAACCATCGTCTTTGTGTAAGACTTTTCTAAGCCGGGGGTAGTTTTCTCCATCCAACAAGTAAACAGGTGGTCGTTTTTTTCCAACCACTGTTACTCGTTTTTCACATCCAATAAACTTAGAAGTTTAAAGGGTCTCATCTTTTGCTTAGACAAACATTCGTAGTCTTTGTATGTTTAGAGACTCTTTTTTTTCGGTAAGTCGTGGGTTGTTTGTACCCATCCAACGTTTCTTAGCCTCTGTCTAAAAGACTTTTTAGTAAGCCGTGGGTCATTTCATCCATACAACGTTTCATAGTCTTCTGTCTAAAAGACTTTTTGGTAAGCTGTGGGTTATTTGTATCCATCCAACGTTTCATAGCCTTTGTCTAAACTTTTATTGCAAGCCGTGGGTACAATCACAGTCTCTGACTTTTCTTAAGCCGTTTGTTGTTACAATCATAGTAAAGTATGTATGTCATACCTTACAACCTTTGCGTAGACATGCACTACCAACTAATAGTTGCGACAATGTCACCATACAACTCAACAACATAGTCTTTGTGTAAGACTTTTCTAAACTGAGGGTAGTTTTTTCCATCCAACTAGTAAACAAGTTTTCTTAAAACCTCTTTAAACCAGTTGTCAATTTTTTTCCATCCACCGTTAGTCGTTTTTCACATCCAATAAACTTGGAAGTTAAAGGGTTCATAGTTTTCGTATAGAAGACCTTTTATAAGCTGTTGGTTCCTTAAGACATTTACGGAGGTTTCAATATTTTTACATCCAACAAGTCCAAAACCAATTCATACGGTTTATCTATAAACTCTTCATAAGGTTTTCGTAACATTGGGTTGTCTAGATTCAGTCTTTCTCGAAAGACTTTGCATAAGCCGTTGGTAGTATTGTTGTCTGAAGACTCTTGATAATGCTTAACTCAAGAGTTCTTAAGACTTCAGACTTTTCATAAGTCGTATGTAGCAAGCAAGTCAAAGTCTTTCTCTAAAAACGTTTAATAAGCCGTGGGTTGATATTGTACCGTTAAAACTCATAGTCTTTATAAGCCATGGGTAACTCATAGTCTTTGTCTAAAGTCTTTATGGTGTACCGTTAGTTGTTTAATCCATCCAAGCATTCATAATCTTTGTGTGTCTAAAGACCTTTGCTTTGTAAGTCGTGGGTTGTTTGTCCATCCAACGTTTCCTAGTCTTTTTGCCTAAATACCTTTTGCAAGCCACGGGACATTGATCTATCCAAGGTATCATAGTCTTTTTCTAAAGAACTTATGGTGTACCGTTTGTTGTTTTATCCATCCAAACATTCATAGTCTTTGTGTGTATAAGTACTTTTTCTTTCTAAGTCGTGGGTCGTTTGATCCATCCAACATTTCCTTGTCTTTTCTGTCTTAAGACTTCTTTCAAACCACGAGATATTTGATCCGTCCAACGTTTCATAGTCTCTGTCTTTTTAGTAAGCCGTGGTCGTGTTTGATCCATCCAACGTCTCATAGCTTCTGTCTAAAAGACTTTTTAGTAAGCTGTGGTCGTGTTTGATCCATCCAACGTTTTACAGTCTCTGTCTAAAAGACCTTTTAGTAAGCCGTGTGTCATTTAGTTTCATAGCATTTTTCAAAAAAGTTATTGCAAGCCGTGGGTACAATGATAGTCTATGTCTAAAGACTTTTCTCGTACTTTCCATCCTTTGCTTAGACAAGCACTACCATACCAACCAATAGTTGTTGGGGCAATGGTTTTAAAGACTTTATAAGCCATGGGTAAATCAAAGCCTTTGTCTTGAGACTTTATAAGCCGTGGGTCTCTTTATCTTAAGACTTTTACCCCTGTTCGTTTCATCATCACGGCTTTCAGCGTCAGTGTCCACAAATTAAACCTTTTATCATGCAACATACAAGACCGGTAAAGCACCATTAACTTCTTTTCCAGTCGCTGCGGCAGCTGACCACAAACAAAACGGACGCGGAAAATTTCAGCGTCACTGGCGTCTGTTTTTTTACGTCTCCAACGATCATTCGGCGTCTGCAACAACTTTTGATACTGTAGTTTTTGCCTCTGTTTCTGCACTTTTTTTAACGCAGCCGCTGAAAGCAGCGAGGATGAAACGAACAGGGGTAAGCCAAGGATAACTTAAGTCTTTGTCTTAAAACTTTATAAGCATGGGTAACTCAAATCTTTGTCTAATGACTTTATAAGCCGTGGGTAACTAAAGTTTTTGTCTAATGACTTTATAAGCCGTGGGTAACTAAAGTTTTTGTCTTATGACTTTATAAGCCGTGGGTAACTAAAGTCTTTGTCTTATGACTTTATAAGCCATCCATCCAAGGTTTCATTTGATCCATCCAACATTTCCTTGTCTTTTTTTTTTGTCTTAAGACTTTTTTCAAACCACGAGATATTTGATCCGTCCAACGTTTCATAGGCTGTCTTTTTAGTAAGCCGTGGTCGTGTTGGATCCATCCAACGTTTCATAGTCTCTGTCTAAAAGACTTTTTAGTAAGCCGTGGCTCATTTAATATATCCAACGTTTCATAGTCTCTGTCTAAAAGACTTTTAAGTAAGTTGTGGGTCGTTTGATACATCCAACATTTCATAGCCTTTGTCAAAAAAAAAATTGCAAGCCGAGGGTACAATGACAGTCTCTGTCTAAAGAATTTTCTCGTACTTTCCATCCTTTGCTTAGACATGCACTACCATACCAACCAATAGTTTTTGGGGCAATGGTTTCAAAGACTTTATAAGCCATGGGTAACTCAAAGCCTTTGTCTTAAGACTTTATAAGCCGTGGGTCTCTTTATATTAAGACTTTATAAGCCATGGGTAACTCAAGTCTTTGTCTTAAGACTAAGACTCTATAAGCCGTGGGTCTCTTTATCTTAAGACTTTATAAGCATGGGTAACTCAAGTCTTTGTCTTATGACTATATAAGCCGTGGGTATGCCATACTCTCCATCTTTTGCTTAAGACATGCTCTACAATTCTACCAAGCAATGGTTGCTGGGGCCACAGATTTGAAATTATCTCTGGCTCTAGGCTTCAGGCAACGCGACAATGTCCCCAAAGTAAGAATCTGACAGTACACTATCAAATTAGCGTATACCTAAGATCTTTTTTGAGGTTTGATAAAACCAAAACAACGGTCTTCTGTTTTGATAAAAACCGTTGAAAGAAATCTTATCAAAAGGCGAATTTTGTTGTTGAATCAAGAAAACAAAACCAGTAAAAGAGCTTATCTGTTTCGTTGCTTCAGCTGTCCGGCTCATAGATATCGCTTCAGTTGTTATGGCTTCTCCACACACTGAAGAAAAAAAAACAGAGAGTAGGCTAAAGTGAGAGACATTATTACTTCTACGGTGCAAAACAGACAAACTTAAAACTCCAAACAACCCAAATCTATATCTGAATATTGATCCACCGATGTCTAAACCTTTTAATTAAAGTAATAGTTGAATCTGTTCACTTTATATGATCGATCCTAAGTCCTGATCTATCATCAAACATCAAATACCCCAAATCTAAAGCACAAATCAAAATTCAAGCAAAAGACAGAGAAGTACCTCAACGACGTTTTCACGTGGAGTCAAGCGCTTCCATGTAGATTCAACATCACTACAACGAACGATCTAAGGATAAGTGAAACTAAGTCCGATAAAAAGCTCATTAGTTCAAATTATAAAAATTGAAAATCTACTGTTCCATACCCTCTCCATGAGAAAATGTCAAGAAAAGCATATACCTGAACAAAGCTTGGCGTCAACGAGATAATGAACAAACACGCACAACCTAAACAAGTTTGAAAACACACATACATACCTAGAGAGAGTATAATTACAAAGAAATCTGCTACACTTCAAAAGAGCACCTTCTGAAGCACATGCATACCTGCGAAAAAAATCAGAATTCATTAGTTTTCTCTTAACGTTGTGAGTGGAAAGTGAGGAATATGTTAGATTCATAGTCATTTTCTCAAGAATTTCTTTATGTTTTTGGTTTAATATTCAACTAGTCAAATCTTGTAAAGACTTTGTGATGTCTGTTTTGAGTTATCGTAAAGAGTCTTTCTATTCCGTTCATAGTCTTAGGTTTATGTATCTGAGAACTTTTTATAAGCCTTTTAAGACTTGGTTCACAGTCTCTCTCTTAAGTCATTGGTGAGTTTTCCCAACCAACATGTCAAAACCAACTCAATGGTTTGTTCATACACTCTTTTTTAAGACTTGGTTTAAGCCATTTGTCGTTTTCCATCCAACAAGCTAGACACCGACATATAGTCTTTGTATGGATGCTTTGTCAAGGCTTGTTTGTGGTGAAGTAAGCAGTCTGTTTTTTTTCTATTCTTATAAAAAATTTTCAGCCTTTGGACATTCTCTGTCCAGCGAGATTTAAGCCTTGTGGTTATTGCAAAGACGCTTTTCATAAAGCTGTGAGCAGTAGATCATTATTGAATCCATTTTCCATTCACAGTCTCTGACTCTCTGTTTAAAAACTTTGCATAAGCCGTTGGTAGATGTTGTCTTAAGCCTCTTCATAAGCCATGTGTAGCAAGCAACTCAAAGTCTTTCTCTAAAAACTTTGAATAAGCTGTGGCTAGATACTGTCTATAGACTCTTAATCAGACATTTTCAAGACAGACTTTTCATGAGCCGTGTGTAGCAAGCAACTCAGACATTTTCAAGACAGGCTTTTCATGAGCCGGGTGTAGCAAGAAACTCAAAGTTTTTGTTACCAAAATTTTTCTCAAGTCATTTCTTGTTTTTTATGTAAGCCGTGGGTAACAAGCAACTCAGTCTCTGTCTCAACTTATTTCATAAGCCGTGGGTAGATTGTCTACTCTTGATAAGTCGTAACTCAAGTCTTTTGTCTAAAGACTTATCATAACCCGTGTGTAGCAAAGTCGTAGCAAAGTCACAGTCTTTGTTTAAAAACTTTTCATCAGCTGTGTGTCGATATTGTGTAAAGACTCTTCATAAAGTCAAGGTCGCTGTTTACATTTATAAGCCGTGGGTAACTCATAGACTTTATGGTGTAACGTTTGTCGTTTTATCCATCCAAACCTTCATAGTCTTTGTGTGCCTAGGGACTTTTTCTTTCTAAGTCGTGGGTCGTTTGATCCATCCAACAGTCTCGGTCTAAAGACTTTTCTTAAGCAATTTGTTATTGTTGTAAGTCGTGGATAACTAAAGTATGTCATTCTTTCCATCCTTTGCTTAGACATGCACTACCAACCATAGTTATGACAATGTTCCCAAAGAGTCTTTGTGACTGTTCAAAGCTGTGGGTATCTGTTTTTGATTCTCATAGTCTTGGGTAACAGTATTTGATAACTTTTTCAAAGCCTCGGGTATTAAAGTAAGGAATCAACTCACAGTTCATAGTCTCTGTCTTAAGACTTGGTTTAAGATGTTGGTCACTTTTCCAACTCAATTTCGGTTCATAGTACCTATCGTAATACGTAGGTTTAGTTGTTGGTCGTTTTTTCCAACCAACAAGGAAAAAACCAAGTAACCAACTCAGTTTTTGGTATATACTCTCTCTCTCTCAACTTAGTTTAAGCCATTGGTCGTTTTCTCCATCCAACAAGGCAAAAAACAACTCAACTTTTGGCTCATACTCGCTGTCTTAAGACTACTATTGGTCGTATTCCATCCAACAAGCTAAACACCAACATGTAGTCTTTGTCAAAGTGTCAAGGCTTGTGGTGAAGAAAGGAGTCTGTTTTTGTTTCATATTATTTGTCTTCAACTCTTTTCAGCCGTTGGTTGTTCTCTGAAGCCTTGTGGTTATTGTAACGATGTGGGGTTTTAGCTCATAGTCTCTGTTTTACCATTACAGCAACTCAAACAACCACAGTCTTTGTGTAAAAACCCCTTTGTTAAGCCGTGGGTAGTAAGTATTGTCCAAGTCGAGTTGAGCCTTTGACTATAAAACCCCTTTGTTAAGCCGTGGGTACTGTTCTAGATTCACTCTTTGTCTAAATACTTTTTAAGCCGTGGGTAAGTACTGTCTAAGACTCTTCAGAGAAGTCATGGTCTTTGTTTAATGACCTTATAAACCATGGGTAACTCATAGTCTTTGTCTAAAGACTTTTATGGTGTACCGTTTGTCGTTTTACCCATCAAAATATTCATTGTTGGTCTGTTTGAAAGACTTTCTTGTAAGCTGTTGGTCCTTTAATCCAAACATTCGTATTCTTTGTCTGCCTAAAGAATTTTTGGTAAGCCGTGGGTCATTTGATCTATCCAACGTGTCTGTAGCTTTTGTCTAAAACTTTTACTGCAAGCCGTGGGTACAAACACAGTCTCTGTTTAAAGAATTTTCTTAACCCTTATGTTGTTTCTATCTCAAACACAGTCTATGCCTTGCTTTATTAGCCGTGGCTAACTCAAAGTCTTTTGACTTAACACCATGGGTTTTAGTCTAAAGACTTTATAAGACGTGAATAACTCAAAGTCTTTGTCTTAAGACTTTATAAGCAGTGGGTCTTGTCTTAAGAATTTATAAATTAAGACTCTATAAGCCGTGGGTCTTTGTCTTAAGACTATATAAGCCGTTGGTAACTCAAAACTTTATAAGCCGTGGGTCTTGTCTTAAGAATACAAACCATGGGTCTTTCTTGAGACCTTATAAGCTTTGGGTTTTTGTCTTAAGACCTTATAAGTCATGAGCAACTGCAAGTCTTTGTCTTCAGACTTTATAAGTCATGGGTAACTCAAGTCATCCTAAGACTTTATAAGCAGTGGGTCTTTTGTAAAGACTTTATAAGCCGTGGGTATTCTTATCTTAAGACCTTTATAAGCCATTGAGGATAACTCAAGTCTTTGTCTTAAGGCCTTATAAGCCGTGGGTCTTTTGTCTTAAGACTTTATAAGTGATGAGCAACTCAAGTCTTAAGACTTTATAAGTCATGGGTAACAACTCAAGTCATTGTCTTAACTTTATAATCCGTCGGTCTTTTGTTCTTTATAAGCCATGGGTGTTTTGTCTTAAGACTTTATAAGTCATGGACAACTCAAGTCTTTGTCTTAAGACTTTATAAGTCATTGGCAACAACTCAAGTCTTTGTCTTTAAGACTTTATAATCCGTGGGACTTTTGTTCTTTATAAGTCGTGGGTCTTTTGTCTTAAGACTTTATTTGTCATGGGCAACTCAAGTCTTTGTCTTAAGACTTTATAAGTCATGGGCAACAACTCAAGTCTTTGTCTTAAGACTTTATAATCCGTGGGTCTTTTGTTCTTTATAAGCCGTGGGTCTTTTGTCTTTAAGACTTTATAAGCCGTGGGTCTTTGTCTTAAGACTTTATAAGCCGTGTGGATCTTTGTCTTAAGACTTATAACTTATAAGCTGTGGGTAACTCAAGTCTTTGTCTTAAGACTTTATAAACCATGGGCAACTCAGAGTCTTTGCTGTTTTTTATGTAAGCCGTGTGTATGCCATACTTTCCATCTTTTGCTTAGACATGCACTACCAAGCAATGGTTGTTGGGGCCATAGATTTTAAATTTTCTATGGCTCGACGCTTCAGGCCACGGGACAATGTCCCCAAGATAAGATTCTGACAGACACAATTAGATTAGTGTCTGCCTTCAATCCTTTTTGGGGTTTTGATAAAACCAAAACAAAAGGTTTTCTCATGGGTTTGATAAAAACCTTTGGAAAATCTCATTAAAAAGCGAATCAAGAAAAGACTGAACCAGTAAAAGAGGAAGCAAAAGAGCTTATCTGTTTGTTTTGTTGCTTCAGCAGTTCGGCTCACAGATTCAAACTTGCTATGGCTTCTCCACTGAGAAAATAAACAAAAAACAAAGAGGCAGGCTATAATGAAAGACATTATTACTTACTTCTACGGTGCAAAACAGCAAAAAGTAACAAACTTATAACTCAAAACAACCCAAATAGCTAAGAGACATTATTCGCATCAACCTTCTAATTAAAGTAATAGTTCAATCTGTTCACTTTATATGATCGGTATTAAGTCTCAATCCATAAAAAAACATCAAATTCTCCAAATCTAAACCATGATCAAGACTTTACCAGAGATCAAAACTGTAGCAAAAGAGAGAGAGAAGTACCTCGGTTTCAGGCGGAGTCAAGCGCTTCCATGTAGATTCAACATCACTACAACAAACAAGCAACGAACGATTTAAAGAAAATTGAAACCCTAACTCACAAAATCGCAAAATCAAGAAAGATCGCATGAAACCCAACCAATCGCATCAGTTTCACGCGAACCCTAAACAAAGGGTAAGAACGGACAAAAGCGATTCACGATTACAACAAAGCGATATAAGGAAACTTAAAACCCTAACTCACAAAATCGCAGAAAACAAGATAGCGCAGAACTTAACCGATCGAATCAGTTTCACCCGAACCCTAACAAAAGATAAGAGCGGACCAAAGCGATTCATGATCTAGAGATTAGAGAAATTGAAGAAAAAGAGATAGAGAATCTCAAGTTCTAATTCAAGAATCTCACCACTTGGAATTCGTGAGAAGAGATAGAGAGAAAGGAGGTGGCGAGAAGATAAGTCTTTGTTAGCAATTGTCTCCCAACGGATATATATATATATTTTACAATCACACACCTAAACCAAACCGGTTTTGAGATCTTTTGCTGATCAGTTAGATTTTCCAATCGGACGGTCCTGCAATTATTAATTCAAATTTCGAAATATTAAAATCTACGCTCTCTTTCCGTTATTCGTATCTCACGCACAACATTCTAGAAAGGTTTTTTCGTATCTATAAGCCGGCTCCATGACGAAAGAGCAACGATGTTGTACGATATTTTTATTGTCAAAATAACACAGTTTTTTCTAGAAAGGTAATAACACAAAGTTTTTTTTTAAATCCTTTAATAAAAGAAAAAGAAGTTTTTTTGAATAAAATTATTTTGTTAAGCTTTTGGGATCTGATTCTTTAACGTAGGCTGAGCAGAGAGGCAGTGGCGTGCCTAGGGTAAGTGGGGCTCAAGGCAAATTTTAAAACAATAAATTTTTGGTTATAAAAAGTGTAATTATAAAAGAAAAAAAAAACAAATCTACAGATTGGAAGTTTCGAAAGAGAGTATTGTCTGCACATACATCCTCAAGAAACCACTACACTACAAGATATTTTAGTAATTGAGGGCCCTAAAATATATATATTTAGAACGGGGTCTGAGGCAAATACCTTTTCTGATACATGCGAGTAGGGATGTTAATATATTAAAATCCACCCCAGTTAAACCCATCCCGTTTAAAACCCACTCCATTTAGAACTCATACCGTTTAGACCCATTTAAAAATAGGTCTATTAAGGCTACTCATTCAAATTTAGTAATTTTACTCAAACTCATTTATATCCATTTAGACCCACTTAAATTGTTATTGAGTTTTATTCTAATTTTTTGCTTCCAATTAAAATTACGTTTTCCTACCATACTAAGAAATTACGTTTTCTCACCAAAGTCGAGAAATTACGTTTTCTAACCAAAATCAAAAATTACGTTTTCTCACTAAAACCGAAAATTACGTTTTTCCGCCAAAACCGTAAAATTATATTTTCTTGCCAAACCAAGAAATTACGTTTTTCCGCCACAACCAAAAAATTACGTTTTCCCGCAAAAACCGAGAAATTACAATTTTTCCGTCAAAACTGGGAAATTACGTTTTCTCACCAAAACCGAAAATTATGTTTTCTCACCAAAACCAAAAATTACGTTTTCCCCCCAAAACCGTAAAATTTCGTTTTCCGCCAAAACTAAGAAATTGTGTGTTTTCTGCCAAATTTGAGAAATCACGTTTTCCCGCCAAAATAAAAAATAACATTTTCCCGCCAAAACCGAGAAATTATGTTTTTCAGTCAAAATCCAGAAATGATGTTTTTGGCGGAAAATCTCGATTTTGGTTTTGGCGAAAAATTCTTTATTTTCAGTTTTGGCGAGAAAAACTCTATTTTCGGTTTCGGCGGAAATCTCGATTTTTCAAATTTCGATGGGAAATCTTGATTTTTCATGTTTAGCGGGAAAACTCAATTTTGGTTTTGGCGAGAAGAAACTTTATTTTCGGTTTTGGCGTAAAATCTCGATTTTCAATTTTGGTGGAAAATTTTAATTTTTTTTTATTTTCACTGGAAAATATCTTAATTTTTGGTTTTGGAGGGAAATCTCGATTTCCAACTTTGGTGGAAAATTTTGATTTTTTTTTTAATTTTCAATTGGAAATATCTTAATTTTTGGTTTTGGAGGGAAATCTCGATTTTCAGTTTCGGTGAGAAAACTCTATTTTCAGATTTGACAAAAAATGATTTTAGGTTAAATAAAATTAATTATTGTATAAAGATTATTTAAAGTAAAATAAATAAGCTAAATTTATATTATAGAAAAACCATAAATGGGTTAAACGGATTCCCATTTATTTTATTCAATACCCATTTAATAAATGAGTCTTAATAGGTTACCCATTTAAAACCCGACAAACTAAATAGGATAATTACTATCATTTTTTTTACATTAATATTTTTTATGAATTTAGAAAAAATAAAATTAGTATTAAATATCTTTTTCTTAAACATTTGTATAGGATTTGTAAAAACAAAAATCACTATTACTTTTTTTTTCACAAAATCTTGTTAATATATGAATAAGTATAGTTCTTTTTGGGTTATTGTCTTTTCTTTAATTAGAACTAGGTGATTTTCCCGTGCTCATGCACGGGCATGTATATTTATAAAATAAATATACAATAATAATTGATTGATATTTACTTTAATTTTTAAATTAATTTATAATTTGTATGTCTAATTTATATTATAATATTATATTACTTTAATTATATAAATAATTTTAGATATGTTATATTTAATTTGTTTTATTGTTTTTACGGTCGATTTAGTTATCATTTAGATATATTGGATTCTATCTATTTCTCTGAATTCAACTATAATCTTTTATATTTTAAATATATTAAATTTTTGACTAATTTTCCTATTTGCATATATGCTGGTTGTTATTTTAGAAATATAAGTATATTTAGTAAGATTATATATAACTTAAAGATTTTTTTGTGCTTAGAAGGAAAAAAAAATAAAAACTAAAGTGTCTGATTCTAAATTACATACATAAGTAACTAATGAATTTTTAGAAGCTTTTGAACACATATCAATATTTACAATAATTAAAATATTTTATAAATTCTAAATAAATATATGCTTTAGATAGATTGGATGATAAATTGAAATTTATTTTAAATAATTTTAAAAATAAAGATTCTGATTTGCTTAAGTATTTTTACTATGGTTATATTAAGTTTCACAAACATAAAACAGAAAATTAAAAATCAAAACATTATTAAGAAAACAGATAATTTTAACTATTAAAATATAATATATCTACCTTGATAAATTATATAGTGTTATGGTATTTTAAAATAATTGTAGTTATTTTTTGTTTTTATGTTTGTGAAAACTTAATATAACCATAATCAATATACTTAAGTAAATCAGAATCCTTATTCTTAAAACAGATAATTTTAACTATTCAAATATAATATATCTACCTCGTTAAATTATATAGTGTTATGATATTTTAAAATAATTGTAGTTACCTGATCAAAAGATGTTTATTATTAAATTTATTTTAAGCTTTATTTTTAGTATCTCTTAAAATAGTCACTAAAAATTTATTGTTTTTGAGAAATTATACTATAAAAGTAAAATAAAGTTTATATTTTTACTGTAATTGTAAGATATTATAGTCAAATAAATATACTAAAAAAATAATTTCAATAATACTAATTATAAAAAATGTCAATTAAACATATATCAGTTTATGTTAGTTGATTATTTTATGTAATCATCTAATAAAATAGATAGATATATACAAAAATCATTTTTTTGAAAAGATATATATTTTATTGTTTAAAATTATTTTTTTTAAAGAAAAAATATTTCTTTTTCTAATAGTAATATTTTTTGTGTGAAATTTTTTTATGAAATCACACTATATACAGATATTCTTTTTTTTTTATCTAAGAAGATATAGATATAAAGTATTTTATTACTTCAAAGGTATATTTTATGTTATTTAAAATATATTTAAATTAAATTTTACTATTTTGTGAACTTTCCTTTTTTATTAAACCATATTATATATACTTATATTTTCGTTTTAAATAGTTTTGTAAATTTTATAAATGTTACCTTTTTATTTTATATTGTTATTTGGAAATTTTTAAAAAGGAAATAATATTTAATTGTATTTTTAATTCATTAGGGGTATCATAGTAATCAACCAGCGTGAGAGTTAACGTGAGCGCTACACCTAAAAAGTGACTTGTCAAATAATATTATAGAGATTTGAATAAAATAAAATTAATGTTAAACACTCTTTTAAATTTGTTGGTTTAATATTTTTAAAAAGGATAATTACTTTCAAATTTAATATTTTATATTTTTTGCCTAAAATTGAAAATTTAATTCCAGTTGCTAAACAATGATTTAAATATATTTTTTGACTTCGTGTTAGATTATAAGTTGAGGGGACATAATAAGTAAATAGATTATACTAAAAGACCTCTTTGTAAATACAAAGTACTACTAGTTATCCTACTTGTATTCTTGTATAAATAATTTCCACATACTCAATAATACAACTATTCAGCCTAACGTATAGTTGATAGCATGAGATGATTCTTAATCAAAGCTCCTTATATCATCTGAAAACATGTGAGTTTGGTGTCCCCTATAAATTAACCAATTCTCCAGCAAGTAACTCTGATCATCAGTCATGGTAGCCTCAGATTTTTCTTATTCAGTTGCGTTAGGAACACTTTGAAAAGATTGTTGTAAATTGTTTTTATCTCCTTTTGTAAAGATCCTTCCTCTATTTTACTTACAGTGATGATGGTGAGCTTTCAAACAGGGGATGGAGAAGCTGCTTGTGGATATCTTCTCACAAGAAACGGTTTCAGAATCATCACATGAGTTTTACACTCGCCCAAGCTAAAAGGGAGGAATGAATTCTTCATGAACAAATGCAGATGTAAGGTACTTTTGCACCTAGACTCTATACTGTGCAAGGTTTTCTTTTGCTTTGGTTCCGTCTCAAAAGAATCTCTGAACCTAGGTAAAATATGGTAATTGAAAGTTTACGCAATTCAAGAGAGACTATCTATCCATCCATCTAGTTAGGTATCCATCCATACTTGAAGTTTTAGAGTCAATCATGAAGAATCAATTTAACTCTCGAGAAAGCTAATGCATATGTCTGTCCTCTTTGATCCGGAAGTCATAAAAAGGTCTTTACCAAAGGGGATTGGTTTATTCTGATGTCCCAGTTGATTAAATTCTAAGACATGGACCATACCATCTTTATATAGATTATTTATATGGAGGTGTTTGTTACTAATTGTATCAATAAAAAGTAGTTTTTTTTTTTTTTGCAGATACAATAAACAGGAATGCTCTGAAACTTTTGTCATATATATATATTTGAAAAGATTAAACTACAGACATGTTCTACATATTACACAACAAATAAAAACACAACAGCAGATAGATCACAACTACACTTGTTTTACTATGAGTTAGATTCATCAATGTAGTAGTAGTCGCTTCTTGTCAACAGATCGAACTTGTTCAAGCAACTGACTTGATCGCTGATGAAATCACAACCAAGCTTTTCTAATTCCAAGTGATATTCAAGATGATCATCGAAATCAACAGTCTTTACGACCCGGTTTAGGGCTAACCGAGCAGCGATCCTCTGGCTTGCGATGTCAGTGCTCCTTTGATCGATTTGTCTCTTTTCTTGCAATTTCTCTCGCGCCTTGGCGATCAAGTCTTTGAAACTGTGATCTTGATTATCACCACCTGGTTTTGTTGTAATAACCTCCTTGGACTTCGCCGTCTCTGTAACATGAAGGGTCGTAAGAGATTGCACCGGTTTCGTATTAGGTTTTGCATCAACCGGTTCGGTAAACCTAGATGACTTCAAAGCTTCAACGGTTTTCTTTTGTCTCTTCTCCGGTGGGTTTTCTTCATCGGAATGTTTGCGTTTCTTCGGACCCGCCGCCATAACAACGTCGCACCCATCTCCTCGAAAATTAGGGTTTATGTGTAACAAGGAGGAACCGGTTGATCTGCACCCAATGTTGTATCTCTTCGGGAACGTATTCAAATTGCTAGAAGTCGAAGCAATCTCCATCGCACGCTAAGATTGATCGATTGGAATAAACGGAGATAATGAGAAGAAGAGTGATACGAAAACCCTAATTAAGAAACTGAGAGGCAACAAATTATGGTTGAGTCTTAGGGACCAAGTTACTATGATCCTGATTTTATAGTCCATCTTTCACTCCCCTGCGTTGCGCCCACACTGTCCTCAGGTATAGTTAGGCATGTTTTTAAAGAAACTTTTATCTTTGCCGTTCATTTAATTCTTATCTTTTTATCTGCTCTTAATTTTAATTTTTCTTTTTAATATTTCAAATGTTTCGATTATGCTTTATGAAATATTTTTCTGTTTCTTTCAATTTTGTATCTTCCAACAAGTGTACTTCATAAAACATTAGAGTTTATAATACCCCTCTTATTCTAACCTACTTTTGTTAGTTATTATGCATTTTACTCTTTCTAAGAAATTTTATTTATAATTATATTTTTTTTAAGTTTTACATTAAAAATTAAATAATACAATTAACATAAAATAGAGTAAGGTAAAATAAACAACACAATTAAATAATATATTTCGATAAATTTTTAAATCTCTTTCCTATTGAATCCTGATGGGGTATTTACCTTGAGAACTTCACCATAGAAGAGTTTTAGGTGATCTAATCTCTTGTGTTTCCTTTCCGCTTCTTTCAAACATATAATAGAAAAGCTCAGTCCCTGAAACTAGGGATGAGAAGAGGTAGCAATACAAAGTGCAGATTTAGCAATTAAGTTTATCTGCTGCAACATTTAACAATCTAGGAAGAAATTTAAAAGAGACTGAGCTGAAAGATAAAGATAGGTGATCGACGTCCTACATGATCCCGTAGAAATCAGTCGGAGGATTTCGAATTGAGTGTTGCTAAGAGCGCCTGACAATCTGTGTTGAAGCAGATTTTTGAGAAGTCTTAGGACAGAACGCTTACTTATCCACTTCTTTCTTCTAAAATGAGATTCTTGGTCATGTTTTATAGAGATGATCGTTTTGAAGAGGTTTGGAAGCAACATCATTTATGACTGACATTACATTTGAGATTAAGTTACGAATAAATTTATTTTAAAGTTTAAATAATGTTGTTTTTTAAAAAAAGTTTAAATAGTATTTCTCACGTTTATATAATTGTTAGTTGTTAACTTTAACCTGTTATGTTTCATTATGTATGATTTTCGTTCATACAAATCTTATATGGTTGATAGATGAGTTTCACAATATTATTTTGAAGGAGAACAATAGAACCGATAACCCGACTAGTATCCGAAACCGAACTATTTCGGGTTCAACAGGATCTTGGACATGCTACTAAACTCGAACCGAACCCGACTAACCCGGACCAAATCCAACTCTCATTTCTTATAATATCTGAATGGAGATGAAATTTATGAACCCGAAAATCCGAAACCCGAATGAATCCGAACGGAAACCCGATTGGGATCCCGATTGTCCAGCCTTACCTCGATTGGACATGCGAGGCACGGCTCTTGACAGAGGATATATAACCCAACTGGTTTAGTTATGTTACTCATCGAGATGCATTTTCTAATCTATCAGCATTTCTTTCTAGATAGTTTTACAAAATCGGAGAACATTGAAATAACAGGGGTAAGATGAAATTGTAGCCATATTCGGCGTCTTAAAGAAACACTAGATTTCGACCCACGCTTAAAAGCGCGGTTTTGTTTTCTTAATAAAATCTTACTAAAAAGATATATACTGACTAACGATGAATCTATATTGGTTCGGATCCGAGCCCAATACAAAATACCTATTAAATATCTTTTTGGATGTGTGGGTTTTTGTTTGAGTCTAGATTTTGCCCGAGACCCTATCAGATATCCAAAATACATAAATTAATGTTTGTGTATATTAGATATGTTTGGATATTTTGGATATCTTTTCGTATTACTAATATTTTTTTTTTTTAATTTTTGAATTTTAGTTTTCGGTTACAGTTTCAAATTTCAGGTAAATTTTCAAAATAATTTAAATATATTTTGGGTATCTAGATGAAAGATTGGGTACTTTTTGGTTTATCGGTTCAGATTTCAGATCAATTTTCGGTCATTTTGAGTATTTAAATATTTTGGATATTTTTGTGTTTTATGTATTTTTGGATTTTCTGGATATTTCTAATCTTTTTCGAATCCTAAATATCTTAACCGATCCAGAACCATTAGGTATTCAAATATTACATGTAGTTTACATGTATTTTAATTATTCATCCAACCCCGAAAAGAACCGACACAAACCCAAACAAAAAAAAATCAAATACCTACTTAGGTCTAAATACCCAAAAGAAAGTGTTTCGTACTGACCCAGACCTGGATGCCTAAGCTTAGTCTCTTTTATTATCTTATGTGTATTTTATAAAATTTACATTTATTGTGTTTGGTGAGACTTAAATTACTTGACAGTGTTTGGCTAATTTAATAGTATAGATTTATAAGATTTTTTCTAGTTTTAAACTTATATTAAATAACAATCTTTATTATAATTATTTTCTAAAATTAATTTAACGTAATATATATAATTTTTTAAACATTTGTTTTATAAATTATTTGTAAATATTTGGAACTATATAATTTAAGTAGATATGGTATAATATGTTCAATGATAATTCATTTCAATAATTGATGTTTAAAGGTCAAATAGTAACTTACGCAACAATTGTGACAGTCTTACTAGCAACAAAACATACAAATATATAGTATATGTAGTTATTATTGAACCTAAAATATATTATATATTGTTTCTGTGTAATAACTCTAACATTGTATGATAAAATATGTTACTATTAAACAATACTAGATATGTTTTATAACATTATTGTGTAATAATCATAACGTTGTATGATAAAATATTTTTAGGAAAATAATATCACATGAAATGTTGAATAATAATAGGATTCATTTAAACATTAAAAAATGTATGATTGGAATAATTAATGGTATGTTAAAAAGGTAGTTATATCATTTATATGGTTTAGGAAATCTGATTTGTTTCAAATATATATGATAAATAAGTATATATTTGAATTAAAAACATATTACTGAATCTAATTTTTGGTACAGAAATATTATGGTTTTATAAAATTAAGAAACTTAGAATATTTAAATATATATCATAACATATATATATATATATATATATATATATATATATATATGACACAGTTTTAGAAATCTGATTTCCTTTTTATAAAACTGGTAATTATATAAGATATTTCTATAAATTGATAGTCAAACTTTAAATTTATAATTTTAACATCTGTTTATTTCATATATAAATGTTATTATTTTATAAGAATTGAAAAATCTAGGACATATTAATAAAAATCTAAAAAAATCAAAATTTAGTTTAGAATTTAAATTTTTTTGATTGGCTATTCATATATGTTAAATTACCTAACCAACATTTTTGAAAAGCCACAGTGAAAACTAATTTATAGCACAGTTTGACAATGAGTACTATATTACCACATAGAATAACTAAAGATATATCTAATATACTAATGTGTGATATAAGAAAATAGTATAATGTACAATTATATTATTAGGGAGTCTAAAAAACTATACGATTTGACCAATCCATTTGAATGCAAAAATTAGATATCGACATATATACAAAATTTCTTTTAAATTGTTACTAGGTGATTCCCTCGCACCCTGTACGGGTATAAAAATATAGTATAATGCTGAGACATGAGTATCTATTGAGTGCAAATGTGGGAGTTAGTAGAACAAGTGAGAGTTTCAATGCTGAGATAAGATTTGCGCAAATCTCTAGGATGCATTAGGGGTGGCAAATCGTTATTTTTTCGGTTTGGTTTGTTTAGTTCGGTTTTAATATATTTTTTTTCAACTGAAATAAACCTTATTTAGTCTGATTCGGTGTGGTTTATGTCCAGTTCAATTTATATTCAGTTCGGTTTGTTTTTGGATCGGTTTAATTAGGCTCTTTGTCGCTTAATTTTTTAAAAGAAATATTATGTTTTAAAATATATACACATAAAGTATGTGAACTAAATTCAGTATTAAACTGAAACAAAAACTAAAAAAGTCACAAAAATTATATAAGAATAAAACAAATGAAAGTTAACTAAAGTAAAAAAAAAAAATTAACATCATTAGTATGTTTTTTAATAAAAGCTAACTATTAAAAAAACAAATGTAAGAAAAATATACAGGAGACAGTGACATATTAGAATGTGATAAAAATCTCATAGATATCACAATCCCATATAAAATGTGATAAAAGTTTAAATATAATTCATAAGTAATATAAAATAAGAAGAACAATTATGAATAAAAACAATCCCATGGAAACCTGCAAAAAATTGTCATTTTTTTTTTAGCAATTTTACAATATAAAATAATTTAATAGATTTCTAAATTTTTTCGAGACGAAAATAATATTGAATTTACATATCGCTATTGAAACAAACTGAAAAATGGTTTGTAATCAAGTACAAACGGTCTTTCATCTGTGTTATTTATCTGTTAATAGAAAAACAAACAAATGTATATATATAGTAAATTACATTTTTAAGATCCATATTTATATATATATATATATATAAATATAATTAAGATAATAGTTTTGGCTTTTCTAAATCTCAAATCACCATTATATTTGTGGTTTTCTAAATGGATAATAGTTTTGGGCTTTTCTAACTCAAATCACCATTATCATATAAATTTATGCAAGTAATTGATAGCAAAATAAGGTAATCATCATATTTCGAATTAACTAATTAGGAGATAAAGAACATACACATTTAATGCAATATCACATGTATATAGTTACTAATAAATGACATCATAAAAGAACAAGAAATTTACTTAATAGACATATATTTTCACAAAAAATTAACTTTTAAATTTGTCAATTAAATGTATATTTAAAAAATACTTCCTAAAAATATTATTTTGTTTAGAATTATATATAATAAAAAATTCAGAATATATCAAATTTAAAGAATAATTATGAATTAATAATCATATTTTATCATTAAGTATTGGTTCTTGAAATATTTGTTATAAAAATTCTTGTAAAGACATTTCTTTAGATATATAAAGTCTTATGGTTCTTGTAATATTTGTTTCCTTTTAATAAATATGAAGCAATTAAAGAATGATATTAAAAATTGACTGTCATAAATTTGCAATAATTAACATACCATTTAAGACAAATAACTGATGACAAAATAAGGTAATCATCGTATCAACTTGCGCAAGTAATTGATAATAAAATAAGACAAGTTATTAATAAACAAATTAACTAATTAAAAGCTTTTACCAACAAGATATATCTTTCCTAATACCATAATATGGTTATAAAATTAAAGTATAATAAATATTTTTGATTTTGATATATTGTAAATCTATAGAAATCTATAATAAATATTTTTTATCACTTATATTTAATATATAAATTTATATTTAACTGATTTAATTCTAACATTAGTATTAGAAATAAATACAAAAATGTTACACATATCATATTCTAACTCTGAATTATATACATAATTTATTATGTGATAAATTGTATAGAGTTATATTATAATTGATATAAAACTATATAGTTTATGATGACAAAAAAGAAATATATAGTTTACATATATGAATTTATAGGATATACATTTTATAATATGATAAATTGTATAAAATCATATTTGAGTACAAAGTTGATAAAAATTATAAAAAGTTATACTAACTTTTATAACAAAATATTGATTAAAGATTTTTTTTCTTTAGTGTATAAGCAAATAATTATTTGAAAAACATAGAGAAAGTAACAAAGCATGTAACTTACATTGTAGTTTACGTGTTTTGGATGATATGATCATTTGTAATGTTCATGTCTCTGAATAAAATGAATGTGAAGAGATATTTAAGTACATATGGATCCACAGGAGGAAACGTCATAATCGTTGGTTTGCGCATATAAACTAAAATTGTAAATTAAAAAAACCATAGAAAAATACATATGAAAGCATTCTTCTCCTTCTAATCTCTAACAAACAATCATTAAATAAAAATATAATACCTATGAACATATTTAAAAAAGTAAGAATTATAATTCTAATAGATCTACGATTAATCAAATCATATAGAAAGATAAAAAAAATTTCCTGCATCGTGGTGAAATCGTTATAATAAGGCATCTGCATATAAACAAAAATAAAAGTCAGCTCTGATGAAATATATATATGTAAAAGCTTCATGATGTAAAATAACAAAAACAGTATCAACATAAAAAGTTCAGTGGCTTCGTTTCTCATACTGATGTCTTATATATAGTAAATCGATGGATGTTTCTCAATGATTTAGCTTGCATGATAAACTAATAAATAGAATATTCTCTAATAAATTATTGAGAATATCATATATTCTATACGATTAATCATATGAGAAACTGTATATAGAAACTATATATTAGAAATTGTATATTCAATATTAATAAGGTAAGTTAATAATAACAAACAACCTAATTAGATACAAATCGATAAATCGCACTAAACAATGTAATCAGTATGATATCAAGAGTGAATTGTTTTCCGTATTTGTAATAAGTAAATTTATTAATACATGTTTTATTAATTTATATTCTTGCGCAAGTAATATCTAATAAGGAAAATTATTAATACATGTATTAGTTATTAGTAAGGTTAGTAAATTATTAGTGATCGACCAATTAATATTCTTGGCTTAATTTCATTATTGTGCAAGTAATGTAGTTTTTAAATAAGGTAAGACATTTAATATGAATTATTATATTTGATAGATTTTAAAATTAATTGAAATAGATTAAAGAAAGTTACAACTTGTGTAACGTATGTATTATTAAAATAAGGTAAGTCATTAAAAGGAATTAACAAATTTGGAGTGTTTGGAAACGTCGATAGCTTTGTTATCAAATTACTCTTTGCGCTGAATTAAAAAAAGAGAAAATAAATTAAAAAAAATCAACCAATAAGATCAAGAGAATTAATCATAGAAATCCTCTATGAGTGCCACGTGTCGAGAAATCACTAAAGTGACTTCTCTTTTAATGTATAGGGGGATTTGGTAACTATAATATCTAGAGAGACATATTTATAACATGATAGATATGTCACACAAACTTTCTAAAAAGTAAACATTTATCTAACAATTAGAAAATTAATACATTACCTAAAATATTAGAGAAAGATCTTGATAAGATTCGTAGGATTATATTTGGTCATATAATAAAGATTAATTATAATATTTTGTTATATGTTATAGGTTAGACAAAAAAAAAGGAAAGGATCCAAACAACTTGTATAAGTATATTTTTAGTACTCTTTCTCTTTTAATAGTATTGGTTTGACACAGCTCATTATCGGTCAATAATCATGTGTGGGTTCGAAACCAGGAAACCATCTTGGATGTTACAGAGTTTATGGGACGTGTTCATTTGGTTTGAAACTTTTAGTTAAAGAAACAAAAAGTACGTTTTCTGTGATCAGTGTTACAAAAAAATTCTTAATTTCATATATTTTAGAGAAATAGAAAAATAAAACCATGATAAAAAATAGATTCGACTAGAATATATAATTTAGTGCTTATGTTAGTGCTAAAAGACATTACCTATTGTGTGATTCATTACCTATTTCACATTTACATATTTGTAAAAAAAAATTATATTATATGAAATTTTATACTTTAGCTTATGAACTGTGAATTCATATCGAGAAATATAATTTTGAACATTGTCACACAATATGCGTGAAAAAAACAGATCTCAATCTTTTTCGACAGCCGTTTGCATCGACGTGAGTCTTCTCTTTGCTAATAGGCACTCGAACCCCACCCTACCCAAACGTGGATAGACAAATGAACCAATCCTTGAGGAAGTTATGGAAATACAAATAGAGAACCTCAAAACTCTGTTCTTGCTTATATTAAAGACAAAAGGCTGAACAATGATAAAGCCCAAACGATATGGAGGTTCAAGACAGCCACTAAGCCTGAGCTTGAATCAACAAAACCACAACGGTCAGATTTACGTGAAGATGAAGCTAATTACAATAAAAGACAAGCTAACGCTGCAGATAGTACAAAGGACAAGATAGAGACATCAAACAGATTCTAAGCCCTTGGATTGCTAAATGAAGATTGATGAGTGACATGTGTTTAGGGTTTTTACAGACTTATCTTTACTATATAAACATATGAATGTAACATAGAAACTCAAGAAAAGATTAATAAGAGAAAATGTACTTCTTCTTCAACATAATATCTTGAGCTTTGAACTCTGTTATCAAGAAGAAGATCCCTAAGCATCTTAGAAGGAAAAATAATGAGAAAGAGATGGATAACTTTGCTAAGAGAGTTCTCAGAATCCCTTCCGAGACCCTATTCTAAGAAGCTATCAAATGTATTTGTATCTTTTTGAATTAAGTAGATAATCAAGTAACTTTTTATTCAAAAATCCCTGGACATTGTGTGTTTGATTTGTTGCAGTGCTCTGGACTACCGGCTTCACTTTAATTCTCGCTTGGAGTGACATGTGGTTGAGTTTTAAAAAACTTAAAACTTAATCCAATATGATTGACTTTGACTTTGAAATGAAATATTCTTGAAAAAGAAGCTTTTGATCATCAATATGAATAATATACCATGTAGGAGTAACCAATTCATGGTATTAACTATTGTAATCATTGGTATTTTGAGATCTTAACAGAATCTCCCACTTTCCCCTGGCTAAAATTAAATTTTTCCTAGACCTTTTAAAACATGTGTCAGAAACTATATCAGACTTGATTTATTCAGAGAAAAAGGGCTCTCAGCTCATGAGGCATTATCTGATGAGAACTATTAACAAACATTTACACAAGAAAGGGGAAAGAAAAAGAAGAATCATCTAATGTTGATATAGAGCACATTTGTAGCATTAGATGCGGGAGTAACACAAACCTAAACATCTTGTCATAAGCTAGATCAAACCTAAGTTTGTCTGTTAATGCTACTATTCCTAGTCATGTTAGGGGCACCAACAATCCACATATACAAACGGTAAGGGATCAAATTTATACTATGTGGTAATAAACTCTTGAACCCTGAAAGTGAAAGTCCATAGTTTTATTTTCACCTTGGTTTTTCTTTTATCCACTTTTTTCTCGAGGTTCGTTGCTAAGTGCTTGAGCAGGTGGAACATCATTGGGGTAATAGTTGCAAAAGAACTTGCTCGGGAGGAGCAGCATCTCCTGATCACTCGTTGTAAGTGGATTGTCGTTTTGTCATTTTGTTTTATTTTAAGGTAGATTTGAATTAAGAACATCATTATCCTAACAACCCATAATGGGTTGCTTAATTATATAATAATAATATTTAAGGACTTTTTTTGGTAAGCAACTTAGCTAAGCAACTTTTTTTCCTCCTCCATTGCAAGTTTCTTATTTTAGGTTTTTTTTTGTATTCAACATTTTGAAAACACAATTCTGAAATATGTTACAATGGAATGGATATTTTACCTATAAGCTGTGATATGGGCGCAAGGATCAGCTTCTCGTAGCTAAGCAATGATTCATCAATCTTTGTAAATGAAAAACAAAAAAAAACAAAATTTGATTGGAGTGTGAATTTCTTCCTTGTAGTATTCGTTCTCCTATTATCTACAAAACTAAAAACACAAAAGCATATGAAGATACCTCTTGAAGTGTGAATTTCTTCCTTGTAGCCTGTGTGAAACTCACATGTTTTTCTCCATTCCTCAAATCCATTAAGTGTATACTGAGTAGTGTAGATTGCCGAGGCTGCTAGCTTAGATGGAGTATTCCTCAAACTTGTAGTGCACCTGCTCCAAAAATATCATTCATCACAACACATTCATCACAACAACAAAAATTTGACATATATCCAAAACAATAAAGGAAGAGAAGAGAAATAAGATAGAGGAGAAGGAGATTAAACGAACCTTGCTCATGACTCCTGATCCATCCTTGTTAAGATAGAAAGACATAAAATATCAATTAGACTATATACCCTTAAACTTCTCTGGCTCTTCCTGAGTCATAATCGCTTGAAAGTCTTGGTAAGTCGTTGTGCTACAAGCGTAGATCTTCTTCTTTGCCTCTTCCAAGCTGTAACACAACCACAAAGACAAAAAAAAAACTATATTAACGCCAAAAAAATACATACGAAAGCAAGCAAACCTTCAGACCAATATATATATCTCATGTTTCAGTTTCTAACTAAAGAAACAGTTTTAAAGCTTCAGACCAATGTAACTCTCTCACTTTTGTCTTTAGCTTCTAACTAAAAAGTATCAATTACTCAAACAAAATTAGAGAGACAAATCCATGTAATGTTATTCCATAACGAACTTGATACAAAACTAATCACAAGCTGTAACTCAATCACAAACACCAAAAGAAACTATATAAACGCCAAAAAAAGACACAAAACTGAAGCAAAGCTTCAGACCAATGTATCTCACTCTTGTCGTAGTTTCTAACTAAAGAATCAGTTACGTAACTTATCACTATCTCACAAACAGCAGAGACAAACCCATCCATAGCTATTCCATAACAAATATGAAAGGAGGGAGACTTACTTGAAGTACTTATCGAAGTTTAAACGATTCTTGCCAATTAAGTCCTGCAATGTCGAATCCGTAATCAACAGGAAGCTCTCCGTTAAGGTAAGGAGGATAGTCATAGGGGATGGGACCAAACCAATGGGGATGTTCTTGTCCATACCACTTGCTGTACATTTGTAGGAACAAAACAAGAAAGTAAATGTTACAATAATATCACCGTTACATTATTACATACTTCACCATATCAAACTCAAGCAAAGTGTTTTAATTTTAGATACATGTCGGAAGTGAACAGAATCACTGAGAAAACCAACACACCGGCAAGCTAAAAAAGACGGCAGCGAGAGTTCAATAAAAGAAGAAGCAAAGATCGAATGGTGATCAGTCACTCAAATGAATTTAAGAAACCTCTTGCCATGAAGCTCTTCAAATTAAATGGGACTATTCACGGAGAGTTTACGATGTCAGCCACCAAGAGAGACGCCGACAATAATCATTGAAGAGAGATCAAGGACGAGAGCCCGAATAGCCGACTGATAAGATTTGGATTCGACGGATTTCACGAAGTCGGGAGAGCGATAGAGATGAGAGAGAGAGAGTAGGAGACTTCCATGTTGACGCATGTCCCGTAAGCGTCGTTGGTTCCTTCTCCTAATTAAGCGACGTTGTTTCGGTAAATAGGTAATTTTCATTTATTTTTAATCATAATTAATTTAAGCAACCCCCTTAAACAACTGCGATAATGATGCTCTAAGTGATTAATATACTCTTCAACAAGATCACATATAGGCATAACAACTGTGACCATAGAAAGCTGAAAGAATATATATGGATTACACATGAGTAATTTTCATACAGTAGAGTCAAAGATAAGGTGAACCGGATTGATCTTGAGTAGATTTTTCTAGAAAGGTGGATGTTTGACTGTATCATCATATTAAGTTTCTTGGTCACTTTACAATTAACTTCAACTTCTGAAGGTCTGATCATATGATTGGCTCGATTGTAGGTGTAAAAATTTAGCTGTAAAAATTTATATGTAGATAAGTTGGTTGTAGATGTAAAGTTGTTAAAGTAGATTTTTTTAGCAGAGACTTTTGATGTAGTTAAATTTGTTGTAGATATAAGTTAAAGGATATATATAGATATTTAAAATATATATATATATATATATATATATATGTGTGAAATATGTGATGTATATATAAAATAATTATTTTTATCAAATTTTTTTATCAATTTAAAAAATATTAATATTTTGTATAAATTATCAAAGTTTACTATTATTTAAAATGTCATATATAAATAATATAAATATTATTTACAATATTTCAATAATTTAAAAAAATAACTAAAATTAAATTGAAATATTTATAGATGTTTTAACTATGATTGTCTAATTTATTTAATTATAGATAGTTTTTTTCATTTTTACAGATTCCATAACCTATAAAAGAAAGATGTAGGTTTTTACTTAAAATACATAAGTGAAAGTTTTTCTTTAATTTTTTTGCTATAGCTTAAAAGTAAAGTTAAAGTATGATTTATTTAAATTAATAGAAACTTGATGTAGACTTTAATTTTTTAAAAATAAAGATACAACATCTTATTAGATAAAGTTTGGTTCTTCAAATTTATTAATTAACATGATTACGACAATGTGTCAATAAAAAAAATTAAGATTGTGACATGTGTCGAAAAATATAATACAAATCTTTTGTGTTTAAGATTTAGAAAAGAAAAATTATTATTACCAAAAATATTCGTATGGTTTGCTTTATGATTTTAGAAAAGAAAAATTACTATTACACAATCTTTTATAGTTATATTTTCTTTACGATTTAAAAGAAATCATTAAAAAATAATTATTTCAGTAAATATTAAATAATAAAAGTATAATACAAATCTTTTTTTTTTTTAAATGTAGAAAAGGAAAATTGTTATTACCAAAAATATTCTTATGGTTTGTTTTATGATTTTAGAAAAGGAAAATTACTATTACACAAAATTTTACAGTTATATTTTGTTTAGGATTAAAATAAATTATTAGCAAATAATTATTTCAAATATTAAATAATTTTTAAAATTGGAATTTTTAGAATTCATTTTTAATTTTTAGAGTTAAATTTTCTTTATGATTTAAAAGAAATTATTAGCAAAGAATTATTTCAGTAAATATTAAATAATTTTTTAAAATGGGAATTTTTACACTTCGTTTTTAATATCCCTACACATTTTACACTTTCTTCTTTTTAGTTAAAATGACTTTAATATTATATTTATCATCAAATTATTAAAAATACAAATTATTATTAATTAAATTATATAATTTTATTTGGTCAGGATTTAAAAGAAAAATAAAAAAATTCTCTTTTTGTTTAGATTACCAAAATTATTTTACAAATATCTGTTATTAGGATTTAAAAAAGGAATTATTACATAATTTCTTAAAATTTTCTGATTAATATTACCGAAACACATGACAATATATATTTTGAGATTGTGACATGTGTTTAAATTTTTGTTATTATGATTTTAGAAAAGGAAAATTACTATTACACAAAGTTTACAGTTATATTTTGTTTAGGATTTAAAATAAATTATTTGCAAATATTTATTTCAGTAAATACTAAATAAAATTTTAAAATTGGATATTTTACACTTTGTTTTTTAATATCAATACATATTTTTGTTACATAAACTGGATTTAGTGTTTATCATCAAATTCTTAAAAAGAAAAAATATTATTAATTTAATTATATAATTATCTTTGGTCAGGATTTAAAAGGAAAAATGGAAACAATTCTCTTTTGGTTTAGTTAAATATTAAATATTTTTGAAAAATTGGAATATTTACCTTTTTAAATTCTAACCAATTTTTTTTTTAGTCCTGACCAAAGATAACTGTTAAAGCTTATTTGATAATAGTTTTCTTTTTAAGAATTTATCCAATTATGTAGAAAAAATTGTAAAAGTATTAGTAATACCAAGAAAATGAATTTTGAAAATAGAAACTTTTTAAAATCATTAATATTACTTGGAAATAATTATTTGTAAGTAAAATTATTTTCTAAATCCTAAACAAAAGGGAATTATAAAAAAAATATAATATTAATTTTTCATTACTAATATCCTTATTAATTACTTTAAAAGAATATTAGATAATATTTTTTTTTTAAATCCTAAAGAAAAGAGATTTGTATCATATTTTTGAGTGCAATTAAAAAGATAATTTTAGAAATATTATTTGATTATATGTTTTCAATAAAATTTAGTGATGAAAATGCATAAAAATATTTCATTAAAAACTAACTGTAAAATAGTTGTTATGAGAGAGTAATTTTAAAATTTATTTTAATATCAACTAAAAATAATTATTTGATAGTAATTTAATCTACCTTAAATTCTAAACATAATAACTGAAAGATCATATGATATAAATTTTCTTTTTCCAAAATCCTAAACAAAAAAATTCAACATTGTATTTGATGTATTTTTTTCTTTTAAAAATTTAAATAATAGAGATTTTAAAATAAAATATTTTTTTTCTTTAGATCATAACAAAATTTTGTTTTAGAAAACCTATATATCAGTATTTTTAACGAATTGGAAAACAAAAATGATAACAAAAAAATAGGATGTTGGTTAAAATTATTTTTATATGTGTTTGGTCATACGAAAATGAAACACATGTTTGATATATATTTTCATGTTTGGTCATAAAAGATAGATGTTCTTATTATCATCATAAGTGATCTTTATATGTGTTTGATCAAAAACAAAATCTCCAACCTCATTTTAATACATTTTTTTTGTATTTACTATGTAGTGTTTTTAATTAATTTTTATTTATATTGTTAGTATGGAAATTTCATTAAAAATAATAAATTAAGAAAATTATTTAATATTGAATAATTTTATATAATGGTTTTATTTTAAATTAGAATTTATGTGGGAAAATGAGTTCTTAATTCTAAAATAAAATCGCACAACATATGCTTAAAGATCCTAAAACTATATTAACATAATTTTTTATTTTACGTCTTTTATAAAATTAAATCCGCAAACAAAACTCGTGCAACGAAGTAACGCACGGACCTATATCTAGTAATTGATAAAGTTTACTGTTTTAAAAACAAATAAAGCTAAAGTAAAGAGATAATCTTGATCAGCATTGAATCTTTTATGTAACTTTTAATGATCTTACTTAAATTAAATCTGTCTAATCTTCAATTAGTTGGGATGAAAATCATGACAACATGGTCTCATGAGGAGCCTAGCTCCATGGTTAATAATCTTGTTTCTTGTGTGACTCAGACCATTGGATTTCGAGGAGAACCTGGTGATGGTGGAAATAAGAAGCCTTGAGAACTGCATTTTAATCGCCAAATATTCAATTAGTGATTTAAAATTAATTTTAAATATTTTACAATCTATTAAATTTTAAATTTTAAGATTCTTAAAGTTGATGGATTCTAAAATCTGTGCAATACCCCTTAGATTTTGAGTTTAATCATTTATTCATTAGAATTCATCACTGATGATTTGAAATCCATTTATATTACAAAGAATTTTAAAATCCTTAAAAGTTGAATAAGACCGGATTTTAAAACCTGAAATTCAATCATAAATTGAATAACATTAAATTTTAAAATAGAATTTAGAATCATCAATTGAATAATAGTAGATTGTGTTTAGACTTAAACTCTTTTAAAATACATGATTGAATAATACCATCTAAGTTCTTTTGGAATTGACTTCTTGTGAACACATCATTACCATGGTTTTATAGTCTTATGTAAGTTTCTTACATAAGAATATGTTTATTTTTTAACTTTAAGATTGTTTCTTTATAAATACATTTATATATTCTCTAACTCAATCAAAAAACTGATGTACATATTTTATTTATTTTCGCTTTTACAACGTGGTATGAGAAATGACTTTCCATAATCAAATAAGCTTCAGAGAGACAACGAATAACACTTGATTGATAAAAAAAACAGTAGAATAAAAATCTCCCTCCATCTTTTCTTTTCAAATCTGTTGGCCCAAACTCCCACTGATCGACAACAAATTGCAAAACATTGTATTAAGTGTGCCTTGGGGATGTTAAAATGGGTTTTGTTAGTGGGTTATTAATGGGTTTTAGAAAATTATAAATGTCTATTTAGATCCATTTAATTTGTCGGGTTTTAAATGGATAACCCTATTAAGACCCATTTATTAAATGGATATTAACTAAAATAAATGAGAACCCGTTTAACCCATTTATGGTTTTTCTATAATATAAATTTAGCTTATTTATTTTACTTTAAATAATCTTTATAAAATAATTAATTTTTATTTAACCTAAAATCATTTTTCTTGTCAAATCCAAAAATAGAGTTTTCTCACCGAAAATCGAGATATCCCTCCAAAACAAAAAAATTAAGATATTCCAGCGGAAGAAAAAAATCAAAATTTTCCACCAAATTGAAAATCGAGATTTTCCGCCAAAACCGAAAATAAAGTTTCTTCTCGCCAAAACCAAAATTGAGTTTTCCCGCTAAACATGAAAAATCAAGATTTCCCATCGAAATTTGAAAAATCGAGATTTCCACCGAAACCGAAGATAGAATTTTTCCCTCCAAAACCATAATCAAGATTTTCCGCCAAAAACATCATTTCTGGATTTTGACTGAAAAACATAACTTCTTAGTTTTGGCGAGAAAATGTAAATTTTTTTTTTATTTTGGCGGGAAAACGTGATTTCTCAAATTTGGCAGAAAAATGCAATTTCTTAGTTTTGGCGGAAAAACGATATTTTACAGTTTCGGCGGGAAAACGTAATTTTGGTTTTGGTGAGAAAACGTATTTTTTTGGTTTTGGTGAGAAAACGTAATTTCTCGGTTTTGACGAAAAATCGTATCGGTCTTGACGAAAAATCGTAATTTATTGGTTTTTGCGGGAAAACGTAATTTCTTGGTTTCGGCGGAAAAACGTAATTTCTTGGTTTGGCAAGAAAATATAATTTTTCGGTTTTGGCGGAAAAACGTAATTTTTCGATTTTAGTGAGAAAACGTAATTTTTTATTTTGGTGAGAAAACGTAATTTCTCGGTTTGGTAGGAAAACATAATTTTATTTGGAAACAAAAAATTAGAATAAAAAGTCAACAACAATTTAAGTGGGTTTAAGTGGATTTAAATGAGTTTGAGTAAAATTACTAAATTTAAATGGGTAGCCCTAATAAACTTATTTTTAAATGGGTGTAAGCAAACATGAATTCTAAATGGGGTGTGTCTTAAATGGGGTGGGTTTAAATGGGTGGATTTTACCATATTAACATCCCTAGCCTTGGGATCATACACAAGGCCATAAACCTCAAAGGAGTGCTGCTCTGAAAATCTCTGTTAGGTTTAATGTTAACTCTTTCTGCATTATCTTCTTCTCTTCTTGTTGTAAAGCGTCTTCGCAAAACTGATGTTTAGTTCGTGGTAGTAGTGTTTGTTGTTGTAGCTATCGCAGCTCGTGCTTGCTCCAGAAGATGATTTGCACCATCACTCTTTAGCGGAATCAGCTGCTTATGTGCAGTGTTTTTGGTTGTTTCTACTGATAGTTTCTTGCAGTCCAAGATTCTGCATAGCCTCTTTCTCTCAGTCTTATCAATCTTCTGATGAACCTGAACAGAGACTGTGTGATATATAACAATCACTAGTGTATCTTAAAGGGGATAAGTTATTCCTAAATGTCGGAGAGATAAGAATTTTATAGTTTCTCACCTCCAACTGTTTTGCGACTTATGCTGGTAGCTAGCACAACATTTGGCTCCGACCCATAGCTCTCCAATTTTCTATGGAATGCAAGAGCCTTTTCATCAAACAGACTAACACACACAGTAACATCCCTAAAAGAAGCAATGATATAGGGCGTCATGAGTGGAAAATGACATACATAGTAGAAAAGGCAACTACTATAGAATCAAAACCGTGCAAAGTAGCTTCCATGTCCCGTATGTGCTGTCGATGAACGTGCTTCTGATCGCACTTAGCTCACCAATAATGTCTTCTCAATATGACAGTGGAGATCTGTTAATTAAGGAGATGATTTCTTAAGGTATAGTGTAGCTATACAAGGTTAGAGGCTTACTAGGTAACTGTTTGTTAATATCAGCTCGGCTAAGGGATTGTCTCAGAGAAGGCCCGATGCTAATATGTCTTCCTGACAAAGGCAAAAGCAGTAAAGCCTTGATACAAAAGAACATGAAGAATACTTAAAGAATACTTCTTAGCAAAGAATAACTATTCGATCGCATAGTCTGTCTAGCAGTTTTAGCGGCACCGGCTCTCCTCTAGGTTGTTCTGTGAACCTTAATAAAGCTAAGAAGGGAACCCACAAAATCTAAGCAAAAGTTTGATTCTTTAAACAAAAAGCTAAAATGGGTTTCCATATACCTAATGGGTGAGACGTTGCCGCAAGGGTTTTTCAAAGAGAGACAACCTTAGCGCTTTGGTCTTGGTGTGTGCTTCTCCTAATTCTCATCCTTATCTGAGAAACCATAAAAGAAGTCGGATCAGCTCTGAATCGAAACATAAGTAATAGATCGAGCAACCACTTTCTCACCTATAACTCGGACTAAGATTTGAAGGAAGGAAGAACTGAGTCGAGGGAGCGAATCGGTGAGACAGCAAAGCCATCCTTGTCATCCATGCTTTCCTTATCAGTCAAGAAAAGGAAAGTCGTCGTTGATGGAGTTCGTGCAAAACAGAGACTATCTTTTCCGATTTGGTAGAGATGATGTTGTTCATCGCAGTCATCAAACTTATTTATAGGTCGATCTTCAGTCCGTTACCTTGAAGGAGGTTGAAACCGATTGGATTCTCGGGAGTGGGATGAGTGGTGTGAATCACTTTAATGGTAGCTTTAGTTTGGTGTTTGAATGATTGCAGGAAGCGTTACACGGTCGTAGTTTTGAGCAGGTGTCATCTGAAAGGTTACGGTGACTATGTCCGCAAGTGGAGAAAACCTAAAAATTATGGGCATGTATGCAAACTATTTAAGGACTCAATAATTTAGTAAGTGCAATAAATAACATGAGAACTCAGATATACCAAAACATTAAATGATTGAAGATTTAATAGCATACCACATGTTGAATTTGCCCATATGTTCTTGCTGTGGTGGCTGTCTAAGAAGAGAGATAACTTTACTTTATTTATAAACTAGATCTTCACCCGCGCTTTCAAGCGCGAAAATTTTTTATAACTAAAATTTATATAATTGGGTTATGTCTTAATTTAAAGAATGTTTTGGTATAAAATCAGTTTACCAAAATTTGTGGTGACGATATTTTTCATTAGTTTTTAGTTTCAGTTTTTATTTTTAGATTTTGGTTTTTAGTTTTTAAGTTTCTATTTTTGATTTTCAGCTTTTGTTTGGGTTTTTAGTTTTTAGATCCTCTGAGTTAGTTTGAACTTATATTACCAACAAACAAATCTCAAACAATCGAACATCTAATTTAAAACTGAAAAGATGACAAAAAAATTTTGCAATAGTTCATTTTGTAAATAAACAAAAGCAAAAACTATAACAATATGTTATCCATAACAATGCGTTTTCAGCTTTTGGTTTTGGATTTTAGTTTTTATATTTGGTTTTTGGTTTTTGGTTTTGCTTTACATTTTTTTTTAAAATCAGTAAATTATTTAAGAAAAATAAAACAATAAATTATTTAAAAGTTACCATTGAAATTTATCAAAAAGAAGTGATTGTTATTTAAAATAAAAAATAAAATAACGTGTTTTAAAGTACATAATTTAAATAAATGATTAATAATAGACAATTTTGTTTTGTTAAAAATATTAAATACATTTGGGCTTGAAAATAATAATTGATTTTTTGATCCATTAAGATAGAATTTTTATTTAATGTTTTTTGGAGTTTTTCCTTAATAGTAAGCCTAAAAATCAAACCATATAATTTGTCCTAAAAACAAAAATAAGCCCAAGACTATATCCCATAAATAACCATCGGTTTAATTTAAGTAGTGCGATTCAATTAACTATATGGCTTGTTGTAACACTCTAGAAAGAGTCCAAATTTAAATGACAATTTGTATTAGTAGATAAAAAAAAATATTCTATTTTAATAGAATAGATTTCCATTGCTTTCATATAATTATTAAATTTCCATTTTTTTAAAGGAATAGTTAAGATGGTAAATGGTATATTACGATTTCCACATTAATATAATTAGTAGATTTCCAAATTCCATATTTTAATTTAATATAATTAATAGATTTCCATATTCCATATTTTGATAATATATATTTTTTAGAACATTCCATATTTGTAGGAGAAAATATGTGTTTTTTGTATACACATAGATATCTGCCGTATTTTGAAGATAGTTTACATTAAGGTCGCCATGTTACATTAATTGTGTTGGTTTAATTTAAATAATGCGGTTCAATCAATTATAAGACTTATATTATTTGTAACACTCTAGAAAGGGTCCAAATTTAAATGACAACTTGTATCAGTAGATAAAAAGAATGTCTCTATTTTAATAGATTAGACTAGGGTCAGCCCACAGGACGAACATGAAATAAAAAATATATTTAGATTATTCTTAAACTGAAAATAGTTTTAAATTTTTTTTGTTATTTTATTAAAAGTCACATGTTTATCTAACTGATAAAAAAATCTTCTTTCATTAGGTAACTATTTTACATTTTTCAATATTGGTATTGTTGAGAATTACAATTGAGATTCAACATATAAGTTTTTTCTCTTATATATATTGTTAATATTTATTTTATTTTATACATTCTCTTTGAAATATATTTTTTAATTATGCAAAAAGTAAACTTTACCTATCATTATTAACCAACTTAAAACATAACACATTACTGCTTAAAGATTTACATATTCTTAAAATTACCTAATAAACTATATCATCCAAAATAATTAGGACTTCTTAAAACAAATATTTTATTGTTTTATTTTGTGGGATATTACAAATAAGTGGTGAACTTCACATTGTTAGAGATTTTAACTGAAACTTTTTTCGATGGGTGTTCAATAATAAAATGAAGGTTAATGTTATTGCATACTATATATGTCTGCGAAGTACTCACCTTGATGGAGTTTCAAATGTGTTTTTGCTGGCCATAATTGTTTCTGACTTGTCGTGCTTATTTCCCGAAGTTTGTGTTATGGGGAACATTATTTGTTCTAATAGCTAAATGAAATATTTGTTTTACCGTTTTGCCGATCAGTTCTGTAGTGGGGTGGGCCTAGATAGTTGTGGTGTAACTATTGCTGCCTTTACTCATTTTCTGTAAGTCTAGGAATGGTAAAATTATCTCAGTTGGTAATTGTTTTTTCATACAAATTTAATGAAGAATTAATGTATTGTGCAGTACCTTGTCGTATGTTGGGCAAGCATGACCGAGAGTTGGAGCTTTTGCAGAGTCTATCCTTCTCATTTGTGTATCAGTACTTGAGAACATGAGCGGGAGAGGAGTTAGCCTTTTTAAGCAAGTGTTTGCTTAACCATCTCTTGAGAAAGGAGAGACGCTATGCACTGCCAGCGTTGGATATGGTTGATGGTAACTTGTACATATAAAAATAGACAGCAGCATTGTATATCTTAGCTCATTTAGCGGGAATAGGCAGCACTAAACCTCTTTCCAAACCTCGTAAACGATGCTCTCACCACTGAATGTAAACGATGCTCTCACCACTGAATGAGAAGTCTTGGGTTCTTGTTTTTTTTTTTGGGACAAAAGGAAACACATTGAGGAAAAATGCAGAATTTGAAGATGAGTTCACACTTCTTGCTGGACTAATTTCATACTGAATGACGAGAGGTTAAAGAACTAATTTGTATTTGTCGGTTCTAGACATATAGTAAGATGGTGAGGCCGTAGAGAGAAGAGAGGGTTGTGCTTGGCTCTCTTCATGGGAGCTCAGTTAGAACAAAATAACTTCATGTCAAATGACTTTTGCATAGAAATATTAACAAATTCAAAAGGGTGACTCAAATTTTGTATACTACTAATTTCTCTCAACATCAAAATCTTCAAGTTCTGATATATCAAAGGTGACAAAGTTATGGCTGCTATTGGACACGGAAAGGCTACTATCATGTCTTAATAAAACAATTTTGATCTCTTTTTGATAGTCATGCAGAACACCAAAGACACCATGGTCAACAAACAGATGCTTGATGTTTCTCAAAACGGGAGACTTACATATATATTTACATATAAACACAATACACAAACTACCTGCCAATGTACAAACTTCATGAAATACCCTGAAGCAGATATATAAATCAGAGTTGGATTCTGGTCCATATTCTTTGTGCGCTCCTAAAAGGAGGTGAATACCCGAGAAGCAGTGATACAATCGTTCTTTGAGCATATTGTTCATTTTGCATCGGAATATTCCTTCTCATACAGATTATGTTTCTCCTTGATGACAAACTTCTTCTGAGATATTGAAGTCATCCGCTCAAAAACGGAATGATCTTTAGTTGTTGATAAACTCCTTTATTTCCTCTCCAGTAGTAACCTCTTGTCATGTTGCGGTTTCTCCTTTTTGATGAATGTTTCGGTTTCCTCATGGAGTCAAAGAGGAGCTCAGGATCAAAGTTTCACTTGTGGAAGTAATAACAAATTCGTTGAGCTCAGACTTGATATTTAAGTCGGCATGAAAATGGGAAAAGTTTGACATTCTGGGTTGATGGTTTTGTGAAGATTGCAATGGATTAAAAGATAAAGTGATGAATTTCACGAAATCAAACTATTTATAGGTTGAGATCCACAAAGAGGAAGTGAATTGAATGAGAAATCGTGGGATGAGTGAGTCGGTGATATTAATGAGAATGCTAATTGTATTGAGTGAATCCAATCGACATTTGTTACGCCGACTTCAAGTTCATTGCAGAGGCTAGGTCATCTCACGGAAAAGAAGATAACGTGAGTTGGTTAATCATTGGGCATATTCTAGACACATGTTACTTGCACAACTTGAACATAAAGCTATGATTTCAAAACGAAGCCCAACTAAATTTAAATCAACCGAATGAAGGATTTTAGAAGTCTGACGTGTCAAACTCTCTTTTTCTTAATTAGTGACGTGGCTTCTCCTAGAGTGAGAAAATGCTCTTTTATATAGATGTAGATCATTCAAATGTTCATCTTTACCGTTTTTGCTGTTGTTTGGAACAAGAGTCAAACCATTACATTAGTTTTTCTTGAATTATTTTTAGAATTCATACATGTCTTAATTAACATCCTTTTATGTATGTATAGGATGGATTTGGAATCTCTCATTACTATAGAAATTCTTGATGCTCAAAGTAATAACATGGACATGAATGAAGAAGAAGCTTTCAATGAGGAAAATCCTATGAATGGGGGGGGGGGGGAGAAATAAAAATGCAAGAATTAGATTAAAGTGATACTCAAACAACTTAATTAACACGACCATGTAAGAGACGTTTAACTTCCAGTGCTAGAAAATATTCAACATCAATTAGGGTTGAAAGTGATGGCAAGGAAAGATGTCAGGTGTAATCATTGTGGTGCAAAAATAGTGAAAAATCACTTGCTTGGCCATTCGGAAAAGTGTCCAAAAATGCCTAAAAAGGTAAATAGTTTTGCATATGATCATAAAGAAGATTGAAAGATGACTAGCGAGATTATAACTTATCATGATTTTCCATGTTATGTCCCCGATCCTGGTTAGGATCGTCTGGATAGACCATGGTGCAAGGAGACGCACCAGTCAGGTCATATACTTAAAGACAAGTGTATCATGGTCACGAAATGTCCCTAAGTGCATCAGAGAGCTGATACTTAGCTAAATAAGGAAGGAAAGAGAGTAAAAGAAGCTACACAAGTAAAGAGGTAGCTGGATGAGGTCTAGGGACAGCTCGGCTTTGCTCCGGGGAGCTCGGGTAAGCTCAGCCCAGCTCGGTATATCTACACACTCATTGGTCAGCTCACACCAGCTGAATTTTCATGTTCCCGGTCCTGGAACTTGACATAAGGCCTATACGTTCGATAGAAACGAGACTGATTTGGTTCAAGTCATGAGAATTGATCGTGAACAAACTCGATGAAGTGGATGATCAGAATGGATCATGGGAAAACTAAGTCTAAGTCTGGAAATAGACAAAATGACTTAGAAGGATTGTATAAGATGAAGATATCAAGCTGTACGAAGTGTATCACAGCTGGGTGATGCGAGCAAGAAGCTCAACCAGCTGGACGGAGCTCATTGGAGCTCAAGAAGAGTGTGTCAGCTCACTGGAGCTGGTGGACTAGCTCACTCAGCTGGGGATCAGGTCAACTCAGCTGGATTGAGTGTTCAAGTCTTGGGCAGTTGGGCCTGGTTTGGATAGTGACCAGGCCATGTGGACGACCCATGTGTACCAATGGGCCAATGGGCTCTTGTGGTTGTGCCATGGGCGTGGGCAATCACTTTGGCCTTGTTTTGGACATGTCCAGGAGTGGTTTGTAAGGCCCATGATGTCTGGTAACTGCCATAGGTGAATATGTGATCTGTACCATTGATTAAATCAATGGACATAAATGATACCGAAGGGATGCAATGGTTAAGAAGTAACCACCCATTCTTCCATATAAAGAAGGAAAATCCGTGCCTTTCAAGGCACGCCAGGACTTCCTCCTCCACCATGAAAGAAAAATAAATACTGAGAAAACATAGAGAGTTGGTCGGATTCAACATCCAAAACCAAGAAAGGCATGAAGGCCAAAAAGCAGCAGTTATGGGAGAGATCAAGGGAGAAAGTTATGCACGACTTTCTGGTGGCTTTTAGTCCGTGATGTTATCACCCAAAGCATCCTACAGAGCCTGAGAACACACGAAAATGGTGAGGAAAGAAGGTAGATGACCGGAATTCATTCCTAAAGGCCAAGACAGCCTTAAGGGCAGATGTGTGTAAAAATGCAGTTCCATGGAAGTGCAAGGGAAGTTATGAACGACTGTGTGATTTGTTTTCCCCATTTATGAAAACTTCCTAGGTTTCTTCTAAATCTTGGGAACACATGCAAATACCCATGGGAAAAGAAAGAAGGCCGAACTTCACTCTTAAAGGCATGAATTGCCTTGAAAGCGGATGCAGTGTATAAACTGGTTTCATGGGAGTTCCATGGAAGGGATGATGGGTGCGATCCATGAATTGATCTTATCACTACTGGAAGCATCTGATAAGGGCTTGATAAAGGAGTGGATGGGAGGATCATGGTCGCACATGATGAAAGAGGACAAGATCCTACAACATGTATAAGGGTTTATGGTTGTTTGGTCGAAATCATCAAGTTATGGAGGGATTTGATGAATTTAGATTATGGATTCCTTCTAATGGAGATTTATCAGAATTTCTGATTAATTTTAACTAATTTTTGGAGCACTTTTGAAGGATGTAATTTTGGACCAGAGACCCATTCCAGGGTCAGGCACAAGTATTGAGCTGGTGTGGTCATTCAAGAAATACCGTGTGGGATCTGACCAAGGGAAAGGAGGGACTACCTGATCCATGGATGATGGATCAAGGTGATGCGCCCTTGGACAGAGTACCAGGCAAAAGAGACATACATGGCTCGATCATGGGAAGCAGTAAAGATATAAGTTCATTGTTTAGCTTATATCTTCCAAACCACGAGGCTTCTACGCATGAAATCACTTGGAGTATATTCTCAACTCAATTACAGATCTCTCGAAGAAGAATCAGATCAAACAGAGTTTAGATGTGGGAGTTATGCTATTTACAAATCAGGTGATCTTCAGTTCTCGCAAATTCATATATTTGCACATTCAAGTGTGGACCGACACTTACATATCTGAGCTGAAAGAGAAAAGTGATCTAAATAACACGCCTTTGGAACTGAGTGAGCTAAATGACACTAAATGTGGAGTTAGTTTAGTTGCTGGGCGAAATGAACATTTTTCAGCCCAAAGAAAAATTCATAACAAATTCAGTTTGGGTCGGTTTTACACCAAATTCGACAGGCCTTTGCTGATGGTCTCCTGCCCATTTGCATCAATAAATATCAACAAAAGAATTCAGAGACGTGGTCAGGAAAAAGGTCATTCAAAAACACACTTATTTTTGGTCAAAAGTCTTAGTCTTTATTTGTGTTTTCTAAGTTTCTAGTTTTCCACAAAAACTCTTAGTATCCTTTGACCACATTGTACTATAAATAAGGCCTAAAAGCCTCAAAATTAATCAGATTTTTTTTTCCTTTATGAGTTTATCTCTCTTTGTTCTTTGTAGAACATTTCTTAGTTTCTTGGTGAGGTTATGTCCAAGTTTCGTTCCTTCTTTTGTTGGACCTGTGCGTCACATCTGGTAACGATCGAAATCTAGTAGTATCATTGGGCCAACCGCAACCCTTTGTGTCACCGTTCAATCCACCAGTTCTCCCTTTTGGTGAGTTCATATCCCTTTAGTTCGGCTGAGTGATCATTTCCCGATTTAGGGTGTATCACAAGGTCTCTGCTATGTTTAATCAAAGGATGCACCGGTTAGATAAGTGTGAAAACTCATCATTTCTGAGTTATGTGGGGTGGATGGTTGATTGACTTAGGGTCTGATGGGCATCATCTAGTTCAGGAGATGGACTTGCTACAATATCCTACAAGCATGAGGAGAATGGGTGATGCATTAGTTGAGAGGAGCTAGATGCATTGTTGTTGAAGACTTCCCAAAGGTTACTTGGTCAGTGGGGATGGTTGGTTGAATGACTAAGTACCCAAGGGGAGATGTTTATGCTGGTGTAAGAGAGCTGGACTAGTTGGCAGAGAGCTGGGCGCAACTATCTTGTAGCTCGATCAGCTGGAGAGAGTGATGGAACCACAAGTGAGGTGGTACAGCTTGGCTAGCTGGATGAGCTAGCTAAACAAGCTGAGGTAGCTGGCCTTAGCTTGGATTTAGCTAGCTTAGGAGTGTTAGCTCAAAGATCTGGATGAGCTAGCTAAGTCAGATAGGAGTATGAGCTAGCAAAGTCAACTAGGAGGATGAGCTAACTAAGTCAGATGGACCGATGAGCTAACAAGCTCCGTGGATGTGGCAAAGTTATGATCTAGCTACTTTCTTTTAGATCTAGCTAGAATGGTTTAGGGGAATGGAACCTTTAGACTAGTATGACTTGTACCATGTAAGGATCGATCTATAAGCTGGAAGGTAGTTCAAGGAACTGACCAAGGCATAGACGATTAGATTGGACAAGTGTTAGATTGGTTTTAGACCAATGGTTAATATAGTATAATCTGCTGCGTATAAATAGAAATGATCTAAGCTAGGAAATACTAAAGTAGTCTTAAGCTAAGATCTAAGCTGGCCCTCGCTTATGGGCGATAGTATAAATAAAGGGCGAAAAATTTAAAGGTTCGGTCTGAAAGAGGACTGAGCAACATAAGCATTCGACCGCGGCCTGAGAGCCCGGGATCGGGTCTTACATTCCATTTAGCTATGTTGAGTATGAAAAATTTAATGCAAGAAGCTTATATCTCAATATGGATTGTCAGCCCTTTTGTTGACAAACTATTTAGTGATTCACTGATATGATCGACTTAGTGATCGCTGATATGAAACATGATTTTCTTACCATTCCTATTATTAAATTTTCCTTGTGTCAGATTTTAGTATTGGTGGTCTGGTCTTGGTTTCATACATAAATTGGATGCTTCCAAAGAATGTTCTTTACTTTGTGCTCTTAGTTGGCTTCGTGGACTTACAGAATTTGTAGGTAGCTCTAAAATTTTACCAAAGCAGTTTTACAGATAGATGATTTTGTTGACTAATTAAGATTTTAAATGATAGATACCATCGAAGATACTAATAGCATTGGGATCAAAGATGTAAAAAAAATGTTGAGTAACTCAGAGGTAAAAAGTCAAGGTTAGAAGATTCAAACATGCAATGAGAATGATGATATCTATTTGTGTTCGGATTTTTAATCATATATTACATTTCGTTTGAATTCAACAAATTTTACTGTGCTAAGTGAAGCATAATACTCGGATTTGAAGACAATATGAATGTATAACAGACCAATATTCTTTTTGTGTCATTTTCTAGTTTGGCTACATTTGTGTTTTCTATGTATTATTCTATGTTTTTTTTAAAAAATGTGTATATGTGATTTATTTTGTTAGTTTTAACTTTCAACTTAGAAGCATAATTAATTTTGTACAATTTGCAGTTTAATTTAAACTTACAAACAATACTTACTTGTTTATGTGAGAGTCGTGAGATATTGGGTTATGGTCATATAGATTCATTACAAAATATTAGAGGAACATTGAAATATTTCTTAGAGACAAGAATTTAATAAATCCATGTTTAAAAATGATCAAAATTGTATTTAGAAGAAAAAACGTAAACATACCTAGTTGGATATTTCCAAATATTTGATTTAAGACTAAATTTGTTCTAACGAGTTGGAAAATGAATGTGGAAATACAGAGAGCCAAGCTGGGTTAACAAGTGCCATGTCCAGCTTTTTACATATAGGGTTCTCGTCTTGATTATTTGACCAAGTGAACAGAAGGCCCACATAAGAGAGATCCGATAATCCACATATTCCAACAGTCTCTTGAAAATCTCTGATAGCACTACGGTCACCAGCATGATCAACTGATCTGAGAGTTCATTCAGAGACATGGTAACATTAAAATCATGCCCAGCACTATCCACGCATCATTACCTCCTCCAATCATTGTGGCAATAATTTCAAGCTCTTTCCAAAGCTTCTTTCTTTCATATGAAAAGATGGCCTGAGGGACACTAGTCCATGCATTAGTTTCAGTCGCCATTATCATTCTTATGATTCTTTGTGTACATAAACTTTTTTCATCTCACTAATATAAATTTAACATTTCATCGAAAAAAAGCAAATAAGAAGTAAATCTCAAAGTCGTGGAAACAGGAAACACAACAATTGCACTCATTTACCAGAAAACTATATGGTTACCTCATACGCGATGCACGCCAACCCATACTCTTACTGCAGGCCGGCCAATCCTGACAATCGATTGTCACAACTCACAATATTTAGTAGTTTAGTTCAATAAAAAAATATAGAAATGTTTTTATTATTTTAAGTTTGATAGTTTTACCAAAAAAAAGCTCTGATAAGTTTTACATGCTTTGAATGCTAGGTTTAATAGTCTTATTGACCGATTTCTTCAGTCGCAAAATGTTTATGGCATGCTCTTACTCAGAGGAAGTGTGGAACGAACGCAATACCGTCTTTGAGCATGTGAGCACACTGCTTATGCACAAAACCCATTCGTTTTTTACAAATTTTCTTAAAGTAGTACATGTCCTAATTTCAAAACACACATATATTACACACAACAAAAGGCCTAATTTTCAGATATCAGTTGAAAAATTTTAAACTTAGCATAGGGCCTAAATATTTTTTAGGCTGGCCCTGGTGGAACTGGATCATACAAAATCTTTTTAGCGGAAGATTTCTACTCTAATCAGTGGAGTAAACTTTGCAGATTTTGGTGGATGGTTTATATGACATAATTAAGTACAGCGTCAGTCCAGCAAATTGGACTGCCTAAAACACTTACAAATTTTGAGCGAACCTAAAAAGAAAGTTTATAAAGAAATAACAAAAGTACTAGTTAATAGTTCAAATCTGAGAATCTTAGCACACTAAAGAAGCACATAACCATTACTGGTAAATTTGGTGTCCTTTAAAATTTGTTATAGTTATTTGGAGCATGAAGAAGTTTTCTCTGCCTTAAGTCAGGGTCTGAACTGTATAAGTATTTACTTTCTCTTATGGGTATACTTTCAGACTACTGTGTATGCAACACGGCATGAACGAAACATGTGTGAAGTTGGAGAATTTCCGGAGTCCTTCATGACCAGGTGACTGATTGCTCTCCCTGACAAGTTGGATCGAAATAGTATCTCTTTGATTAAAGGGAAAAGGGTGGAAAGAGACACGACAAATCTATGGAATTATGGTTTCCAAACTGACGATCTTTCAACTTTCTTTTTTTGTGTAATCAGCTAATTCAAATCTTTCTTTTTTTTTCAAACGAAGTTGCATTGATTGCAAAGAAAATCTATATGAGAAAATTTAATTTCTTTCAGAAAATATATAATTCTCTTATCAATGCCTAGGGGCAACCAATTCAACATTATACACCTCTACAAGTAACTAACAACACCTTTTTTATTTGGGTACCATTTTGATTGAAATGTCATAAAATATAACCATGGATAAAAAGAGGTTTCGATCAAGTACTTAAATTTTCCGTTTGGCTCTCAAATTTTCACTATATAATCAATATCTAATTATATTTTCAATTAGAATCTTCAATATGGACTTCAATAACATTAAATACAATTATTTTCGACTATTTTGTTAAAATCCGTTAACAATAATACAATATAAAATATTGTTACTATTTGATATTGTTAATAGTACTCATTCTATGATCTCTCCATGTATTATTGTGAATCCCCGCAACCACTAATTTCAAGACCATGGGCATAAATTTAAGTACGTCGACTGAATAAGAATCACTAATTAATCTCGGCCAATAGAGACAACTTGAAACAATATGAAGAAAAGTAAAAGAATGTTATTAGAAGATGGGAATATGATATTAATTTAAACCCATGCCATATTGAACCAATAAAAATTTGACTCATGGAAAATTTTTGGTAACGTGAAAAACGTAATTAAAAGAGAAAGAAAATTAAAAAATGTGCAAAGTCCCAAAACAATGGTCTACCTCGTGGAAATTTCGTATCATAATAGTTAGAAAAAGAATGTACTAACGAAGACTATCAATGGCCAACGCCCGGACTTGGAACGGATTGAAGAAACCGGTAAACGGTTGAGAGATGTCTAGATCGGAGCTTCACGGCTGAGATGGCGGCGTGACCCTTTTTGCTAGGCGTCGAGTTTGGGATTTTTCCTTTTGGCAGAGCTGCTAGGGTAGTGGTGTTGGTCACGTGAGGTACGTGACTCTTCTCTTCCTCTCTTACCGTCAAGTTCTCTTGTTTTTTCATCTCCAATAGCTTTCTTGAAGAAACTGGTGACGGCAAGGCCGCGACGATGACGGCAAAGACAAGGAAAACCCCGATGGTCACTAGACGAACGGCCATGAAAATTGTTTGCTTTTTGGGGATAAATTCAGAGAAATAGAGAGAGAGATGAATCCAATATAACTCAAAGACTTAAGGTTGCTATGAAACAAGACGTGATGTATATATAGCCAAATATAATAGAGAGAGAAAGACAGCTCCTATTGTAGAATGTTGATAAAGGTAATTAATGTATGAATTGGTGGAATCACTGTTTGTCTTTTGTGTTTGTTTTTCTTTCTTTTGAATAGAAGAAGTCTAACGTGAGACTCTACCACATGCATGCATAGCCAATTAGTATAACTTGGTTAATTTTCAAACAATATGTTTTCCAAGAAATTTGATCTATATGGTCATTTGGAAAATATAAATTAAGAAATACAAATCAAATGTTTCACAAGTCATGTACAAACCATTAAAGAAGATTCTTGGCAGTTTCATTTATACATTAAAAATGAATTACGTTCTCAAAAGTCAAAGAGGACATTTTAGACAGCGGCCTGAAGAGGAAAAATGAAGTTATCATTCGCATAAAGTTTAAATATATTTTTTTGTAACTAATTGGATGACATTTTGTATAGAGTTTAAATATTACCAGCAATTGTTATCCAAAGTGTGAAACGTACATTATGTACTTAATCTGTAAGGGGGCTAAAGGCAAAGATTAAAAAAACTACCGGAAACGAAGACGATCATTTTGACTTGAAAAGAAAGGGATTAGTCATTAACGATAGTATAATAGTTAAACAGTATGCAATAGTCAGAATAATCTTTAGTGAATCAAGTTGAGTCCTAAGTACGTAGTGAATCAAATTAATCCATTTAGTACAGTTGGACTAATATCGTTAATTAGTTAGGTAGGCTAATTAAATCTCTTGGGATCTACAGTACTACGTACGATGTAACACGTGGGATGAGTTTTTTTTTTTTTTTTTTTTTTTTTTTTTTTTTTTTTTTTTTTTTTTTT